>JBBCBC010000003.1:25504607-25947905 GCA_037126765.1 Stenogyne calaminthoides
ATGATTAAGATGCTTATTCAACCCAACTCCAGTAGAGTATTACCGCGGAGAGCGGAGTAGGACCGAGAACCAGAGTACGAGCCAGAAGGAGAACGAGAGGGAGTGTGATCGAGAGCGCAGAATAATGTCTTCGAACTCCTACCCCTTGCTTCGACTTCGGCTCGGCTTGTATCTCCTGAAACAAAGATATCTTCATGCCAGTTTCAACATAATATATTGCAGAGACAACAAATCACAATGAAGTCCACAAACAGCTTTATTTTAAGGGCGAGCTTGGTTCGTAGTATTAGGGGGTTATTGATGGCTAATACCCTCTAATATTGTGTTTGGTTTCCATTATGAGTTGTCCTTGAAGTCATTCATTAAATAATTACACGGGGTTTCTGTAATACCTTTTGGGGTTACTATTGAATAATGACACGGTTTCTGTAATACTCTTGGGGTTATTCTGGATACCATCTTGAGGTGGTTCTCGCCTGGTCTGCTTCCCAACAAGCACTAATTTGTACAAATTTTTTGTTACTGATTTTTATTCAATAACAAAATATTCAATAAATTGTGTTCTGATTTTTAATACATAATACTATAGTAACCAGACAAGAAATTAATATGTAATCACCTAAAAATTGATTTCATTTTTTTGTAACCAAACGAAGTATCTATGAAGTGTACTGTATGACACATCCTGCTATCCATAATCACTGATTATCCAGTACTTGAAACCGAACGAGGCCTCAGAAAAAATATGTCAAAACTCTACCCGTTAAACAGTCAAAATTTTCTAAATGTGCATATAAGAAAAACTAGTGCAGTACTTTGCAGTTGTACAAATCATGTTAAGAACCTCACCATCTTTTAGATGCTCAGTGTCATAATCTAATCCTCAAAATCAATCCAAATGACTAACAAGTAACAAGTCTTGATCACCACCAATCAAACAAAACTCAAAATTTATATGAATTTTTAAACTAGTTGTATGGTTTTATGTGGGTCTCACAAATCAACTATGGTTTTTCCTTTTCTGAATCTTATGCTCTATTTTAGTTAATAAACGCAAGCACGTTAGCTATTCTAGAAATCTAAGCACCAGACTAGAATTTTGTAGATCTAAGCCACTGGGAATAACATTCAAGATTCAACCAGAAAGAAGAAGAATATTCTATAGGAAGAGAGCAGCATTAAAATTATTGAGCTAACTTGAATTAAAAAAATAATAAGCAGGACAAACTGGGTATAGAAACCACATAGATAGACAACTTTTAAACCAAACAAAAAAAGAAAAAGGCAGCCTAGCTTCATTTTTTTTTCATACCCATTAGGGCTAGAAGCCTACTTGAATTCGCCGCTGATACCTGCTTGCTTGATTAGTTTCTGCTAGTTTTTCAAGCCTCAGCCGCTCTTGTTCTCGTTTTTTTAGCCATTTCAGTTGTTGTATCTTTTTTAACTGCAAAATTAGTGGTGAAATGTTTCAAATCATTAATAACCTTGCAGCCAAGTAACCAGTAGATAACAGATTAGGGAGCATTTCATTTGCTGTTTTTTGACAAAAATGCCATCATAATCCATATGATAATGAATTGTGTGCTTCACTTCTAGAATCAGCATCAAGAAAATTATACTTTGTTTGTTTAGTTGTTTGTTCATGATCCGTTTAAGTCGCTCCCTGAGGTGTTTCCTTTTCTCCCCTTGTTGCTTAGAGAGACTTCCACTACTAGTTGCCTTGCTCAATTTTGCTTTAGTGCAGAGGATGTGCTGCCAATAACAATAACAGATAGTAGTCATTAAAGCATGAAGGAGGAAAGACAAAGGTGGCAGATCATATAGGTGATGTTTGTTTTGAGTTTTAAAACCAGATTTGGTTTTTGAAATTTAAAACCAGTGCTAGTCGGGATTTTAAAATCTGATAGTAGGCTTATAGGTGTTAAAAACCAGATTTGGTTTTTGAAATTTAAAACCAGTGCTAGTCGGGATTTTAAAATCTGATTTTCAAAAAACCCAATACTACGCCCCTACAACACCTATAAGCCTACTATGACACTTTTTCAATAAAATTAATTATCTCCCTACCACTTAAATATATTTAAATCACAACCCACGCCACCCAATCATACAATCACACACAATAAATATAATAATACATCATTCACTCTACACATTAATTTAACATAAAGTTAGATCCCTCCCTACTCAACAACCCAAAACAAACACACAGCATACTATCAGGATTTGAAATTTTTCCTAGATTTCAAGAACCGGTTTTCAAGTCACTTAAAAAAATCAGAACAAATATCACCACTGGTTATAGTACCTAGGTGTTGTTTTCAACAGCTTGGGATTTCTATCTTGTCAAGGGATACGCCAGAGGCAGGGTCAACATGGAGGGCCTCGAGTATTTGCCCAGATGATAACCTGCATGAAAGCAGAAGCATTAGAACAAATTCACATGACAGCTTGATGCACTCAAGTGATGTGTATTTCAGGGAAATAAAGCTTCAAAAAGGTGGGTAAGCTGCAGCAGAGTAAAGTCTGTCTATCTTTGCAAGAATTAAAGGTCGAAGTTCTCCAACCGGGGTTCGATGAATCAATTTTAGATGGAGATGGTGGTGGAGAATATCCTTCAAGCTTCCTCTCGTCCCTTCTGAGCTCCCCAAATTCAGTGATGTACTCTATTTTAGGACCACTATCTTTGTTTCGGTGGTTATCATCAGGATGCGATCCACGTGAGTAACGCCTTTTGACTGTGAGGGGGAGTATGATCGAGACCTTGACCTTGATCTACCCAGAAAAAAGATCACTAATTCATCAGTTAACCAGTCTGGTTTTTTTCAAGGTAAAATTTACTAAAATGTTTACCTTCTAGAACTATAGAATAAGCTTCGTAAGTAGGACTACGCCTAGAGTCCCTGGGAAAAAAACTGACAGATAATCATTTAAGCGAACATGCCAGGCCTGCATGTCTATAATGCACTAAGGTGGCATTTTTGTTTTGAGTTTTAAGGACTCTTGAAAACCGGTTTTTATATTTTGGGGATTTGAAATTCTGATAAATAGTAAGGTGTGTGTTTGCTTTGGGTTTTTCAGTACGGTAAGATATAGCTTCATATCAAATAAATGTAAGAGGGAATGAAATCGATAATTATATTTTTCTTGGAGTGTGTTTGTAACGATGGATGATGTAAATTATGATTTAAATATATTAAAAGTGTAAAAGAGAGAAGTGATTGTATTGGAAGGTGTGATAATAAGTTTATGGGTGTTATACTAATTTGTACTGGTGGTTATTTAAACGAATTTTAATATTCTAACTAGAAACGGTTTTTAAATTTCAAACCCAAATCCTGATTTTAAAGCCCAAAGGTTCATAGTAGTTACCGATAGGGATCATGGTGAAGAACTCTAGTTCCCGTAATCCTCGAAAGCAGCTTCTCTCCCTCTCTTTTCAATCTGAGAAGCTTTTCTTCTCTCCTTATGACTCAGTTTCCTCTGTAATATTCAACAAAGAACAAGACAGAGTCAAAATGTATAACCTCATTCAGCACCAATACGTATTCAAACATCAGACAAACTTACAATTGAAGGATCCCTTGATTACTTCTTTTCTGCCTTCTTGCATCCTCTTTAGCCTTTTTTATCCATGTATAAAAGCCATCCATACCTCTTTCACACAAATTCTTTTAGCAATCGACTCCATTGCTTCATCATTGCTATCGCCACTGTTAAAATCATCTTCTTCATCCTCGTCTTCATCATCGCCTTCCTCACCATCTGAATATTGAACATCTTCTTGTCCATTCCCATCATATGAGAAACCAACTTGAGAATAAGACCCTTTATTTGGTGGAGGTTGAGCCACATGAGATCTGCTTCCATTGCAGTTGTCAGTAATTGGTTAAAAACACAGAATAGGCATAAACTGATCTTTTTTTTTAAAAAATGTGGTCATTTTAAATAGAAGTACAGCAAAACCAAGATTTAAGAACCAGGTATTAAAATTAAAATGCTCGGACCAAATAAAAAAAAAGCACATGGTACCAATTCAGAACAACTTGGCTACATGAAATATCATTCTCATGCCAACTACTCCCTCTGCCCCATTTTATTTGTCTTTTGAGATATAGAAATGTCCCAAAATCATTGTAATTTTGCACCTGTCTAGCAGAATTAATTGTCATATTTCAATTTTGCTCTTATATTTGCTTTTTGAAATAACATGCATTAAATGAACACGAGGCAAATGAAAGGGTAAAATAACATATTAGACATAAATTTATTGCTATTTAATGACTTTCTTAATTTTGGGAAACATCCTGAAACAACAAACAAAATGAGACAGGGGAGTATATTCTAGCATGGGAAATGTCCTTAGAATCTGAGGGGAGTATATTTTAGGGTATGTTTGATTTGGGATTACAAAACCAATTTTGGGATTTTAAATCCAAATCAGAAATCTACTTTGGGATTTCAGAATCCGTACTTAAAATCAAATATATCTTACCCTACAATTACCTACAGACCATATATCACGCATCAGTTTTTCTCCATCACACTCTCCTCAATGACCCATTATGCAAATATGATTATTTTATTCAAACTCTTATACTTATCACTTTTCACACATTTTTTTTCACTTTTACAACATCCAATAAAGCACACCCAACCATTACCAAATCATTCAATCATTACATTTCCAATCAACAACAACATAGTAATACAACATCACACTCTTACACATCAAATTTACATAACGTTAATTTTACAACTGAAATCTCAAAACAATCGCACACCATGACTATTTATCAGGTTTTTGAAACCATTAGGTATGTTGCTTTGGGCTTATACATGGAAAATTCGGACTTCAAAGTCCTTGGATTTTAAAACTCCTATTCAAAAAAGTTGAGTATGTGTTTGTTGAGGATTTTATAGGATAGGATTGTGTAGGATGGAGAAAAAAGTTGATTGATTTGTATTATTATATTATTGTCAGAATGATTGAATGAATGTGATGTGTTGGAAATTGTGTAAAAGTGAGGGGATTATTATTTGTGGGGATATATATACATATATAGCAAATTATTTATTCAAAATAGGATGGGAGTGTAGGGTGTAGGGTGTAGGGTGTAGGGGTAGGGTGTAGGGTGCAGTAATAGTATTAGAGGTGGATGGTGTAGGATTTCAAAATTTTTTTTGAGTATTGAAAAAGAAAGGTATTTGGGATTGTATAGTCAAAGTCCGTCTGTGGTAGTCGCAGAAAACTAACATGCCCTTAGATTCTGAAATCAAGATTTCAAAATCCACTTATCCCGAATCAAATATACCCCTTAGAGATACTGCTACAGATGTATATGTACCTGTCTGATCCAATAGCTGCAGTAATCTTAGCCTCCATCTCTTGGTTAACATGTTGTAGACCCTCCTCATCAGTAACTGCCCACACTTTTTGTTAGTATTCAGTTCAGATAGCAGTTTTTAAAATTTTACTTGCAACTAAAAAAAGCCATCAATTCTAGGAAAACATAATTACCAAGAAATATTCTTAACATAAAGTAAACTAGAAAGATGACTTGTACAAAACAAAAAAGTACCGACATCCTCTGGCGGCGATTCTTAATTAAATCCCGTAACGCTCAAAATTAACAAACTCTTTCTAACTCTTCCTCTTCCTCGGTTTTTTTTTCGAACCCGGAATCGCTTTGGAACTACCATCACGAATAAAATCAAGAAGGGCACGCCATCAAATCTGCAAAGATAATATTCCATGAGTGACTTTAAGCACTCCAAAAATGAGCAATCACCTTGGTGTTCTACGAGGTTGTTTGCAAATTAGATACTAAACCCGAATCACCTTTTTTATTCAGGAAAGCTGGGTCTACCAGCTTTTTGAAAAAAGTGATTTTAGGGTATTCTATTGAGCTTGAAAACAAGCCCCACATTCTAACTCAAGAACCTGTACAGCTATCAATACCTGTCAATCAGTATGTCCTGCTTCCCTGCTCCATGGTATCCTGATAGGGTCAAGATGCTTAGGTCTATCAGTTTATGTTTGATAAAGAACAATAAACACAAATTGCAAAGTGTGATACAAAATAGTAGCATTGAAAAGTCTATATAAAAGACGCCTAATCTGATGTTTCACTGAAGTATAATGCAGCACTAGAATAAAATCTAGGAGAACAAACTATTTTAATTTTTTATAAGGTTATATGGCTGAGCTTTGTATTTGCAGGGCAGAAGAAACAACATGGTACCCGATTATTGATTTGAGATTAGCTAAAAGGTTTTTAACAAACAAGGTTGGGCATGTTTTCATGTAAAATAAACTTAATGCTCAAGTGTGTGCAAGTTTGATAAGTAAAAAAATGACAAAACCAAGTTTAAATACATTATACTACTTGAGCTCAAAACATGCTCAGACCTCGATAAAAGCCAATCCAAGCTAACACAATTAATAACCATATACCTAACAACACCCATTTATGCAATTGTCTAATTTGGACACAATTCAGACAAAGTTGAAAGATAGTGTAATCAACTCAATTCAAGTTGTTTACATCCCAATTTGATAGGAAGAAGCCACACTAGAAAAACACATGGGGTACCAAGTCGACTAATCGGTATCCAGTTATCCACACATCTACAGAAGAAAAATGGGTATGGGCTCCAAATTTCTCCAATGAATTCACATAGTGTGTGGGTTCTTAAAATAAAAGAGTCAGATTTAGGCAAAATAGTTAATTGGATTAATTAATTAGAAATATTATTCTAAAGTCACCATAACATTTAAAAATGATACTGAGAGATGAAGAGTGCCCTGAAACTTAATAGCTAAGCCATCCCGTTAGACATTAATTTTCCTCAACATGTTGGAACTCACAATCACCCGGAATTCTACTACCAACACTTACTCAGCCATAACGCCCATCTCAGAAAAACTCTACAAAGCCAAAAATCAGAAAAGCAACTCTACAATTAACAACAGGCTAAACTTACACTTTCGGAAGACCACCTGCAATTTAAAAATCATAAAAATAAAAACCAACCTTTCATAGAGGAAAAAACAACAAACATTAAGGGTTATTTGCTAATGAGGTTTCTGACAAGACATGATACATAACAATATCATGTAAGATCGTGTGGGTTTCAAAATCCACATTTTAAGATGAGTAGTATAAATACACAAAATTACGCTCCAAAACACCATGTCTGGTACTTATACAGGGCGAAGAGTCAATACAATATAGTTTAGATGGGGTTAGTTCATCCATCTATTCTCACACTATCATCTCTAGCAAACACGACCTAAGAGAATAATACAACCTACATATTCAATAAAAAATCCGGCTTGGGCATGCTCCATTTCTTTCACAGACATGACTCCTTTTGTCGAATGAATGTAAACGTCAATTCTCTAATACATAGCTACGATACGAACAAGTTTTTGTTGGATAAGCGAATATATAAGCATCTCCTTATAATCTAAAACCACCAAACTGATTCATGAAACAAGCATAAACAACAACGTGAATTTAAATACACATATAAAGGGTGCGATAATTAAAAAAGGGGGAAATTGGAAATCGTACAGGCCCTGCTGATCCTCAGTGGCTTGGTAGAGCGCGTCATCCCTGTAGATGCGGCAACGGGATCCGACGGCTTGGATCGACTGCTGGGGATCGCCGCACCGCTTAGCCAGGTATATAGCTCGGCGCTGAGCCCGTTTCCGAGCGGCGTCCATCATATCGTGCACCTTCCTCTCCGACCTCCGCGCTTCATGCCACATATTACCAACTGCCCGATCAAATTTCGTTGAGAATTTGATATTCGATCGTCCAGATGAAACCCTAGTCTTAACTTCTTTTAGGGGTGAGAGATGCGGCAAAAGGGAGACAGCGATTTTAGTTCAAGCTCGAGAAGATGTGATAGGGAAGGCTATTATCGTCAAACCAGCAACCGTCATTTTGGGCCTATTTCCATTTGAGTTTTTTTTTTGAAAAAAAATACAACTCAACTGTAATAACTAATATCTCTGGGGAACCTAAGTTAATTCTTCAAATCAATTCGAAGATGCGCCTCGAATCGTCGTGGAGGATCGGAGAGATGACGCAAATTTCGCTAAACCCTGAGGCGATCCCTGATACGGGCTCGATATGAACTAAGCTCCTGACTAAGGCATTATTCACTTCACGCCGTGACATATATATTTCTTCTTACATCGACAAAACCACAACCGCAATGACAACAACCACCACAAAGGGTCATGCCGCCTTTCTTGATATGAGCTCGTGGCATATGGACAAGGATTAACTAAGGCATTATCCACTTCCACATCGGGTCCGTGGCACATATATTTCGCTCTCGCTATCAACCGCAACCAGAACTGCAATGGCAACAACCACCACAAGTGGATCACGATCTTTCTTTTGTTATCGCCTTGCTATCGGTAGCTCCCAAACTACTCCGCACTTGTCGCAATAAGCTCATGGGTATGACTTTTGAGATCATGCAACAAAACTCATAGATTTTAAGAATACCCAAAAAGAGGGGTGAAAAATTCCACTTAAATCATATTAGGGGGACAACAGTGGTCTTAACCCGTGACCTTGGTTTGGTGAGTGCCAGGTTCTAACCACATGAGCTAAGACTATGTTTATCGGTCCAACAAAACCAAACCAATCCACTAAAAAGGACAAAAAGAAATAAAAAATCGTAATTAGTATACCCCATACCGATCCGCAAGACATGATCAAGTGGCGCCGATCTCAAGGCTTTGGCCGCCACGTGTCTCATTTTTATTGATGTTTATATTTTTTATAAGATAATACTTTAGCAGTATGTTCATTTTGGGCTTACAAATGGCGTGGAAAATTTGTGACTTCAAAGTCTCGATTTTAAAATCCTATTAAAAAAGTTGAGTATGTGTTTGTTGGGGATTTTTAGGATAGGATTGTGTAGGGGATGGAAAAAATTGATTGATTTCAGATTATTATATTATTATTGTAATGATTGAATGAATGCGATGGATTTAAATTGTGGAAAAGTGAGAGGGATTATTATTTGTGAGGATATATATACATATATAGCAAATTATTTATTTCAAAAAATAGGGATGGGAAGGAGGTGTAGGTAAAGAATAGTATTAGATGATAGATACAGAGGATTTCAAAATACTTTTTTGAGTATTAAAAATAAAGGTATTTGGGATCAGATACCAAAAGTCCATTCGCCAGAGTTGCAAAACTAACATGCCCTTAGATTTTCAAGATTATCGATATTATCTATAAAAAAATATCAAAATTTGTAAAAAAAATTCTATAAATAGACACCAATATTGATATATTTTGAATCACAATTCATAATCTCTCATTTCTCTTCTCATTTTATTAATATTCCAAATTCCTATCATTTTTATCATGGATCCTATGTATCCAAACCTGCTTTTTCTAACACTCCAAATAATCCTAACACCCAAAATTATCCAAATTTTGAGTCTTTTCTAAACACGTAAGATTATCCAAGCTCTCAATATTGTGAAAATTCTCAATTTTTCCAAACCTAAAAACCAAAATCCTATCTCCTCGAACCAATCCAAACATCACAAAATATATCCGTAAATTTGTTCCAAAAATACCACTTCAACCTGCGGAAAAATGGTCTCGAAAAAGAAGATGTAGTCCTAATGTCTTCTTGGTTCACGTTAGTGAAGACAAAACACGGGCAAAAAATTAAAGAGTTGTCTCAATTTGGGTACGAAAAGCATAAATTGTACGAAAGTTTCGAAAAGAAAAATCTACGTGAGTTACGTGAAAGAAATCGAGATGCACTAAAAAGGTCGCCATCAACCACTTAGTACAAATGGAAACAAGTGGGTTGCCTCTTGCAAAGAAGATATTAATAAGAAGCGAATTAGTCAACCGGATATTGAGAGAGAGCTCATTCCATTTACGAAGCAAATGGCAAAAAAAAATATTCGTGACTTGCACGTGTTTAATGAAGTTATGTGTAAACATCCCAAGTGGAAAATAAATTTAGATGATTTAACGTTCTTTCGCGGTCAAGATGACGAGGGTGATGATGAAAGCGGTGTACTGAAGAGATCAAGGATCGCGAAGATGGAGCATATTCCATCCCCGCTAATCCGTAAACTCCGGCGCAGGCGCTCATCTATTTCACGCCCCATGTGTAGAGATAAGGCGGAAAAAAAGGAAACGATAAGGCATCACAATCTCACGTTGATAACTCATAAATTGTTGAAGAAATTCGTGCATTGCGACTCACTAGAAATGCTGAGGTTGAAGTGATTAAGGACCTGAGAAAAGAGAGAATTAATATGGAGAATAGAAAAATGCAACACACACTTTTGTTGGCATTAATGGAGAAAGACCACTTAACCCCAAAAGAAGAAGAGATGAAATTCTATCTAATGTCAAAGTTCATGTAATTTTATTTTATGTATTTTTAGTTATTGTGTAGGAAGCTTTTTATTCGTGTGATTTTAGTTAATTTCATGTAATCGAGTTATTTTAATTATGAAGTCGAGTTATTTTAATTATGAAGTCGAGTTATTTAATCTTGTCCATTATTTTGAGTTCACATGTACTTGTCTAATGCTCCTTCATTATTGAAGTTCATGTGCACCTATGCTTCATTATTTGAAAATGTGCAACTTAATTATTAAAATCGTAATTTATTTTAAGTGCATAGTAATTTTTTCTTTATTAAAATAACGAATTTTAAAAATTAAATAATTTAATATATCACTTTTATTGATATAATAAAAATCTATTATAAATAAATATAATTATTAAATAATAGAAAAGAAAAATTATTTTAGATTGGGTTGGGTTGTTGATAAAGTATGAAAAAAAGATTGGATTGAGTTGTAAATTGTACGTGATGAGTATATAAATGAATCGTTTATTAAATGGACGGATTGTGGATTGAAATAGTCTAAGCCACACTTTTGACCATAAGGGTTTGTTTTTTAAATTTACCGAGAAACTTTGATTTATGTTTGAGTTTTTTTCACTTTTGGTCCCATAAAACGCCTACTGTTTTGAAAATGGTGCCAACATTTGTAGACTTAGTCCTATACGAAGTTTTATTTGCATATATTTTCCAAACGCTATGAAATTTACAACTTTTGTTTCAATAACTCTAAGATTCAAAGACAATGACGACTAATTTGGGGATCATAACCCACAAAACTTACATTTTTAACCTCAAAACTTAACTATAAAAAACTGAATAAACTATAAAAACCTAAAATATTCTTAAGTTAAATTATTAGTTATTACTCATATATTTATGATCATGTCTACATTTTACTTTACTTTGTCAAACTACTAATTTATATGTTCTTTTTGCGATTATCGCACTTTAGACTTTGTACTTTAATTTTTTTTTTGAGACACAAAATAATGATTTTTTAATCATGTTAATTTTACTCTACTTTATCACTTATCGCTATTTTTTTTAAAGATGTATGTGAAATATTTCACCATGAAATATTAGTTTAAATGGGAAGAAGTTGAAAATTCACGGATCCTATGCAGTCGGGTCAAGTAGATTTTTCTTGAAAATCTGTGCAAAGTCAAATAGAAAAACTCGCCTCCCGTCTCAGATATTTCTAAAGACAAGTATATGTTATTGTAAAAACAATTACGACATTACATGATGATGAAAAAGAAAAGATATTTTTACTAATTCAATTTTGTAATCTAGTAGTCAGGGCCTTTACTTAAGACGGTTGGCCATAGTTTAAAAGGACATTCAGATAAAAAATAGATGGGAAGCGGATGAAAATAGAGAGGGTGTCGTTTTGCTCATACAAAGAATAATACATTTCTCTCTATAGTAACACATTTGTAGTATGTATAATAATACAAATTTCAATATCTTATAGAAAAAATACGAAAATTTAAAAACAAGTATGTGTTATTTGTCATTATAGTAACACATACATGTACTTATAAGTGACACATTTTTGTTTTTATAATAACACAAACCTGATCAAGTTTTGTTGTTCTACCATTGCACCTAATTTTATTGAAAAACGCTTTTGACTTTTGTTCGATCCAAGACAATGCTCGAATTTTTCAGACTGCAGGTTTATTTACTTCTCATTTTTGATGTGGGGTCATATTTCACGACTCGGATCCGTGAAATATTTCATATAAAAATTTAATTATTTTTTTATATCTCACTACACATCTTTACTTTTTTATTCTTGTAGTACACATCTGCATTTTTTATTCTCTCAATAGTCAATAATCTTTTAATAATATAATAATATAACATCAATTAAAATTTTCACCATCCAAACCCATAAAATTTCAAAAGAAACATACATTTTAATTACTCCTTCCCATTTAAATTAGATGTAATCTTATTTACACAATACTTGTCGCTTTGACATTTTTTCATGTTATCTCATATATATCCATAATAATTAATTGAGGGAGACCTGTGTTCGATTCTCTTTGGGAACTAATTTGAGTATGGGGAGTTATAAGGTGTTTGGTGAATTTATGAAGTGTTCGGGTGTTTGGTGTACTAACTACTAACAACTTTGTCTCGATCAAAAAAAAAAAATTAATTTTCTACAAATGCCTATGTGTAATTATTTTCCAACTAATAATAATTATTAGAACATTATTATTAATTTTAATGAAAAAATATCTAAAAAGAATGAGAGAGAATATTTATTAAAACTTTGAAATCCTAGAACCTCAAAAATCTGTGATTTCACATTCCACTATAATCCAAGAGCGAACATATCCTTATGAATGAGTTAACTCAATGTTGTTTCTTGGTAAAAGTAATTTTGTGTTATTCTATGTATGTATTTCATTGTGTGTAAGAAATTGATTTATTTTGTGATAAATTTATTATTAGTTTAAGAAAATAATTATTATGTGTTGTTATTGCAAATGTATGTGTTTATTTGTAATTTTTTCCTTTTAAAATATGATTACATACTTATTAGAGTTTTTCTACAACTAAAAAGGATGTATGCCTTTCTTGACGCCGTGATTCAATAAAAAATTAATACTACAAGAAAAAAGGGATATAGCGATGAAAATGTAGCGATAAAACTAAATTTCGTCGCTAAAATTAGTATTTTAACAGCGAAATATAAAATTTCATCGCTAAAATACAATGTTTAACATTTGTGACAAAACTCAACCATTTCATCACTAAAATAGCAACGAATTATTTAATTTTGTAGCTAATAATCAATTTTGCATTGAATTTTGTATTTCATCATTAATATTTTAACTATTAATTGAAAAAATTGCTAAACTTCATAATTTAATATTTTCAATAAATTAAAACATTTCATCGCTATGTTAAAGATAACTTATTTTATTTTGTAGCGTATAATCAAAATAGGATGAAATTTTTTGATTTCGCCGCTAATATTTTAGTGGCTTAATTAAAAAATTGGTTGCTAAGTTTTAGAATGTAATGTTTGTGACAAAACTAAAATATTTAATCCCTATATTAATGACAAATTATTTTATTTTGTAGCTAATAATCGATTAGATGACATTTTAATTTCATTGCTAATATTTTAGCGGCAATTTAGAAAATTTCATTGTTAAAATACAAGGTAACATTTATGCATAAAACTCAACTATTTTTATCGCTAAAATAGCAAACAAATTATTTAATTTTGTAGCTAATACCGGATTTGCAATGAAAATTGTATTTCATCGCCAACATTTTAACGATGAATTAAAAAAAATTTAAATTCTATCAATTCCTTAATTTTATATTTGCGATAATTTAAAATATTTCATCGCTATGTTAGCTTATTAATTATTTTATTTTGTAGCTAATAATCAAAATAGAGATGAAAATTTGATTCCGTCGCTAATATTTTAATGGTAAATTAGAAAAATTGGTTGCTAAATATTACTCCATCCATTCCCTACTATAAGTTTTCTCTCTTCCTTTTTTCATCCCGCCCCACAACACGTTTCATGTTTCTATAAATGGAAAAAAGTAACTTCACTACCCATAATTTTTATCCTCACTTTTCACACACAATATTTAAAAGAATGTCACTCACTATTCCACTCATTACTCCATATACCTTTTTTTCATCTCTCCCAATACCCAAAACTACCCTTCATTTTTATTACTTTATTATTATTCCTTAAAACAAAATAACAAAAAAGAAACAAGAAACTTATACCGGATTTTGAGAGGAGTATAATTTAATATTTTATTTAAATTAAAACATTTCATCGCAATATTAATGACAAATAATTTTATTTTGTAGCTAATAATCAGATTAGCAATGTGATTTGAATTTATTGTCGATATTTTAGCGACAAATTATAAAATTTCGTTCTTAAAATACAAGGTTTAACATTGCGATAAAAACTCAACTATTTCATCGCTAAAATAGCAAACAAATTATTTAATTTTGTATCTAATAAGCAAATTTGCAATGAAAATTGTATTTTTATCGCTAATATTTTAACGCATTTAAATAGAAAAGTTTATTTTTGAATTCAAGAATTTAAAATTTTATGCACAAATTAAAATATTTCATTGATATGTTAGGGCAAATTGTTTTATTTTGTAGCTAATAATTAGAATAGGGATGAAAACTTGATTTCATCGCTAATATTTTAGTGATGAATTAGAAAAATTAGTTGCTAAATTTTAGAATTTAATGTTTTGACATAATATTAAAATATTTCATCACAATATTAATGAAAAATAATTTTATTTTGTAGCTAATAATCTAAAATAGTGATGAAATTTGAATTTCATTGCTAATATTTGGGAGAAAATATTCCACTACAAAGTCATTAAAACTTATAACCGTATACAAAGTGCAAGTAAAATTTCAGATTTTTAGTTCAAATTTGAACTAAAGTGCCACGATTTTTAGTTCAAATTTATGCACTTTGTATCCTTTCAGAATTGGTTTACTCAATCTTATATCTAGTTGTAATTTTTCCTAATATTTTAGCAAAGAACTTAGAGACTTTTGTTGCTAAAATTCAAGGTTTAATATTTACAACAAAACTCAAATATTTTATTGCTAAAAAAATCAATTTATATTATTTACATTCAATAAAAGCTCATTTGAGCTCATTTTACATAAATATCACATAAATTTAATATACATTTATGTTCGGTTTTAATCTAAAGTTTGCCTCGAGCCGAGATAACAATAGGTAGAAGAAAAAAGATTAAACAAGTGTAAAAAATATCATACTACTCTAACCTCTAACTCATGTTATGTTCAATTAATATTCCTTGTTCGAGCTCAAATTTTATTATTTTCTAACAAGTTGAAATAAAAATTTAAGAGTTCGATAAATATTTAAAACAAACTTGAACTACGTCGCACTCGACTAGGCTCAATTTAGTCCTACATACCTATAAATGAATCTCCTGTTTAGCTAAATTTATTGATATCAAAGATTTGTTTCTTATTTTAAGTTGAGTAGGTCTTGTATGAGACATTCTCACCGTGAGATCTAACATAGTTTGAGAATGACGCTTAACACTTTAAAAGATGTGAATGTTAATTAATTTGTACTAGTTTGTGAATTGTCTTATTGTAAGATCGCCTCTCATAAATAATTATATTTTATTTTATATAGTACTAGTAATGCGGTTTGGGATCCCCTGATACACTCTTTAAATTTACGCCACATGTACATCTATTTAAATGTACAAATATGATAATAACACTATAATATAACACAAACTTTCCTATGAAACCTGCTCATAAGTATTAAACTAATATCATTATACTTATAAATCGATGTCACTATTTTATAAACTAGTATCAAGATTATTTAATGCTAAAACTCGAAGTTTATAAATGTTATGATATCAATTGATAAGTGAAGTGGTAATAGTTTGTAAACAGAATAGATAAATTTCATACTATATATGAACAAGTTTCACTGACAACTTACTCATAACCTAATCATTTCATTTTTATTAAGGAAATGATGTTAACTTAAAATTTTCTTCCAAAATATGATCCAAAAAATAACTCTAAAACAAAACACACACAAAAAAAAGGGAAAAAATGGGACGAAAAATTAATTCATTGTACTAATGGTTAGTGATATTATTGTACATAATTAATAATTAATAACATGGCACCAATTAATGATCAACAAAAACAATTGATATTATTGTAAAAAAAAAAACCATATATGTATTAATAAACTTTGTGAAAAAAATTAATTGTTTTTAAAGAAATTACCTACAAAGTTGTAGGTAATTAATATAATGTATGTAACTAAAACTGAAAAATATAATATTTAATAAAATTTGTGAAAATCCAAATATATACTTGATATAAATTCTGAAAAAAAATATATAAAATTTTTAAACAAAATCTTACAATATGTACATACATAAAAAATAATCATTAATCAAAATTACATAAAAACATATTAACAACATTCACTTAATAGAATGAACGAATTTTTAATCCCACTTTTTTTTCATGATCTCTTTTTGTTTGTTTTTATTTCATAATTAATTTCGGGATCAAATTTTGGAAAGAATTTATTCTTTGTCTTTGCTAAAAGATCGCAGCTAATTAACTGAAATTCTCACTTGGAAAGTTTCACAAAAACAGAATTTCGCACTCTTTTAAAAAAGATATGTATAAAGATATGATTTTATGTCTTCCATATATTTTTTGGGAAGGGATCCAGTGCTATATAGGAGGCCAGGGCACGCTTTCATTATTGGATCACACACACGCATCGCGGGTGTGTGTGATTCAATTAGGGTGAAGGAAATAACCAAAAATACCGGTATATTGTATTTATCGTATTGAAAATATCGATTTTATCGAAATTTTAAGATACGAAATTTTCACAACCGCATCAAAAATTTAGAATACGATAACGGTATGAAAATATAGAAAAAATTTGGTATACCGAAAAAATTTTGTATAATTCAAAAAAATATACCAGTATACTAAAAATATTTTCGTATACCGGTATATACTAAAATTTAGGTAATCAGATCAAGATGACATTTTTTGTATCGAAAATTTTCGCACCCAGAACAAAGATGACGAGAAAACTTTCAGATGTCGATCGTCCACCCCCTAGATCCAATGGTGCTTGTGTAGTATAGGAGGGTCTTTAAAGCACCAGATCTGAATCCATATTTTTTTTCTTTTTCTACGCTATCTCTTCCATATATAAATTATTAGAAATTAATTCTTCTATATGTAAGTTAGTAGAAATTAATTAGGGTGCACATTCCCTTCTTCCGTAAATCTCAGAAGAAATCGAGCGCTAATACCCAGAACAACAGAGATATTAGAAAGTTTCAAAGGGTATTCAATTCTAACCATTCTTAAATTCTAATTTTCACTCTTGCTGATTTTTTTTTTTTTTTGTGAGGAAGAGACAGAACTCCCCCAATTCGCGTGCGCTGGCCTCTCAAGCGGACGGGTTATAAATCGAAGGATGTGTCCGCCAACATGATTCAATCCCCGTGACAAACCCCCATAATATTTCAATGGAGAATTTGTCCCACACGGGTTCGAATCGCGTTGCCGTGGGACTTCTCCCCACATCACCACAAGCTTTACCATTTGGCTATGCCCTTGGGGGCACTCTTGCTGAATTTAATTTAACATATATAGTCTCTCTGATGGAGATGAGATCGCAATGAAGATCTTGATGTATTATAATCAAGATTTGATTAGGAAATTAGTTAATAATGTAATTAATTTTATTTATGAGCATTTATTATATTACCGTAATTAGTGTTAGAGTTTTTCTATTTAAGAGTCAGTCCTTTAAATGTATTATTCAGTTAAGTTGTTTATGAATTAAAGAAATCGAGAGTTTCTCGCTTTTATTCCTCTTTGTCAAGATTCCAATCTTAATCAATCTGAGATTGAGAAGGTTGTTTCGTTGTTTTCACGCTTCCGTGCTGAATCACTCTCCCTGTTTATTTTCAAATACATATTGCTTATTCACGTTGAATTTATATTGATCCTTTGTTCCTTGATTTCATTTAATATATAGTTTCACTCTGTTTATTTCATTTTTTGGTGTATGCTAAATACCTAGATTTAAACCTATATGATATATGTTTTATGCCTAGTGTATATCATATACTTTTGATGTAAATATGTCATATAGTTAATGTTGTAAATTTTAATTTTTTCATTTATTATAATTTATGATCTAGTTTATATATCTCGTGTTTTATGTTACCATATATATATGTCTTTTGAGTAACTTTTTTCTTTTCTTTTTACAGGTTATTAATACATCGATTACGAGAGATTACGAGGCTTTCTCTGATGACAGCAAGATTCTTAGATCTTTGGACTTTTTTCCCCTATATTTTAAGACTAAATTGCAAGATCTTGTAAAAAAAATTCAGATTTTTATTAATTGCAGTATTGTTCAATTTGTATTTTAATACTATATTTTGTGATTGAGAAGTTGGAATTTATCTTATTACAAATTGACTACAATTAGTTCTGGTAGTTTTTTTTATATTAATGATTTTACTGTGGTTAAATAAGAAAATTCGTATTTAATATTTGTGATGACCTTATATTCGCCGTGAAATATGTATATTAATTAAATACTTTTGCAATGAATAATTTATTTTCTACGACACTAAAATTTTGTGTGATGAAAAGAATATCTATATTGCTAATATTTTATATGAATTTTGGTATGTGCATTGTTAATATTTGCAATGAAGTATTATATTTCACTACAAAAATTTTGCTATAAAAACTCATATTTTTATCGCTAACATTTGTGACGAAACCCATATTTTTAATGCTAACATTTTGCAACGAAACACATATTTTCATCGCCAACATCGCTGACATTTTGAGACAAAACTAATATTTTCGACGCTGATATTTTTGCGACGAACACCATATTTTAATCGCTAACATTTTATGCATTTAATATCATATTTTCATTGCTAACGCGCTATACCGAAACTAATATTTTCGACGCTAATATTTTACTACAAAATCCATATTTTTCATAGCCAACATTTTGCATCTGAATTAATATTTTTGACGCTATCATTTTGCAACAAAACTTATATTTTTGTTGCTAACTATTTGCGACGAAACTCATATATTCATAGCTAACATTTACGATAAAAAAATTTATTTTCATCGCTAACATTTTGCGGTGAAACCAATATCTTCATCGCCAACATTTGCGATGAAAAGAAAATATTCGTCGCAAACAGATTAGCCACGAGTGCATTGAGATAAAGCTGGCGACAAAATAATGTCATCGCTAATCCGTATTAGCGCCGAAAATATTAGAATTTGCGGTGAATTTTTTCGCACCTATTTTCTTTTTTTTCTTGTAAAAAAATTAACGCCATGTATCTAATAAAAAAATTAATATTGCATTTGCTAATTTAATCTTGACTTTTGGATGAAATGTTCAAACACCATAATTTCAAGTCATACTTAAAAACAAGATTCTCCGCCCCATAGTTAACCTTACAAAGCTATCGGGTGCTCGAGTTTTAAGAAAAAACGATAAAGTGTTGGGGGTAAAAAGAGTTGTTTATTAGTATTTTATGTGATAAAATGATGAATAGTTGAGGGTAGAAAAAATTATTTATTAGTATTTTATTTGATAAAGTGAATATTTTCATTTAATGAAATGTTGGGCTAAGTATGACGCCCAAAAAAGTTAAAAAAAAAGTCATTTAAGTTTGGGATGAAAGGAGTACAAATAAGAGAAGACAAAATAGTAGTAATTTTATTTTAAATAACGCACAAGTAAACATGCAACATTATAGATTAAGGATAACATCAAATCCCAAACTTATTTGACATGACAACTTATAATGATTCGATGGGTGGCTGGTTCAGTCCTTATATTTATGGACAAACATCTTCACACATATATATATTGCCAAAACATAATGCCGCTCCAGCTGCTTTTACCACAACACCAACAGCCTGGCTTAATACGCAAGTTGGTACATCATCTTTAGGAGAAATATTGTTGTTAATATTTTTAAGCTTCATGCTGCTCCCATCCTCATAGCCTATATATTCACAAAATTCACATCAAAATAAATAAAGCCACAACATATGTAGTCAGAGACGGATCCAGGATTTCGTCTCAAGGGGATGAAATTTTTCATTTAGTAAGGACAATAAAATTTTAATATTTCAAGAGAGCCGAAATAATAAAATTTTACGATTTCAAAAGTATAAATATAAAAATTTCTATATATTTAGTACAAAATTTTTAAATCCATCCCTATATGTACGTAATATGTTGAATTTGAATTTCTGAATCTACATTTTCATTCCGTGAATTACTTAATAGCTAATCACGTATAACAAAAAAATGAAACTTTAATTTCGTAAAAAAGCTTAATTAATTATATGCAAAAAGTTCATTATCGTTTATATGAACTTACATTCATGAGATCCGAACAAGGCAGCAAAAAAGATCAAGGCGATCGAAGATAATTAAATGAGTAGAGTTGTAAGAAGCCATTGATGGAGCAAAGTTCTATTTTTATAAGTTTCATACAATAAGGACATCATATTTATAGCTTTCAACCACTCTATACATATCATTAAGATAGAATTCCACTCTTTCAATTTTTGCCATATTCAAATAATTGCATTACAAATATTACTTATATTTAAACGATAAGGAGTTTTTTTTTTTTTTTTTACAAGAATACAACTCAATTAGAACAACTTAATATCTCTCTAGCTAAGCTAATTCTTTAACCCAACTCGGGGGGAAGATCTGCCTCGAACCAAGCGTGAGGATCAGAGAAGGATGACGCAAATTTCGCTAAACTGGGAGCGATCCTGGATATGAGCTCGTGACATATGGACTAAGCCCGAACTAAGGCATTATCCACTCACGTCGTGACTCATATATTTCGTCTTGCTATCGATTAAAAACCGCCACAAGAACGGTACAACCACCACAAGGTGTCACGATCTTTCGCTTTTAACGCCTTGGCACCACCAAATTGCTTCCATATTCCGCGATAAACCCATAGAAGACTAAGAATCCCCAAGGAGGGTGAAAAATTCTCACCACTTAAATTTCATTAAAGTGGAGACAACATGTCTCTTTAACCCGTAATCTTTTTGGTTTGAGTAGTGGTGTTCTAACCACATGAAGTTAAGCCACTTTGACTAAAAACAATAAGGAAATTGTAATTATAGTTTCAACTATTCTATCCATATCATTAAGACAATATTTCATTCTTACAATTTTATTCATATTCAAACAATTGCATTAATATTATTACTTATCTCTAAAATATTTATCTTTATCTTTCTCTTTATTCTTTATTCTCTATATATTTTTATATTTATCTTTATCTTATCTAATTGTGAATCACCCTTATTTTTCTAAGATAAAAAAATTTGTGAACCCATTTGAACTCTTTTTGTTTAAGATGACACTCAAAAAATATAGTTCACGTGAATTTTAAGCTCTTACTTTAAAATGCTCTTTATATTTTAATCAACCATTATTTATATATAATTTTATCTTATATTACAAAAGTAGTAAGTTTCGTTTCTAATTCTGCCTAGTGGCAACTCTAACCCGATCAACCATTTATTTATATATAATTTTATCTTATATATATTACAAAAGTAGTAAGTTTCTCTAATTCTGCCTAGTGGCAACTCTAACCCGCTGTCAAGTGTCCACCCTCAATTTTTTTTCCATCAAATGTTGAATTAAATAAAATAAAAGTGCTTTTTTAAAATTTAAAAGAATTCATCTCTCCATGCACCTCTTCGCTATCTCATGATTTTGATTTTCCCTTTCCCTCATCAGGGTTTTAAAAATTTGGAAAAAAGGTAACACAATTTGTGGTGGGAAAAATTAATCAGAAAAGCACAGTAATGTGACGGGCTTCTTTCTCTTCATTATGACTTCTAAAGTTAACGCTCTGTTCAATGGAGACCGACTCAGTTTTTAGGCCACACTTTAGACTTTGTAATTTTAAATTTTTATTTTTTTTAGACTTAAAGTAAGAATTTTTTAATCATATTAATTTTACTTTAATTTATCACCTACTATTTTTCTTTTTAGGCTTTTTTTGCGAAAAAATTTCACCATAATGAAATATCGTTTAAGTGGGAAGAAGTTAAAAAATTCATGGATCTTTGTGCAGATCGGGGTCAAACTGTGGTTTTTTCTAAAAAATTCGCAAAAGCCAAATTGAAAAACTAGCTCCCAGTCTATATTACTATAAAAATAAGTATATGTTACTCTAAGGGAAATCATGTATTACTACATGATGATGAAAAAAGAAGAAGATATTTTTACTAATTTAATGTTATAATCTGATAGTCAGAGTCTTTACTTAAGACAGTTGATCATAATTTAAAAGGAGATTCAGATAAAACAGATGGGGAAGCGGATGGAAATAGAGGGAGATCGTTTTTATTTATATACAAGAACACACATTTTTTTTCTCTACAAAGGAGACATTTTGTGTGTATAATAAAGACAATTTTCAATATCTTATATACAAATATGTATACCGAAAAAGACAAACACATGTGTTATTTGTCTTTATAAGAAACACAAACACGTATTTATAAGAACACATGTTTGTTTTTATAAGAACACAAACATTGGAGTGAGTTTTGTTGTTCGTCTTTTGCACCTAACTTTATTTAAAAATATGTTTGACCCGATTCGATCCGCACAGGATGCTCGAATTTTTCAATATGTGTTTATTTACTTCTCATTTTGACTTATGGGTCATATTTCACGGATCTCAGATCCATGAACTATTTCATATAAAAGTGTAATCTTTTTTTTCTTTTTATTCTCTCAGTATATATACTCACATCTTTACCTTTTTATTCTCTTAATACAGTCTTAATAATATAATAATACAACATCAATTAAAATTTTCACCATCCAACCCTATAGAATCCCAAAAGAAACATACATTTTAATTACTCCTTCCCATTCGAATTAGATGTAATCTTATTTACATAATACACGTTGTTTTGACATTTTCTCCCCCATTATCTCTTATAAAATTTCAGGGTCATTTAAAATTTCAAAATTTTTTATACACGTGCGCTGCATAAATATTATTTTCCCAGTCAATAGTAATTATTAAAACATTATCCTTAACTTTAATGAGAAATGATAGGGAATAAATATTACGACTTTGAAATCCTAGAATCTCAAAATTCAAAAATTTCCTATCCACTATAATTAAAAAATGAATGTACCCTTAGGAATGAGTTAACTCACGGTTGTTTATCGATAAAAGTAATTTTGTGTTATTCTATATATGTATGTCATTGTGTGTACGAAATTGATTTCTTTCGTGATAAATTTATTATTATTTTAAGAAAATAATTATTATGAGATGTTATTGTAGTTGCATGTGTTTATTTTTATTTTTTTCCCTTTTAAATATAATTACACACTTATTGGAGTTTTTTCTACAGTTAGGAAGGGTATTCGCCCTTCTTAACGTCAAAGATTTAATGAAAAAAATTAATACATCATCTAGCATAGTCCTTCCTAACATAAGGAATTTAATACAAAGTTAAATGTCAAAGATCCAATAAAAAATTAATATTGCATTTGCTAATTTAATCTTGATTTTTGGATAAAATGTTCAATCATCATAATTTCAAATCATACTTAAAAAACAATACAAAATAAGAGAAAAATAGTAATTCTTATTTTAAGTAACGCACAAATAAACATGCAATATTATGGATTAAGGATAACATCAAATCCCAAACTTGTTTGACATGAGAACTTATAATAATTTCAAGGGTTGGCAAGTTCAGTCCTTATTTTCATGGACAAACATCTTCACACGTATCTATACTGCTAAAACATATTGCACTTTTAAGACAACACCAACAACCTGTCTTAATATTAAAACAACTTTCCCGATCGGTGTGATAGGCGCAATGTTCTTCTTGTTTAGAAGAAATATTGTTGTTAATATGTTTAAGCTTCATGCTACTCCCATCCTCATAGCCTATATATTCACTAAATTCACATCAAAATAAATAAAAACCACAGCATATGTCGTCAGGGGATTCAGAATTTCGCCTCAAGGGGAAATTAAATGATAAAATTTTACGATTTTAAAACATTAATATAAAATTTTATATATAAAGTACAAAATTTATAAACTTACATTCATGAGATCCGAACAAGGCAGCAGAAAAGATCAAGGCGAAAAGAATGAAATGAGTAAAATTGTAAGAATCCATTGGTGGAACAAATTTCTATTTTGATGAGTTTCATACAATAAGGACATCGTATTTATAGCTTTCAACCACTTTATAAAGGTAGAATTCCATTCTTATAATTTTTGTCATATTCAAATAACTGCATTAATATTATTACTTATATCCAAAGAATAAGGATATAGTAATTATATTTTTCAACTACTCTATCCATATCATTAATATAATACTTCATTCTTACAATTTTATTCATATTCAAACAATTGCATTAATATTATTATTTATCTCTAAAAAATTTATCTTTCTCTTTATTCTTTATTCTCTATATCCACTATATTACTAATAGAGAGTTTATTTTGATAATGTGTCATCTTATGTTTCATTTGGATGATGTGTCATTTTGAGGTTAATTTGAATGAATTATCACATTTATTGTATTAATGTGTCATTATTCTATTGGTTTGTAGTTAATATGTGACATTTTAATGTGTAGTTTGATTAAAAAAAATCCAACAATTAAGGTTTGAACCTTGCACCTCTTACATCATATTTATGTTTAATTGCACTAAACCCACTAAATTATCCTTTGAAATTGTATCTAAACCACCTAACTTTTTTTTTGATGCATTAAACAATACAAATTATTATTTTTTTACATTTAAACCAATTTAACTAATTTTTTCAAGTCATATTTTCTCTATTTTTTTTTTATCGGACAAAATTAGTTGTTAGTAGTTAAGACACTCAAGACCCAAACACTCCACAAATTCACCAAACCACCTTATAACTCCCATACTCCAATTCGCTCCCAAAGAGAATCGAACCCGGTCTCCCACTCAATTGAGGAGCCCAAAGGGCATGTAGGCTAAGCCACACCGATTATTTTTCTCTATTTTATACATGTGCACTACATGTGATTTTTAAAAAGACGTTTTTGTTAATTTTCATATATTAAGCACAATGTTTTTCTCCTCAACCATTCAACAACTGATTTGCAAAAGAAAAAAAAATTCCTCAATTTTCGATTTTTAAGTCTGAATAATTTTTTTAAAAAAAAACTCAAATTTAAATTAAGGGTTTGTGAATCAATTTCAGAATTGGTAGAATTTGACACAATAATTTTATTTCAATAATTATTTAAGTAAATATATTAATATACACCCTAATAATTATTATGTCATGTGTTGAATTCAATGCAACTGCACTCGAGAGGGATGAACTGATACCTTATGAAGACTCAACTAATACTGTTTAGCCTTGCCACTAATACCTCTACTGCGATTGGAAGCTTTCCACTGAGCACGAGCTATGCACGTGTTCCATTCGAGTTACTTTTGGATCCTTCTACACCATGAGGTCCATTAAGTGAGAAACATGAAGAAGATCACGTGTACATGGCATGCACGAAGGTTACACGTGCCTTCGAACGCGCACACTCATTGGTTGATGTAGTATGAACGAGTTTGTTAGAGTTTCAGTTAGCATATTTGAGTTACATCTTCAGAGTGTTGTTCATTCAGTTAGTTAGACACCTTTGAGAGCTTGAGAGTGCGGTTATCACCATTTAGAGAGTGTGAGTTCATCTAAAACGAAGATAGCTTGAGTGCATTCTTGAGTGAATGAGTGATTTGTACTTTGGAGCATGTTGATTCATAGTGAAAACCCCCTGATCCCCGTGGATGTAGATCATTTTACAATCGAACCACGTAATTCCTGTTGTTTTGTGCATTTTTGTTCGCTTTCCAAGTGATCTTTACATTTCTACAGTTAGAGTATCACTTGATCTATGATATGGTATTAGTATTTGTTGGATCCAGTATTAGTTGTCTGTTCTAACATCACGTTTAGTGCATTTATGCACATAATTTATATTTTTATTATTAAATATATTATATATTATGAATATTGTATTTTTAATTAAAGAACCGCGTAATTAGGATGCACTAAACTAGTATATTTATATTTACCTTTATCTCATCTAATTGTGAATCACAGGTACTCTCCTAAGGTAAATAAATTTATGAACCCGAATTCATTGAACTCTTTTTGTTCAATGTGACACTCGGAAAACATAGTTCACTTGAATTTATAGCTCTTATGTTTTGAACAAATTCCACATCTAGGGTTTGCGATGGAGAAGCATCAACAAATCCCACAAGAAATAATTCAGTACATACAATCTTTTCGAAGTGGAAGAGAAGCAGCTCGAAAAACTATCATCTCCAAACCTTGGTACAACGCCTGGTTAATTCGCCCCAATCTCAATTTTGATGCACGCGACATCCCGACGCTCACTGTTTTGTGGAATTCGTGAACAAGACTTTGCAAAGATACGACGAATCGAACATAAGGATCCACACTTTTAGGCTACGAGTGAATGCTTATGATTTTACAACGGTCACTGTTTCCACGGCTAAGGAATTGATATTGAAAGCAATGAAATTAGGTGTCACTCATATCATACACTTTCCCTTTACCAAGTGACATGTTTGGATCCCAAACTCTCATAAAATTATCTCTAAATAATTGCAAAATTGATCTACGTGATCAAAAGGTAACTTGTACGAGACTTAAGTACCTTAATTTAAGCCATGGAATATTGTTGCAGCTGCTTTCCCTTAATCACCAGAAACGAATTTTTTTATATTCCCCAGTTAGTCGTATACTTTCAAATTCCTGAAAATATCAAAACCTCACTTTCTCGAATTAAATATTGGGTGTCAGTTTCCTGCCCAGAATTTACTCAGCTGCAATTCTAGTTTGTCAGAATTGCTCGGTTTCGTCCAGAGATGCTCTCCAATCACAGTTCGATTTGGGTAAAGTATACTCCTTCTAGAGCCAATTGTTGTTAGTCGAAATAATTTTTAGGTGATGTGGCTTTGAATTTCAACCAACAAACAAAGTCAAGTGTTTGATTCTTGACCAAGATCTTGTAATCTTTTATGAGTGATTAATGGATCAAAAGTCCTTTATTAATGAGTTGAAGCTCTATTTATATTATATGGCCTAGCAGGAGATGTCCTCCTTATATTCATTTTGGCCTATCTAGGTACCAAGTGTCTAGCATGAGTTATTCCTTGACCTTATCTCTTGGTAACTTGGTGGGCAAGCATCAAGGCTAGTTGCTTGGCATTGCTGGATGGCTTGCGTGGACTGATGTGCCGAGTATACTTGCTCGGCTTCTAGGTCGTTCCATTGACCGAGCAAGAAACCTAAGACCTAGTTTGGTCCTTCTTGGGTTTTACTCGGCGAAGCATGTTCTCTTCGTGGGCTGACGTGGCGACCTCACTACGTGTTCGCCTTTGTTGTGCACCAAAATATCGAGATTAGGGATTTGAATGTGGCTTAGGATCTTGGTGACACAAACAAGTAATTATGAGATAAGAGTTGTATTAATTGTTCATGACTGAGTAGAGAATAAGTGTTAGTCTTTAATGCAAGAAGTAAATTTGCAAGAGGTATGGTATGAATTCTCTAGCTTTTTGGGTCATAAAAGTCCTATTTATAGTGCTTGGAAGAGTGGAGCTCCTCACTCCCCAAGTTACAAGTACAAAGGAGCGAAAAGTTGTTATGTGAAACATTAAATGCTACAAGACTGATGTGATTTTAATAGAGGTCAGGGAGATCGCAACGATCTTAATCGTAACTAAATTATCTCATTCTTCGATATGCTTGATGTCTCGCCGGTTACATATATGTCCCGTGATAGCGGCGCGGATTGGGGCCCAAACCACGCGATATGCACACAACAATAGCCCCTAGGTCGCCTTTTTCTTGACCAGAGGAAGGCGAGCTATCCTGTCGAGTTGACCTTTGGTATGATGCGCGTGTTGGGGTTGTTATGCGAAACATTAAATGCTACAAGACTGATGTGATTTTAATCGAGGTCAGGGAGATCGCAACGATCTTAATCGTAACTAAATTATCTCGTTCTTTGATATGCTTGATGTCTCGGTTTGCTTACATATATGTCCCAGACATGGCGCGGATTGGGGCCCACCACACGCGATATGCACACAACAAAAGCCCCTAGGTCGTCTTTCTTTGGACTCAGAGGAAGGCTAGCTATCATGTCGAGTTGACCTTTGGTATGATGCGCGTGTTGGGGTTATACTGAAAAGTATGCTTTTACTTTGTATAACCAAACTAAAGTTTCTTATTTATTTACTGAAATAAATTATTTTATCACTGTTGCATTAAATATGAATGAATGTTATATATGTTTATTGCAAACCCGCTTGATAAGATAGTACGACATACGTTTTAGTTAATTTGGTGATACCCATCATCGAATATCAAATTAATGACCCTCGTAATTAAGTACAAATTCACAACCCAGATGGAAATGAACAAACCATCATGAACGGTTGAAGTGTGAAACCCAGATTGATTTGTCTTGACCAAGGATCACACTAGCGCATTTAGGGTCTTTTGAATGAGGACCTACAGAGGACAAATTCTTGATGATCGAATATACAAGAATTAGACCTCAAATGCGTTGTTTCTTAATCTCCGTCACTTAAATAGGATCGTGTGAAATTAATAACTATTGCTTTAACTTATGATGGGAAGAGAGTCAATGCGATTCGATACCTTATATCTTGGACAATATTATTAATTACATGACGATTGGGTCGACATTTAATATGGAGAATCGGCGTGCAAAGCACGCTCTTGCTTGATTTGTCCCTGGTGGGCTCATATCCTTAATCATGCCAAATCTTGCAAGGGAAATTTATTTCCGGGACGGATAATAATGTTGAGTCAGTTTTTATCCTAATGACAAAGATATTAATTAATATAAAGCTGGTTCAGTGGCTTAATTAATTAATGGACTAAGATAATCTTAAACGCGGGAAATAATGACCGGGAGCCATGTTATATGTGAAATCGTAATATGGGTTAAGATGGATAGTTCAATATTAATTTTATAGTGGAGTAAATTAATATTAATGGACTTGAATAATATTTGGCCCAAAATATTAAAGCTTCATAGTCCATTGAAGGTCCAATCTTAATTCTCCTAAAGGCCCCCCAAATAGCCCAAAATAAAATCCAATCAATGAGAGAGAGAAGAAAATATTCTTGCTATATTTCCACTTAGTAATTTTCAAAATAATTGTCTATTAAAGGAGGAAAAGATTGTCTTGATTTTCTTGTAGATATTTTATGGAAAGAGATAATTATTGTGGGAATACATAATTATCCCATAAATTCAAGAAGTCAAATCTTGACTCCTTCTATAGTGTATTTTTCGGAAATAATGGGTTGAAGAGGGGAAAGAGATTTTTGTGGAAAATTTAATTAAGGAGAAAAGAATATAGAAGATATATTCAAGATTTCTTGGAGACCAAGAAAAGATTTTCTTCCTTGTTTCCTAAGCCCTAAATTTTCGACCCCTCCTCCCTATTTATAAGGGACGATCTCTTCATTCCCAAGTGCAATTCCATGTGTTGGAAATATTAGAAATCCACAAAGGTGGTAGCAAAATATTTAATTTTTCTCCCATTAAAATCGTTCGTTGAAATCTTCCCACCGGATAGCGTTCATGGACTTTGGGGATATATTTGGGAAGGCTCTTGGGTTTATTCATCCGTTTGATTCTTCAAGAGGTTAGTAATTCCGTAACTCCTAGTTCCGCATGTTTAGGATTTACGTGAATTATGTGTACGCATGTTGTTTAATTCTTATGTTGAATTGATTTAGGATTAATTCATGTTAGTGATTAACTGTTTAATTTAAATATGTATTTAAATAATCATCTCGAATAGATCCGGGCACCCCGATTTTCCCAACAAATGGTATCAGAGCTCTGGTTTCGAGCTCTGATTTTTTAAATTGTTGGACATTAAATTGAAATCGATAGTAGAATTGCTAGATCTGCTTTGGTGTATCCAATTATCATGGTATTTAATGTGTTTTATTTTCATGCCAGATTAATGAATGTTTTTTTTAATTCGACTCGCTCGATTTGTTTTTTCTCGTGAGAAAATCCACGAGTAGATTAGGCTATTTGATTTGTTCAATGTAATAGACTAGTCTAGATTTAAGGTATTTATTTTTTATTAAATAAATTGTAACCCCGATCGAGATTTAATTAAAGACGGATCTCGAATCAGACGCGGGATATACGCGCCGCCGTGAACGCGCCAAGGGAGGGACGCTACGACGCGGACGTCGCTAACGGACAGGTTTAGCTACGGCGCCAAAGTGATCGGCTCGATCGAGACGACACACGATCTGGACACGGCGGCGGCGGCGAAGCCAAGCGCTACGCACTACGCGCGCGGAACGGGCAAGGGTGGCGAGGCGACGACGCTGACGCCGGGCGTCGAGGTCCGAGGCCGCCGAGTCCTTCAGCGGCTGAAGATAAAGACGGGCGCGGCTGCCGGTTGCTTTGCCAGCGCCGGATAAGGGCGGACATCCCGACTGGGAGCTGCTTGGCGTGGCGTTTCAAGACGGAGTTCTTTTCGAGATGAACGAGTGGGAGAAATTCAAGACGTCGTTTATTCAAGATCAAGCCAAAGAAAATCAAACCATGACAGTTGGATAATTTGTGCCCAATGTGTTTATTTTCTGCTTTGCTTGATTTATTACTGTTGTATTTTCTTGTACTTTATTTAATTTGTTTAAATGTGTTTGCATGAGAATTGCGCAACGAAAAATCTCAAATTCAAAAAAATTACTAAGTATGTTTTAATAATTAATTTGTTTTGACACAAATTAATTTGACCTCCATGATTTATTTATTTGTGAAATCTTTTGGAGAAATTCCCATACTTGACGATCAAAAGATAGCTTTCACATGAATAAATTCCCAAAAGGATGATTGTGAATTATTATTAGTGGCGCATTTATGACCTCCCACGAGGCTCGATCAAAGTTAAGTAATAATTCTCTATTTAATCATGGTTATTACTTAGGTATAAAATTGATATTTATATACTTCTCAAGTCCCTTGTCAATTTTATATCAAGTTAAGTTTTTTAACTATTAATTTTTTTAATTAAAGGTTTGTAATCGTTTTGTTTGTAACTTTTTTGAATGTGATTTAAATGATGACCTCCCACGAGGCTTATTTAAATCTTTTTGAGATGTTGGTCGATGCATGTTCATATTTTTTTTTTTTTTTTGAGATTTTAATATGAATCATGTGATCAAATTATGTGATTTAATTTTGTGTTGATTCGGATATTGATACAAAGTATATGTTTATTTCGGGTTCATCATGTCGCAACCTTTTAATCCACTGCTCAATATATCGAAAAGATAACCTCCTCACCGGAGAAAACTTTTGTTGATTGGTATCGAAAACTCACTATTGTCCTCAATGCACAAAGCCATAATCGGGTTCTTACTACACCCAAAACCGGAAAAGCCATCGACGAGTCAACCAATGCGTTAAGAAAGAATATGATAATCGGAAGCGTTTCTAATCTAAATGGCAAAGTGTACCATCTTGGCTTCAATGTCGATTGCAATACCAACACCAAAACGTTGAGACCGCTAAGGAAATCATGGTCAATCTTAAAGTGATGTTTCAACATCGTAACCGGTAGTGGTTTCGGCAAATCACCATGAGGGACATGCTCTATGAAAATGGTGGAGGGAACAATCGTAAGGGAACATGTTCTCCAGATGATGGCTCACCTCAACAAACTCGAGGTGCTTGGAGCCGAATATGACATCGAGACCTGATCGATTTCATACTCCATTCGCCCAAGAGCTTTGAACGATTCAGATCGAATTATCAAATGAATAATCAAAAGTTCACTTTTCTCGACCAGAGCAAGCTCTTGTCTCTACCAAGGAATTTTAGAGAGAGCAAATAAGTTTTACGGCGGTTGGGCCGCTCTTTTTTTCTAGGCCAAAGGGAGGCAAGAGGAAGAGGAAGCCCAAAAGTCGAAAAGCCAAGTTAACTCGAAAGTGTTGCCAAAGACAAAGTAAAAGTGAAGAGGGATGGTGGAGCAAAGAATCGCTAAGGGAAGTGCTTCAACCGTGTGAAAAGGGACATTGAGGTCGGCCTGTTCCAAAACCCAAAAGGAAATGGAAAGAAAGGTAATTCACACTCGCTAGCTGTTGAAACTTGTTTGACGGAGTATGCTACCTGTTGGGGTTATACTGGAAAGTATGCTTTTACATTGTATAACCAAACTGAATTTCTGCCTTTATTTATCAAATAAATTTTTTATCACCGATGTTTTAAATATCATTGAATGTTACATATATTTATCGATAACTGTTCAATAAATAAGACGCGGTTTATTGTGGTTAATTTAGTGATACCGGATCACAAAAGATTAAATTGCGGTCTCTTGTAACTAAAAGTACGATATTCACGACCTATATGAAAATGAACAATCCATCGTGAAAGGTTGAAGTGTAAAGGCTCGGGACGACTTTGTTTTGACCAAGAGATTACACTAGTGCATGACCGATGCAATTGAATAGGACCTACATAAGAGGATAAATTCTTCAAAGATCAACTAGGAAGAATTAGACCTCATTGGTTCGTTATTTTTTAATCTTCGCTCCTTAAATAGATCGCGTGTGGTTAGTAATTATTGCTTTGACTTTATTACGGGTAGAGAATCAACAAGATTCAATACTTTATATCTTGGGCAATATTATTGGTCACATGCGACATTAAGATTTAATACGAAGAATCGTGTAAGTACGCTTTTGTTCGACGGTGCCCCTTTGGGAGGTTCATAAGATTTATCATACCAAATCTTGCAAGTGGAACTAGTTTCCGGTATGGATAATAATGTTGAACCGTTCCTTAACCAAGGAGAAAAGATATTGATTAATGGAAAGCTATTTCAGTGGCTTGAATTAATTAATGGGCTAGATAATCTTAAACACGGGAAATAATAACCGGGAGCCATATTAACAGTAATATGGGTTAAGGTGGATAGTACAATATTAATTATGTAGTGGGATTAATTAATATTTATGGGCTTGAATAATATTGTGGCTCAATATTGATAATTCAAGATCCATTGGAAGGTCCAATCTTAATTCTCCTAAAGGTCCCTCAAGTAGCCCAAACATAAAGTCCAATAACTCAAAAAGGTGTTTAAAAATAAAATAAATTTTGTTGCCTATTTTTCCTATTTATTCGAAAATAATAAATAAGAGGGGAGAAAGATTTTCTTTGAATTTTGTTATGGAATGAAGATATGTATTCTTGGAATACAAGAGTATCTCATTAAATTCAAGAAATCTCCCACTTGGTTATTTATTTTGATATTTTCGAAAATTTTGAAGAAATAAGGGAAAGAAAGATTTTCTTGAAAATATATTATGGAAGATATGTATTTCTTGGAATACAAGTATATCTCATAAATTCAAGAAGATCTAAATCTTGGTTTCTTTTTCCTATTTTTTCGAAATACACCATAACAAGAGGAGTTGGAATTTTTATGGAATATTTTAATTGTGGAGAAAAGAATATATGAGATATATTCAAGATTTCTTGGAGATCAAGAAAAAGATTTTCTTCCCCCTATTCCATGCAAAGTTTTCGACCAACACCCCTCTATAAATAGGGGATGATTCTTTCATCCCTAAGTGAAATTCCATGTGTTGAAAAAATTAGAAATCCACAAAGGTGGTGCAACAAACAATTTATTTTTTCTTTTGTTAATTGTTCACGAGTTTCCTTCCACCGGATTGACGAGCAAGGACTATGGAATACTTGGGAAGACTTTTTGGTGTGTTCTTATCAACAGAGTCCATTGCCATTCCAAACAAGTTAGTTCACGTAAACTCGTAGCAATTCCGCATGCGTAGGATTTATGTGAACTGTTTATATGCATGATTTGTTGTTGAATTATTATTTGAATTAATATAGGATTAATTCATGCTAGTAATAATTGTTAGAATTAAATTTGTATTTAAATATACATCCCGAATAGATCCGGACAATTAATTCCCCAACAACTGGTATCAGAGGCTCGGTTTCGGGCTCTGAGTTTTAAATTGTAATTTAATTCATTTTCATTAAATTTGAAATTGGATAGTAGAATTGCTAGATCTTTTTTGCAGGTATCCAATTGTCATGGTATTTGATGAATGTTTATATTTATGCATGCATATAAATTGTGGTTTTTAATTGATTCGATTTCGAATTCGTTTTTGCCTCGTGAGAAAATCCACGAGTAGATTAGGATTTGTTTGATTCGTTTCAATGTAATAGACTAGTCTAGATCTAGGTTTATTTATTTTTTGTAAATAAATTGCAACTAGATTGTGAGCCAAGACGAAGATGATGGATTAAAGATGAATGTATTCGGAACCGGCAGCAGCGCGCCACGTGAAATGTGCCAAGGGAGGCATCGGTGCGGATACGACACAAGACGATGCGCCAAGACGCGGGGGCAAGGCAAGGGCCGAGCGCACGGGATCGAGGCCGATCAAGACATGGGCGCCAAGACGAAAGCAAGACAAGACCGCGGCGTGATCTAAGGACGCGCGGATAAGTGGGCTCGCGCACGGATATAAGGGCGGCATGGGTGAGGTAGCACGAGGCGGTACGAGGTCGACGGCATGGGCGGGCGTGCCGAATGCGCGACGCCGCCGAGATCACCGAGGGCCGCTGAAGGATCCAGACACCGCCAAAGCGACGGGCGCTATGGGCGCCAAGACGGGCGCCGACGACACGGCCGGAGCTTAGAAGGCACTCCGACCCGCGAGCCGGGTCGGCGACGTTTTTTGACGGGCGATCCTTTCGAGATGAACGATGAAGGCGAAAGAAGACGATTTCTCAAAATCAAGACATGACAAAAATTTAACCGTGACAATTGGATATATGTGCCCAATGTGTTTATTTTTTTTTTGATGTTTATGCATTATTTTATGCTTATTTAAATTGTGTTTAAATTTGCGATGCATGAGAAAATGTTTTGAAAAAATCTCACTTTCAAAAATTCCTAAGTATGCTTAAACAATTAATTGACAATTTTATTAGGATAATAAAATCGATTAATTTTGACCTCCACGATTTATTTATTTGTGAATTCTTTTGGAGAAATTTCCGGGGACGGGTCAAAAGATAGCTTTCACATGAATAAATTCCAAACGGATGATTGTGGATTATTACTAGTATATTTATGACCCTCCCCACGAGGCTCGCTCAAAGCTTAAATAATAATTATGTATTTAATCATGGTTATTACTTAGGTATAAAATTGATATGCATATACTTTCCCCAAGTCCTGTCAATTTTGTATTGGTCAAGTGGGGAGCCAACTATTAACCGGATATTAAAGGTTTGTAAATCGCTTTTTGTTTGTAACCTATTTGAATGTGTTTAAATAATGACCCACCCCACATGACTTATTTAAACTGTTTTTGAGATGTTGGTCGATGCATGATTCATATTTTTGAGATTTTAATATGATGCATGTGATCGAACCTTGTGATTATTTGTGCTTATGCATATTATTATTTATTTAAGTTCATCATGTCGCAACCTTTTTAATCCACTATTCAATATACTTAAAGACAATTTGCTTTTGGTGAAAACTTCGTTGATTGGAGTCGTAAAACTTACTATTGTCCTCATCGCACAAAAGCCATAACCGGGTTCTCACTACACCTAAAACCGAAAAAGCCAAATGATGAGTCAACTAAAGCGGTTAAGAAAGAATATGCCGATCGGGAGTTCCAACTAAAATGGCAAAGTGTACCATCTTGTCTTCAATGTCAGATGTGTTGCAACACCAACACCAGAACGTTGAGACCGCTGCAGACATCATGACTAGTCTTAAAGCGATGTTTCAACATCAAAACCGTGTGGCTCGTCAGATCACTATGAGGGACTTGCCCTCCTATAAAATGGGGGGGGGGAACGCCCGTAAGGGAGCACGTTCTCCAGATGATGGCTCACCTTAACAAGCTTGAGGTACTTGGCGCTGAATACGACATCGAGATCCAAATCGATTTCGTGTTCCACTCTCTGTCGAAAAGTTTTGAACAGTTCAGGCTGAACTACCAAATGAACAATCAGAAGTTCTCGATGCCTGATCTATTACAAGCTTTGGTCTCGACAGAGGCGATATTGGGGCAAAAGAGCCAAGCCTTGGTTGCAAATGGAACTTCTTCTTCTTCTAGGCCAAAGGGTGGTAAGAACAAGAAAAAGGATAAAGGCCACAAGCAAGTGAACTCAAGTGTTGCCAAGGGCAAAGAAAAGGTGAAGGGAGGTGGAGGAGTGAGCAAGCCAGCTAAGGGGATGTGCTTCAACTGCGGTGAAAAAGGACATTGGAGGTCAACCTATTCCAAACCCAAAAGGAATGGAAAGAAATGTAATTCTCACGCACTAGTTGTTGAAACTTGTTTGGCGGCGTATGCCTCCCATTTATGGGTGGTGGATACGGGGTCCACTGATCATGTTTGTTTCACTTTACAAGGGTTCAAGCGGACCCGACAACTTAGTGGGAGTGAGATCCTCATCACACTGGGCGATGCTACGAGAGTGGCAGCTGAAGCAGTGGGAGAAGTGCACCTGTCCTTTGAAGACAGAGTTTTAATTTTGAGAGATGTTCTTTATGTTCCTAGTTTTAGAAAGAATTTAATTTCGGTTTCTAAACTTTACCTTGATGGATATTCGGTTACTTTAGATAAAGTTTTACCATTTCTCTTTATGATAAATTTATCTGTCATGGAACGTTGTCGAATAATCTCTATACAATTAACTGTGCACACCACTCACGAGATGCATCCTATAACACATCAACTGTTTCCGATAAAAGAAAACGTTCATCAGATGTGAACGAGACACTTCTATGTCATCTAAGATTGGGACATATAAATCCAAAGAGGATCCAAAGGTTGGTAGAAGACGGTTCACTGGAGTCTCTCCAAGTTGAACCAATCTCAACCTGCGAATCATGTTTGAGAGGTAAAATGACCAAGAGGGCATTCGGAGCCAAGGGGAATAGAGCCAAAGAAGTGTTAGAAATCATTCACGCAGACGTATGTGGTCCAATGTCATTCAAAGAAAGAGGAGGTTATGAGTATTTCGTCACATTTATTGATGATTACTCAAGGTACGACTATATTTTCCTTATGAAGCATAAATCTGAGATCTTTGAGAAATTCAAAGAATTTAAGGCTCAAGCAGAGAATCATACGGAAAAACGTATCAAGTCTCTACGATCCGATCGTGGAGGCAAGTACCTCAGCGATGAGTTTTTGAACTACTTGTCAGATGAAGGGATTGTATTCCAGCTAACTGCACCCGGAACCCCTCAACAAAACGGGGTTGCAGAGCGAAGAAACAGAACTCTTTTAGAAATGGTTAGATCAATGATGAGTTATACTGATCTACCCAAGTCGTTCTGGGGTCATGCCTTGGAAAAATCGGCTTATATTCTGAACTTGGTGCTATCCAAATCGGTTCCCAAAACTCCCAAGGAATTGTGGACCGGGCGCAAGCCCAGTCTGAGACACATGAGAATTTGGGGGTTTCCGGCCTACGTGTTGGACAAGGAAGCCGGAAAATTGGATCCTCGATTAGAATTAAGGTTGTTTATAGGATACCCCGAGGGAACAAAATGGTGTATGTTCTATGGTCCCAAAGATCAAAAGGTGGTTATAAGCACCCACTTTAGATTTTTGGAAGAAGACTATATGAACGAAAGAAAACCCAGAAGTGAGATTACCTTAAATGAGCTAAGGGAGCTAACCTCAGTGCCAATTGTACAAGATGACATACCAAATGACACACTTACACAACCGGAACCTCTTCATAGTGGGAGGGTTGTGAGACAGCCCGAGAGATTCATGGGGATAGGAGAGTCCTCGAACTTGATCCCCGGTCAAGATGAGTCAGACCCATGGACATATGATGAGGCAATCCAAGACAAGGATGCGGTTTCTTGGCAAACAATGAAAGCCGAAATGGGTTCTATGGATCATAACAGAGTGTGGGAGCTAGTCGAACCACTTAATGAGGTCAAACCCATTGGTTGCAAGTGGGTATACAAGAGAAAAAGAGGACCGGACGGGAAGGTGGAAACCTTCAAGGCAAGGCTTGTGGCAAAAGGTTACACTCAGAAAGAAGGGATCGACTATGAGGAAACCTTTTCGCTTGTAGCAATGCTCAAGTCCATCCGAATTCTCTTGTCGATTGCTGCTCATCTCGACTTTGAAATCTGGAAAATGGATGTCAAGACAGCTTTCCTTAACGGAAGTCTTTAAGAAGAAATATATATGCAACAACCCCAAGGCTTCATTGAAAAAGGCCAAGAACACCTAGTTTGTAAGCTCAAGAAGTCCATTTACGGACTCAAACAAGCATCCAGAGCTTGGAACCAATGTTTTGATCAAGTAATAAAGTCTTATGGGTTTGATCAAAATGATTTCGAAAGTTGTGTGTACAAAAAGCGTGTCGGAACTGCATTGGTATTCTTAGTACTATACGTAGACGACATTCTGCTCATCGGGAACGATGTAAAGGTGTTGTCAGACGTAAGGGCATGGCTTTCAAAACAGTTTGATATGAAGGACTTAGGGGAAGCCGGGCACATCCTTGGGATCAAGATTACTCGAGATCGCAAGAAAAGGATGATAGGCTTATCGCAAGCATCATACATAGACACTGTCTTGAAGCGATTCAGCATGCAGGATTCCAAGAAAGGCTTCATACCTTTCAGACATGGAATCCATCTATCCAAAGAAATGTGCCCTAAGACACAAAAAGGAGATAGATGACATAAAAGACATTCCTTATGCTTCTTTGTCGGAAGTTTTATGTATGCAATGTTGCAGACGAGACCGGATATCCGCTTTTGCCGTTGGCATGGTGGCAAGATATCAAAGTAACCCGAGAAAAAGCATTGGACCTAAAAGTTAAAAAATATTCAAGTATCGAAAAAAAGAACTCGAGATAGAATGTTGGTTTATCGGTCGATAGTCTAATCCCCATCGGTTACACGGACTCGATTTCCAATCGGACTTAGATTCCGTAAAAATCTACCTCTGGTAGTGTGTTTTGCATGGGGAGGAGCCATGACATGGAGAAGCGTTAAGCGTAAATGGATCGCCGATTCTACCATGGAAGTTTAATATGTAGTGCTTGCGAGGCAAATGAAAAGCCGGTTTGGCTCAAGAACTTCCTAGTGGACTTGGATGTAGTTCCGAATTTGCCCAAAGACAATCATCGTTCATTGTGATATCTGGGAGAGGAATTTGCAAATTCAGGGAACCAAGAGCCCACAAGGCCAACAAACACATTGAAAGGAAATACCATCTTATACGAGAAATCGTTAAGAGAGGAGATATAGAGGTGGCAAAAGATCGCATCGGAAGACAACCCCAGCAGATCCATTCATAAAGGGTCCGCCTCGTAATACATTCGGAGAGACATGTGGAAGGAATGGGTGTCAAGACCGTTGTCAACTGCTTTGAGTATAAGTGGGAGATATTATTAGGTTCGTGTAGGTGACATGGATGTCACGACAGAACTACACGAGACATCTTTGTAGTATACTTAAAAGCGGATTTTGAGTATAAGTGGGAGATTGTTGGGGTTATATCGAAAGTTTCTTTTTACTTTGTATAACCAAACCGAATTTGCCTTTATTTATTAAAATAAATTATTTATCAATCGATTCTTTAAATATCATTGAATGTAAAATATATTTTTGCATAATTGTTCAATAAATAAGACGCGGTTACATTGTAGTTAATTTGAACAATCCATAAGATTAAAAAGGTTCCCTTGTAAGGCTAAAAATCGCTTATTGTCCTAGATGGAAAGAACAATTACCGAAAGTGCATGATCGATGTAAAGGGGGATTGGCTTGTTTGACCAAGAGATTGAAGATAAATTTGAATAAGACCGAATGAGGATAAATTAGACAAAGAAGAACTAGGAAGAATTAGGTGGTTCGTTATTTCTTAATCTTCGCTCCTTAAATAGGATCGTGTGTGGTTAGTAATTATTACTTTGACTTATTACGGGTAGAGAATCAACGAGATTCAATACTTTATATCTTGGGCAATATTATTGGTCACATGCGATTGCTAAGATTTAATACTGAAGAATCGCAAGCAAACGCTTGTTCGACGGCCCCTTGGGAGGTTCATAAGATTTATCATACCAAATCTTGTAAGTGGAACTAGTTTAGGTATGGATAATAATGTTGAACCGTTCCTCAACCAAGGACAAAAGATATTGATTAATGGAAAGCTATTTCAAAGGGCTTGAATTAATTAATGGGCTAGATAATCTTAAACACGGAAATAATAACCGAGAGCCATATTAACAAAGAATATGGGTTAAGATGGATAGTTCAATATTAATTATGTAGTGGGATTAATTAATATTTATGGGCTTGAATAATATTGTGGCTCAATATTGATAATTCAAGATCCATTGGAAGGTCCAATCTTAATTCTCCTATAGGTCCCTCAAGTAGCCCAAACATAAAGTCCAATAACTCAAAAAGGTGTTTTAAAATAAAATAAATTTTGTTTGCCTTATTTTTCCTATTTATTAAAAAAATAATAAATAAGAGGGAGAAAGATTTTTTTGAATTTTGTTATGGAATGAAGATAAGTATTCTTGGAATACAAGAGTATCTCATTAAATTCAAGAAATCTCGCACTTGGTTATTTATTTTGATATTTTCGAAAATTTTGAAGAAATAAGGGAAATAAAGATTTTCTTGATTTTCTTGAAAAGATATTATGGAAGATATGTATTTCTTGGAATACAAGTATATCTCATAAATTCAAGAAGATCTAAATCTTGGTTTCTTTTTCCTATTTTTTCGAAATACACCATAACAAGAGGAGTTTGGATTTTTATGGAATATTTTAATTGTGGAGAAAAGAATACATGAGATATATTCAAGATTTCTTGAAGATCAAGAAAAAGATTTTCTTCCCCCTATTCCATGCAAAGTTTTCGACCAACACCCCTCTATAAATAGGGGATGATTCTTTCAACCCCAAGTGAAATTCCATGTGTTGGAAAAATTAGAAATCCACAAAGATGGTGCAACAAACAATTTATTTTTTCTTTTGTTAATTGTTCGCGAGTTTCCTTCCATCGAATTGATGAGCAAGGACTAGGGAATACTTGAGAAGGCTTTTTGGCGTGTTCTTATCAACTGAGTCCATTGCTAGGTTAGTTCACGTAAACCCGTAGCAATTCCGCATGCGTAGGATTTATGTGAACTGTTTATATGCATGATTTGTTGTTGAATTATTATTTGAATTAATATAGGATTAATTCATGCTAGTAATAATTGTTAGAATTAAATTTATATTTAAATATTCATCCCGAATAGATCCGGGCAATTAATTCCCCAACACTACCCATTCGTGGGTATTGGATACGGGATCCACTGATCATGTATGTTTCACATTGCAGGGTTTCAAGCAGACCCGACGACTAAGTGAGAGTGAGATCCTCATCAAGTTAGGCGATGCTACGAGAGTGGCAGCTAAAGCAGTGGGAGAAGTGCACCTGTCCTTTGGAGACAAGACGTTAATTTTAAGAGATGTTCTCTATGTTCCTGTTTTTCGGAAAAACCTTATTTCTATTTCTAAATTGTTTATCGATTGATATTCTGTTCGTTTTAATAAAGATGTTACCGTTTTTCATAACGATGTGATTATCTGTCGTGGAACTTTGAGGAACAATCTCTATATTATTAACTGTGCACATCACTCACAAAATGCATCCTATAACACATCTACTATTTCTTGTTGTTGTAGCATGGATAAACCCGACCTCCCACCTGTGCACGAAGGATCATAAACAATCCAACAAAGACTGCATGAAGCAACCTCGGCAAGGGGACCAAGGGATTAGCCCACGTAATTCCCACAAGACCAAACCTTCAAGTCTCAAAGGTCGGCAACTCGGGTAGTCGGCAGTTCGGGAAGTCGCGATGCGATTTCCGCTTTATATCCTCGAGTCGGGAGCGACCTGCACCAGCCATAACTATACAGTTCACGTGATCAATGATAGCCCCCCATCACACCACTAATCCGCCCTCCACATCCGCTCCACGATTGGCACAAGCTGAAGATGGACAATGTTTGGCCTGTCAAGGCGAGATTAATGCTTCCCGATATTGTAGCCCTTTCATAGGCATTATTCCTTATGTAAATTCCCACCCAAAGGGTGGGAGTCATAGTATAAATAGGCCACCATGACCACCTCGAAAAAAGGTCGAACAACTTACACTTTTAGGCATATACATACATCCTCCCCGGCTTGGACACCTTTGACGTAGTCTCGATTCCAAAGACTAACCAGTCACCAACTCCTTTGTCTTTTTCCCCGATTTGATTGCTTTTAGCATACGCGTTTCATAATAATTATTGTTTAACCGAGTAGATAAAACCAAGTTATAAACAATTGGCGCCGCTCGTGGGAATACATTTCTTGAGAAATTTCAACAATTCTCAAGGAGACCTCACCTTCCAAACTCTAAGAAAAACAAAATGGAAACCAACTAGGGGAAAGCGGTAATCGGGAATGAAACTGACGTTCTTGATGGCGCCGAGGTTTCACTAAGTTCTCAACCCACTCATCGGGCGACCGATCGGTTCCCCGACCGTGGAATCTTGTCCAAACATGGGGAGGATGCCAAAGCAAATGATGGCCGCCTCAACAAGAAACGCCTCAATTTGGGCGTTGAGGAGAGCGACCCTTTTACCAAGAAAAATAGCCCATGACGGAACCTCCAAAGGTAAACACGTTATTATGAGAAAAGGACGGTCCACGGGCCAACCGGGCATAACACGGCTAAACTTGCCATCGTTGGAACACGGGAAGCCTGGGATGCAACCAATGCGGGTTTGAATAGTGTATTCACCCGCTGAAGCTGGCGGCAGGAAGGCCCTCATGAGGGCGAGGACGAGGCTCATTTCTCAACCACGCCATGATGAGCGGGTGGAAAGAGATCTTGCCATGGCCCTCGATATACCCACGGAGGATCAGAGACATTCGCATACCACCATGGTTCTGGCCGGGGCCAAGAATGCCGCCGACGCCTTCGATGTCGCGGCATTGGCTAGGACCGCCCAACAAGCTTTGTTGGAAAAGGTGGGTAACGGGATGGATTTTGTCTGGTCTAACAGATGACCTTTGTCATCCCGATTCGCGCAGGAACTATGATCACCCCCGCTGCCAGAGAAAATCAAAGATAGCGACTCTAGATCGCTAACGCGAGTCTGGAACCCGAGTCCATATGGCGGCATAACATTATATGGCCTCAATGGGGGCATCGGATCTATTTAAGTGTAGACTTTTCTCCCGACGCTATTGACGAAGGCCCATGTGGTACACTTCGCCGCCATCTCTCTCCATTGATACTTTTCGAGCAACTGGCTCGATTATTCTTGGGCCACTATCTGGCGATGGCGCCCGACCGCGACAAAGGCAAGAGGCTCGTGAACATGCATCGGGGAGACGGAGTCGATCGATCCTATGTTGAGAGGATCAATAGACTTATCATTGAAGCGACCCGTTAGGGACGAGGCCAAGTCTTTGGGGCCGAGGATCGGCCTTTAAGAGAACAAAGCTATGGCGGCGCATGACCGCCGACTACTACACCACCAAATATGCCAATTTCGGTGAAAAAGGGCCATGACCTCATCCATACCATGGAGTTCTTTAGAGACATGGCTCTCAGAGACAAAGGAAGTCATGAGCCCAAGAAAGGTTCCAAGAAAACCGGGGTCATTACAAGAGACCCGATTAACTTCAAACCATTTGAGAAGTCCATTAAATTGAAGCCGATGGAGGCTCGGGTATGACACTGTAACGTTATACCCGGATCTAGGGGCCGAGACATGTTGCGAGCACCCCGCCCTATGAAAGACAAAAGTCGGCAAAACCCGAACAAGTATTGCCATTATCAAAACCAAAAAGGACGTTCAAAAACTGACGGGGAGCCTGGCCGCTCTGAACAGATTCATCTCCTGAATGGGGGATAAATGCAAGCCCATGTTCGACACCATCAGAAAGAAGGCGAGGTTCGAATGGACATCTAAGAGTCAGGATGCTCTGGACAGGATCAAATCATATCTGGCCGACATCAGCATTTTAGCCAAACCGGTCCCTGGCGAGAAACTGTTTCTATACTTGGCGACCTCGGAAACAGCCCTGAGAGTAGTGCTTGTACGGGCGGAGGGTCAAACCCATCTGCTAATTTACTTTGTCAGTCAGACGCTAAATGAAATCGAGCAACGATACCCTCTTCTAGATAAATTAGCCTATGCTCTAGTTATGAGTGTGAGGAAACTGAGACCTTACTTCTTCGATCACCAAGTGGAGGTCCTCACTTCCTTACCCCTTCGCAACGTGCTCCATCGACCAGATACATCGGGTCGATGCCTCAAGTGGGCCATCGAGGTTGGACAGTATGGGGTAACATACGCCCAGCGGCCTGCAATAAAAGCTCAGGCCTTGGCCGACTTCATCGTTGAATTAACCCTTCCTCCTGGGGATAGCGGTTCGACCGGCCCACCATGGGAATTGTACGTAGACGGCTCGGTAACTGCCAACAAATCAGGGGCAGTAATTGTGTTAATCAGTCCAGATGGGATTTCTTTTTGGAATGTCATCACTTTCGATTTCCCTGCCACCAACAACGAGGCCGAATATGAAGCGCTGATCAACGGTCTAGAAATGTCCACCGCAATGGGCATCAAGCGACTTCAAGTAAACACCGACTCCTAGCTCATAGCACGCTAGATATCAGGGGAGTATGAGGCCCGAGACGAGCAAATGTCGGCCTACCAAGAGGTCGTCAAAGCACTTTGCCTGAAATTTGAACAAATCTACATCAAGCTAGTACCAAGGGATGCGAACTCCCGGGTCGATGCATTGGCACTGCTAGCGACTTTGGAGGGACCAGCAGAGATGAGGGATGTCACCATCACAAAACTCTCCCACCCCTCCACTGCTAACACAACAGTTGCTGCCCTAGATACCCCGAGTTTAAGCTGGATAACCCCCATAATCGACTACTTGATGATTGGGGCATTACCAACCGATAGAATTTAGGCAAAACAATTGCAACTAAGGGCAGCAAGGTACACATTGGTTGGTAACGAACTAATAAGCGAGGCTTCAGCATACCACTACTCCGATGTGTTACCCCAGAGCAAGGGCAGACTATCCTGCAAGATATTCACGATGGGGTATGAGGAAATCACGGGGGCGATACATTTCGCCGCTCATAAGCACGAGATAGGGGTATTATTGGCCAACTTTAAAGGCCGATGCCATGGTTTTCGCACGGAAATGCCACAAATGTCAAATACACGCACCATCAATCAAGGTCTCACTTGAGGAACTCACCAAAGATCATCGATCCTTGGCCTTTTTTGCAAAGTGGGGATAGATATCATCGAACCATTACCATGACCCCGGGGTTGATCAAGTATGCCCTAGTCGCGATGAGATTACTTCACAAAATGGGCGAGGTCGAGGCTTTGGCGACCATAGATCAGGATCACGTCATCAAATTCATATGGCGAAACATCATCTGTAAATTTGGCCTACCGCAAGCAATTATATCTGATAATGGAAAGCAGTTCGATGGTCATAAGATCGATAGTTTCTTGAAAAATGGAAAATCACCAAACTTTTTCTCTACCCCTTATCACTTTGATCAAAACGGTCAAGTCGGTTTGTGAACAAGATCATCAAGCACACTCTGAAAACCAAGATTGAGGAGGAAAAGGGAAGTGGGCGATGAATTACCGGATGTCTTTGTGGTCATCTTGAATGACTTCGCGAAATTCGACCGGAGAGACCCCCTTATTCGATGGAATTTGGCTCGGAAAGCGATCATACCGCAGAGGTCGAATTCCAAACTCTCAAAACCTCGCAGTCGCGACCGACAAGAACGATGAGTCCTTGGCGTAAAACCTAGACTTGCTCAAGAGAAGCGATTAGAGGCAGTATCCAAAATGCGAGATACAAACAACGGTCGAAAAAATACTACAACTCTAAAGTGCGACTTCAAAAAATTCAAAAGAAGGCGACCGTCCCAAGAAAGACTCTGAGTAACCAAAGGAACTTTTGGACAAAACGGGAAGGACCATACAAAGGTCGCCGAGTATTATCCAATCAGGGCATACGAGCTTGAGAACCCAGATGGAACTCGGCCTTAAGACGTGGAACGATCTCATCTGAAGAGATACTATCAAGAGGGGTCACGCCGATTGTACTTGTAAGCTTTCAAAGCCGAGTCAATAATAATGAGTTAAATTTTTTTTTCACAATTCACGTGTTTAAACCCATGGAGGTCACATAGATGAAACATCGACCTCCCGAGAACGACTTTTCGACATATTTATGGGCGAGATCGCCACCCCTAGCGGTGTGATCCTTCCCTAACTTTATAAAATGACTAAGAGAGGTTCAATCTAAAATCGCAATGCCAATAAGACGAATGAACATACGCACAGATTATAGTCAGATAAAGGAAATCAAGTCGGCACAATAAAGGAAAGAAAAGGCGATTTCTTTTTAATGACAACAAGCCCGGAAGGTCGGTACATTATAAGAGCCCGAAATTTAGATTACATCAGCGAAACCAAGATACATCATGATAACCGGCGACAAATGTTTTACTACAACCCAATATCCACGACAGGCTGACGACTTTCGGCTTTAAGGCATGCTGATCAAAAGTATTGTTGGAGATGGGGTTCAACAACTTCTCAATCTCCTTTTTTCTTATCGGGATTATTGATGTCATCATTCTTAAGAACGATCAAGAATCCCATCGCCAGCTTTAATCGACTATGTTCAAAGGTTGCCCACCTAATTGTTCTTTGAATAACTTATTTGGTGAGGGTGTGGGCGACGTCTCCGGGATCTTAAGAACTGCCTCATCCGTCGAGTCTCGAGGACCGCCTCGGAATCTCCGTATTGTGTCTCATCTGGATCGGGAGTGGGGTCGCGATCCGACTCGATTAGGGAAGAAAGGACAAATCAATGCGGATCTTCCGGATCTTTAATCTCTAGCACAATGTCGGGAGGCCAGAAATCTTGACGTGTGATTAGCTTCGATCCAATATCGGAATATCCCGCGGGAGGGGTTCTTCCGCCGAATAGCTCGAATAATGCCCGCAATCTCCACGACATAGGCGAAGTTAGCATTATGCTCTTTTACCTGCTTAAAGTGTTCGTCTTTGGCGGCCAACTTCTCCCCGACCTCTACACCCTTACGGATCAGCTCCGCCTTCATTTGGGTCACGACCTCCTTCTCCTCCCCGAGCAGTCTCTCGGCTTCCTTCAGCTGGCCCTCGAGCTCCAAGGCCCTCTTGGCCAAGTCAGCCTTGGAAACCTCCAGTTTCTTCTGCACCTCATAGGCAGCTATCAGTGATTTCGCTTGCTCGGAGGTCATCGCCTGGGCCTTCTCTAGTTTGGAGAGCTCGAGCTTAGATTGGGTGCATGCCTTTTCCATGTAGAGGGCGGCCTTCAAGGAATGGACAACAATCGAATACATGTTGCCCGTGACTTGTTGGCGACGGGTAGAGGAGTGATCATCCTTCGTCCATGCGCACGGCACATTCCTCATCGTCCGCTCCAAGTAGCAGGGGGCGGATCTGCAGGCGTGCCCTCGGCGTGGGAAAGGGATCAAGAAGCTCAAGACCTCCGCGAGAACTTGCGGCCGTCGACTCCGGGACCGCAACAAGGAGGAACAAATATATAAAGTTTGGTCCCGGTTTTGAGGTAAATTCATTAAGAGTTGCAAACAACCTACCTCTGCATCCTCTCCTCATCCCAACCAATCCAGGAATCATCCTTTCGGATGGATGACCTCCTCCCGGGTAGAAATCGGCAAAGGTGTGCGGGCCAGGAGCCACCCTTCCAAACACTCGACTTGACTGGACGGTGCGGTCGTGCGAAGTTGACAAGCCCTCTTGGGAGGTCGCTCACAGCCATGGTGGTGGGTTGTGACTTTCTTCTTACCTTTGTTCAAGAAGAGTGGAATGAGTCCGAATCGAACCCCCTGGGTGGTAGTGTCGAGCAGACGCCTCATGGAGCCAAGTACTGATCGAGATAGCGAGGCCATCTCGGAGGCAGAGGGCCGACGACGGTAGATTGGGATCTCCGGATCTAACATAAAACAAAACCTTTAGCGCGAAATCATGAAATACACTTGAAAAGATGCGGCCGAGACTTACAGGGAATCCTCAAGTGGCGAGGGTAAGTGTCTGATCCGACTTTGCATGTGGTCGAACTCGAGTTTAACAAATTAATGTCTCGCTTGACTAGGGGGTGTGTCTCGAACCTCCTTGAACGCCTTGAGAAAGTCCCAATATAGCTCAGAAGGTCGGATCGCAAACACTGCAAGACGAGAAGAGAATTAGATCAGTACAATCGAGCACAAAAATATTAAGGCGAAGTACCATTTTCAACACGGATCACATAATCCGTAGGAATTCTAATGGATAAGGTGCTGCAAGGGGCCACCGACTCCCATGCTCCTCCTACAAACCACCATCTCTGGTGCCACCCGTCAACCTTATTCGGAATCCCACTCACGAGCTCTTTTTGCCTCTCACGGGGTTCAAGACAAGGCGGATAGCCTCCTACCGAAAGCAACGAGCGACATCACGTGAGATATCTCTCCAGGATTAGGCGTTTTTTCAGCCCGCCCCTTTAAAACGCGACCATGGTGGAGATGATGTAACTCCACCCATTGGGGGTGATCTGCGTAAGGCTCACATTCTAGGCCGCCAACAGATGGGAAATGGCCGGGTGCAATGGAAATCAAATACCGACCGACATGGAAGACTCATTCACAGCAATCATTATGGGAGGAGGCTGGTCGGCGCTTTCGTCCAGGGTCGGCCCATAAAAATGCACATCCCGGGGCACCTTGTACATACGACGAAGTCCCCGCACATACTGATCGGAGAGCACATATCGGTATCTTTTATCGGACGACGCAAATTAAGAGTCGACCGACTTATAGTATGCCCGGTCAGGTCGCTTGTACGGAGCTCGGCTACAATACAAATCATAATTGAAGGCTCGTTCATAAGCCCCATAATCGGAACCGAGGCAGAAGGACCCGCCATTGACGACCGTTCCCGTGGGACGGGATGAAGGAGATTAACATCCAACAGGGAAAGATGGGTAATTTCGGCCAATTCTTCCAGAAATTGGTCATCCACCGGTTCATCATTGGCATCGTCTTCCCGGCGGTCGCCCATAACCTTAGCCAATGAACTTTCACCCACATGCCCGGTGGTGGAGCCGGAAAATCGCTTCACGACGCAGTAAATAGGATGTCATCCTCGAAGAGGAGGAAGCCACCATGGCCGAGAGGCAAAAAGGATTTGGAAACGCTAGAATCCATAAATTGAAGAAGGGCACCAAAGTGCTTACGTGATTAATTCCGCCGGGGACACGAGAATGCGTTTTCGGTGGAAGGAGAAAGAGAACGGGAAGAGTATCTTGAGGAGATTCTTTTCAAGAAGCGATCATGAGGAAAAAAGGTTTTCAAAACCTAATTCCCCGCCTATTTATCGAAGAAGAGAGGGGCCAAAATGAAATTAGCCAAAACTTTGGCCCCCTAGCAACAAAAAGACACGAGGGGCTCGCGTGAAATCCACTACGGCATCTCATTGGATGAAATGGTGGCACTTTACGTCATCATCCTGGCACGATATCATTTTGAATCCCTGAGATCGAGGGAAGTCTGATGCGACTATTCGTATTATCGAGGTGACTTTTCACCTGCCCGAGGATAGTAAACCGCTCATAGGAGACTTTCCAGGTCGGATGATCGCGAGTCGATTTAGTCCATGTGTCAAGCCAAGGTCCCTTCTCGGAATAAGAGACCTCAACTTAAGGGGCAATTGTTGTAGCATGGATAAACCCGACCTCCCACCTGGGCACGAAGGATCATAAACAATCCAAAAAAGACTGCATGAAGCAACCTCGACAAGGGAACCAAGGGATCAGCCCATGTAATTCCCACAAGACCAAACCTTCAAGTCGCAAAGGTCGGCAACTCGGGTAGTCGGCAGTTCGGGAAGTCGCGATGCGATTTCCGCATTATATCCTCGAGTCGGGAGCGACCTGCACCAGCCATAACTATACAGTTCACGTGGTCAATGACAGCCCCCAACACGCCACTAATCCACCCTTCACATCCGCTCCACGATTGGCGCACACTGAAGATGGACGATGTCTGGCCTGTCAAGGCGAGATTAATGGTTCCCGATATTGTAGCCCTTTCATAGGCATTATTCCTTATGTAAATTCCCATCCAAAGGGTGGGAGTCATAGTATAAATAGGCCACCACGACCACCTCTGTAAAAGGTCGAACAACTTAGACTTTTAGGCATATACATACATCCTCTCTCTGGCTTGGACGCCCCCGGACGTAGTTTGATTCCAAAGACAAACTGGGTCACCAACTCCTTTGTCTCTTTCCTTGATTTGATTGCCTTTAGCATACGCGTTTCATAATAATTATTATTTAACTGAGTAGATAAAAACCAGTTACAACACTTGTAAACGGAAGCGCTTGGCTGACGTGAACGAGATACTTCTTTGGCACCTAAGATTAGGTCATATTAACCCAAAAAGGATTCAAAGGTTGGTGAAAGATGGTTCTTTGGATTCTCCGAATCATGCTTAGAAGGTAAAATGACCAAGAGGGCATTTGGAGCCAAGGGGCTTAGAGCTAAAGAAGTGTTAGAAATCGTTCACACCGATGTGTGTGGTCTAATGCAAATCAAATCTATAGGTGTCTACGAGTATTTCGTTACTTTTATCGATGATTACTCACGCTATGGATACATTTTCCTAATGAAGCATAAATCTGAGACATTTGATAAATTTAAAGAATTTAAGGCTCAAGCAGAGAATCATAAGGGAAAAAGTATCAATTTTCTACGATCTGATCGTGGAGGCGAATACCTCAGCGATGAATTTCTGAACTACCTATCGGAAGTGGGGATTGCATCCTAGTTGACTGCACCCAGTACCCCTCAACAAAATGGGATTACAGAACGAAGGAATATAACGCTTTTAGAAATGGTAAGGTTAATGATGAGTTAGAGCGGAGGGTGAAAAATCAAAACTTTTCGGGGTTACAGATTAGAAACAACGTCTTATATTACGAACCTAGTGCCATCAAATCGGTACCTAAAACCCCGAGAGAATTGTGGGACGGGGCAAGCCCGCTTTTAAACATTAGGATGCGGGGGTGTAAGTTTTACAAGCTGACAAACCGGTTTTGATAAATGGATGCACGATTAATCTTTTAAGGATGTTCATAGGGTAAGTAGAAAGGAATTAAAGAATGGTGTTCTATGGTTCAAGATCAAAAAGGTGGTAATATGTACTCACTTTAGATTTTGGAAGAAGCTATTATGTGAACAATTAATCAAAGAAGTGAAATTACCTTAGAAGAACTTAGGGGACAACTCCATTACCAAACGTCCAAAATGACATATCAAACGTCACACACAACAACCGAACCTGGACTTTTGTGGGAGGGTTAGTCCAACACAAAGAGAGATTCTTAGGGGTTTAAAGAGTCTTGGACTTGATCGATCCAGGAAAATCGAGACCCTATGGTCCTAGTCAAAATCTTCCAAGACAAAGATGCTTAACCTTGGGGGGTTTGGGAAAGATTGTTAGATGGGTTCAAACTATGTTGGGATATTTTTAGTTTTGATAAATTATAAAAATTATCAACTTGTGTTATTTAAATTAATATTTCTATGATAACAAGTTATGGGGGAACACTTAAGAGAACAAGTTAAGAAGAAGAAGAAGAAGAAGAAATTAGAAGAAGAAGAAGAGAAGAAGAAGAAGAAGAAGAAGAAGAAGAAGAAGAAGAAGCACTCTAAAGTGTAATCCCATATATATAGACCTTGAAATCAAAGAGTCGTTGAAGAAGCAATTTGAACTCGTGGTATATTTGGTAGACTTGCGTGCTTGATGTGACTAGCTAAACGAACGGCGTGGCGAAGCGTAATTTGTACTTTGTAGGCGGCATTACAGAGAGGTAAAATCAAATCCGAATTGCGGCTCCGATCATACGTGTCTTGTTCTTATTGGATAGCGGACTCACTTTTTAGGTCTTTCTTCCAACTAAGCTTGACATTCTTCTTGTTCGGATCATAGGCGTATGATTAGGTGAAACATCGATTTCACCTGGTGAAACGAATTCGATCTCGAATCGATCGATCTACCGTGATAGAGTCTTCCGATGCGGTTGACTTAAGCTTCAACTAGCAGACCCGACTGATGTAGGTCTTTCTCTCGTCCGACCATCCGGTGAAGTCATCGATCTTCGAAAGTATCCTCGAGTTCGAGCTTCACGACTTCAATTTGAGATATCGATCGATCGATCACCGTAAATCTGATCGATTTCTTTTCTGGACGATTAAAGCGATTGAATCGAAGCGATTCTTTGAGAATCCGATTCGACCTATACGGATCCATTAGACACTCAATATGTGATCAATAAGAAGATAACAACATATATGGATGTGACAAAATTATCAAACAACAAAGGCAAAAGGACAAAGATAAAATTTGGAAGATTATTAGTATGGATTTGAATATTACTCTTGTTGTAATATTCAAATCAAAACTATAAATACCCAACACTATCTTTTAAAAAGAAGATAATGGAGGATCGCAAATTTGAAATTAAAGCCAAATATTCAAACAACTCCATTCATAGAACAGTGCCAGCAAGAAATACACACATATATTCAAAAGTGTTCTACCCTAGATCTAAGCACAAATGTTATAAAAGCTTAGAGAGATTTTCCCATCCAAAGCATTGAGGCTAAAACAAATGTAAGGGAAAATCTCAACCTAGTTGAAACCAAACAAACCTTACCCAAATCGGTTTGATAGGATAAGTTTGTAGGTGAGTGTGAATCGGTAAACATTTAGAATTTTGGAAGAAGATAAGTCCCGTTTGAGTGTGAACTCGATAAACATCTATAGAAGAACCGTGAGGGTGATAAGTCCCGTTTGAGTGTGAACTTCAAAATGACATACCAAAGTTGGTGCCCCATGAAGGGAAGAGTGGATGGGAGGGTTTCAGACAACCACTATAAAAATCTTGGGGTTCTTATTTCTTTCATATTAATCTCATACATACTTTTTAGCAATCCATGGTCCACACATTCAAAAAAAAAAAATTTAAGTCACCTCCCATCTTGACAAACAACAGCTTTAAATCGGGTTTTTCGGGACCATCAGGCTACAACAAGGTGTGGGAGCTAGTCGAACAACTTGATGGGGTAAAACCCATCAGATGAAAGTGGGTATACAAGATAAAAAGGGGACCGGACGGAAGGGTTGAAACCTTCAAAGCAAGACTTGTGGCGAAAGGGTACACTCATAAAGAAGGGATCGATTATAAGGAAACCTTTTCGCCCTTAGCCATGCTCAAGTCGATCCGCATTCTCTTGTCGATTGCTGCGCATCTAGATTTTGAGATCTGGCAAATGGACGTCAAGACAACATTCCTTAATGGAAATCTTGACGAAGTAATCTATATGCAACAACCCAAAGGCTTCATTGAAAAAGGCCAAGAGCATCTGGTTTGCAAGCTCAGGAAGTCCATTTATGGACTGAAGCAAGCATCCCGAGCTTGGAATCAGTATTTTGATCAAGTTATAAAATCCTACGGATTCGACCAAAATGAATTTAAAAGTTGTGTCTATAAAAAGAGTGACAGAATTGCATTGGTATTTTTGGTACTATACGTGGACGACATTCTGCTCATCGGAAACGATGTAAAGGTGTTATCCGACGTAAGGGCATGACTGTCAAAACAGTTCGATATGAAGGACTTAGGGGAAGCCTGTCACGTCCTAGGGATCAAGATCACTCGAGATCGTAGGAAAAGAATGATCGGACTTTCGCAAGCCTCATACATAGACACTATTTTGAAGCGCTTCAGCATGCAGGATTCCAAGAAAGACTTTGTGCCCTACAGACACGGAATCCATCTATCCAAATAGATGTGTCCCAAGACACAGAAAGAGATAGATGACATGAAAGGCATCCCTTATGCTTCGGCTGTGGGAAGCCTCATGTATGCAATGCTGTGTACGAGACCGGATATCTGCTTTGCCGTAGGCATGGTGGCAAGATATCAAAGTAACCTTGGGAAAGAGCATTGGACTGCAGTAAAGAACATTCTGAAGTACCTGAAAAGGACATGGGACATAATGTTGGTTTACAAGTCAGACAGTCTGATCCCCATCGGTTACACGGACTCGGATTTCCAATCAGACATTGACTCCAGAAAGTCTACCTCGGGTAGTGTGTTCTGCATGGGGGGAGGAGCCATGACATGGAGAAGCGTAAAGCAGAAATGCATCGCTGGTTCTACCATGGAAGCCGAGTACGTCGCTGCTTGTGAAGCAGCAAAGGAAGAGGTTTGGCTCAAGAACTTCCTGGTGGACGTGGTCCCGAATTTGCCCGGCAAAATCACGGTCTACTGTGATAACGCCGGAGCAGTTGCAAATTCAAGGGAACCGAGAGCCCACAAAGCCAGCAAACACATTGAAAGAAAATACCATCTCATACGAGAAATCATTAAGAGAGGATACATTGAGGTGGCTAAGATTGCATCGGAAGACAACCTAGCAGATCCATTCACAAAGGGTCTGCCTCAGAGTGCATTCGAGAGACATGTGGAAGAAATGGGTGTTAAGGACGTTGTCAATCTGCTTTGAGTATAAGTGGGAGAAATATTATTAGGTTCGTGTAGGGTGACATTAGATGTCACATAGAACACGAGACATGCTGTAGGGTTATACTGAAAAGTATGCTTTTACTTTGTATAACCAAACTGAAGTTTCAATTTTATTTACTGAAATGAATTATTTAATCACTGTTGCATTAAATATGAATGAATGTTATATATGCAAACCCGTTCGATAAGACAGTACGTATTACGTTGTAGTTAATTTGGTAATACCCGATCACTGAAGATCAAATTAACAGCCCTCGTAATTAAGTATAAATTCACAACCCAGATGGAAATGAACAAACCATCATAAACGATTGAAGTGTGAGACCCAGATTGGCCTGTCTTAACCAAGGGATCACACTAGCGCATTTAGGTGCGCTGAATGTGGACCTACAGGAGGACAAATTCTTCGGTACTGAATATACAAGAATTAGACCTCAGTGGTGCATTGTTTCTTAATCTCCATCACTTAAATAGGATCGTGTGAAATTAATAACTATTGATTTGACTTATGATGGGAAGAGAGTCAATGCGATTCGATACCTTATATCTTGGATAATATTATTAATTACATGACGATTGCTGACATTTAATACGGAGAATCGCATGCAAGTACGTCTTGCTTGATTTGTCCCCTTGGTGGGCTCATATCCTTTATCATGTCAAATCTTGCAAGTGAAAATTTATTTTCGGCATGAATAATAATGTTGAGTTGTCTTTACTCCAAGGACACATATATTAATTAATATAAAGCTTGTTCAATGACTTAATTAATTAATGGACTAAGATAATCTTAAACGCGGGAAATAATGACCAGGAGCCATGTTATATGTGAAATCGTAATATGGGTTAAGATGGATAGTTCAATATTAATTTTATAGTGGAGTAAATTAATATTAATGGACTTGAATAATATTTGGCCCAAAATATTAAAGCTTCATAGTCCATTGGAGGTCCAATCTTAATTCTCCTAAAGGCCCCCCAAATAGCCCAAAATAAAGTCCAATTAATGAGAGAGAGAAGAAAATATTCTTGCTATATTTCCACTTAGTAATTTTCAAAATAATTGTCTATTAAAGGAAGAAAAGATTGTCTTGATTTTCTTGTAGATATTTATGGAAAGAGATAATTATTGTGGGAATACATAATTATCCCATAAATTCAAAAAGTCAAATCTTGACTCCTTCTATAGTGTATTTTTCGAAAATAATGGGTTGAAGAGGGGAAAGATATTTTTGTGGAAAATTTAATTAAGGAGAAAAGAATATAGAAGATATATTCAAGATTTCTTGGAGTTCAAGAAAAAAAATTCTTCCTTGTTTCCTAAGCCCTAAATTTTCGACCCCTCCTGCCTATTTATAGGGGATGAGCTATTCATTCCCAAGTGCAATTCCATGTGTTGGAAATATTAGAAATCCACAAAGGTGGTAGCAAAATATTTAATTTCTCTCCCATTAAAATCATTCATTGAAATCTTCCCACCGGATAGCGTTCGTGGACTTTGGGGATATATTTGGGAAGGCTCTTGGGTTGATTCATCCATTTGATTCTTCAACAGGTTAGTAATTCCATAACTCCTAGTTCCGCATGTTTAGGATTTACGTGAATTATGTGTACGCATGTTGTTTAATTATTATGTTGAATTGATTTAGGATTAATTCATGTTAGTAATTAACTGTTTAATTTAAATATGTATTTAAATAATCACCTCGAATAGATCCGGGCACCCCAATTTTCCCAACAACGCGAGGTGCGGAGACTTCATGGACACGCGTGATGGGCGCCTCGTAATTCAGTGTGAATGACAAGTGCTCGCCTCGACTGTCGTGCCTACGGGGGTAGGCAATGATGGCGCGTGAGCCTCTCGCTCTTGACACGAAAGGTCGCGGACCGTTCTCACGCGCCTTTAATTGGGCCTATAAATACCCATCCCCTTCTCATTTCCCCCTCTTTCTCTTTCGAATTTTTCTTAAGTTGCACTCATAGAGCGATTTTCGAATTTCAGCAAGTATTCCCGCATCCGATCCTCTCACGATCCTAGAGTATTTCTTCAGGTAAAGACCATTTCCTTCTTTTGTTGCGTTTTTGCGTAAAGTCGTTCGAAATGGCCTCTGAGGGAAATAACGTGGCAGAGAGTTCTACCCCATCGGGGGTTCGTCGGCGGCGTCCCGACAAGGAAATTGTGGATTTGTAGGACGATATTGTTGAGGTTTTATCGAAAATGATAAAATTGGTTCCGATTCAGATTAGGGACTCGGTGACCTCCCGGAGGCATCGTCGCATATATCGTGTTGGTGACCTACCTCCTCCTTCAGCCAAGGCAATCCTGGAGGAGGGATAAGAAGATGAAAGAGCGGTGGAAGGTGAAAAGTCCTATGCGCGCACCAGATCTGTCGACTCCTCGGACTTCGACTTCTTGTTAGGCAAGAAGATTAATGATGTTCCTAGCGAGGATGATGTAGTGGACGAGGTCGATCGGTCTTTGCGACTTCATGAGTACCTCGCCCAACATCCGCCAGAGATCACTCGGAAACCCACCCGGGTGAGAAAGGCCAGTATTTACGTTGCTTGGCTCGTTGAGAGCTGTGTATCTGAGGCAGATTTGTTTGCTTGGCGAGATAAATTTCAAGTGCCCAGCGACGTCCATTTTTGGGTTCCCAAGCATAAAGTTGATTATGCCGATCAGCCTCCGAAGGGTTATGTCGCGATTAACTATGATACCATGACTGCCGGGGTCAACTTTCCGCTTCATCCGGTAATTAGCGATCTTCTGAACTTCTGGGGACTGGCCCCAACACAGATACATCCGAATGGATGGAGTATCATAATGGGGCTGCTTACTCTTTTTGGTCGCGTCCAGCCTCGAGCCTTTCCGATGGCCAAAGAGCTGAATTTTGTGATCTCGCTGGCGAGGTGGAAAGGGTCGAAGAAAGAAGGTGGTCTGGGGTACTACTATGTGAAGTCGCGACCTCGGATGAAAGTTATTGAGGATCTTCTGAATAAGGTCCAAGACTGGAGGGAAAAGTTTTGGTTCGTCGGGGGGGGCATGGCAGAGCGCAGTTTGGATAGAGGCAAATCTTCTTGGTTTTCGATTGATACCGCAGGACTATGTTGAATTTAAACATAAGTTTTTTTATTTTAATTAGCTTTTTAAGTACTGATTTAACTCATTTTTGTCTTCTCAGGTCCTCCTGCCACCAAACTTTCCGAGGTCTCGCTCCCATTTCTCACCTGCTTGGTTCAAGTTTGCCTGATCGACCTCGAAGAGCGATCTCTCTCTGTGATCCAGCAAGAAAAATGTTGGGAACAAGCTGGTTTAGGCGTGCTGCCTCGCGGATCTCTGGTACCCGAGCTACCCGGTATGTAGGTTACCTTATTTCTTCTTTTCAATCTATTGTTTTCGTTCTTCCCTTGTTGACTTATTTCTCTGAATCAATTGCCTTCATTGAGAGCATCCGATTCACTTCTCGAAAGACTATTGAAGAGATGGATAATATGACTGCGGAGGAGATGGCTGAGAAGATGGCCCAAGCCATGGAGCTTTCCCGGAAGAGGGCGGAGAAAAAGAAAGAAACAGGGCAGGATGCCGAGAAAGGGAAGGCGGTGGCTCCCTTGAAAACAAAAACCAAAGATCCCCCCCGGTCCCAGGTCATCCAAACAAACTGCTATAGAGACGTCGGCTCCCGAACAAGGTGGTTCAAAAAATGGGGTTCCGTAGCCTCGGACGAGTTGCGGAACTCACCGAGCGGGAAACTTGTGGTCCCCGGGGGGCCTGGTGTTCCGAATATGGTCCTTGAGATTACGAGCCAACGGGACCGCAATGATGGTGATCAGACTCTCTTGAGGTAGAGCCCCGACTTCGCCGAAGGTAGATTTCTCGATTGATTTTCTTCTTCCCACTCAAAATCTCAACGTTGGTTACTTAAGTTTGATCTTGTTTTGTTCGCAGGTACAAACTTGATGATGGCATCTTCAAAGAGGAAAGCACCCGCTATTATCTGTGGTTGCGACTTCCGCCTTCCAACGATGTCCAACTGCCATATTTTGTCAAAGCTTCTAAAGACTTACCAAGGTCATAGACCTTGCCCCTTGATGAGGAAGCTCGTACTCAGCAATTCCACGAGAATCTCACCTTAGGGATTGTTCGTACGTGCCGCACTTTGACTTTCCTGGAGCGAAGTCGGGAGCAGTATGAGTTGGCAAGGTTGCAAGCGATTATGGCTGAAGCGAAGTGTAGCGAGATGAGGAAGGATCTGGACAAGGCTATCAAGGATCGGGATGCTGCTATCAGGGCTAAGAATGCTGCTGAGGGTAAGCAACAAGAAAGCTAGATTGATTCAGAGGGACCTTGATGCTAGCAAGGAATATGGGGCCGACCTCCTTCATAAGACTCTTGACCTTGCAGACGAAGTTCGCCGATACAAGGCTGAAGTTGACCTCCACCCGGCTGATGTGAAATTGATTAGAAATGATGCTTCCAACATGGCTTACGTTCATGCATTTGCGAATGCCATTCGGGCCATCCATCGTCCCGAGCTCGACCTCGAGGGGGCCCGTGCCAAGTTGAGAGACATGTTGACGACTTACATGTGAGCCAATCCCCCAAAGTCCGATGACAATCTCCCTATATGTGATCTGAGAGATTATGGGGTCGACCTCTCTTTCCTCCCTCCGGAAGCCAAGCTGTTTGATTCGAAGAAAATGCTTCAGAATATTGGGATTCAGGATTTTGATGGCGACAAGGAGAGTGAGGCTGCTGAAGAGGTTGATGATGGGGAGGAAGATGGAGAAGACTGTGATGAGGAAGGTGATGATGAAGAAAAATAAGATGTGCTGCCAAAGAGCCTGTTGATGTTGTGGGCGGTCAATCTCGTGTCGAGATTCCCGAGGTCGGAAAGCATGTTTCAATCAACCCTGATGAGGGGACCTCGGATGCTCCACAAGTTTGATCTCCCTTTTCTGAAAAGTGTTGAAGGTTGCCTTTGGGCTTTTATGTTTATGTTATCTTTTTGTCGCCCTTCGGGGTTGTAAGTTTCTAGCCCATCGGGATTTCTTTTGTATTGTTGCCCGCGGGTGTTTTTAAAGAAATGTCTGCTCTATCTTTGTTGAGTCTCGCCTTCTACTTGCTTCCTTTTGCTTGTTGCATTTTGCTTGATACGTATGTGTCCTTGTTGCGTAAATGTCGTGATGTCCTTTGGCATTCCTATCGATAAGCCTGACTATAAGAATGGCCTTTAGTTTTAAACAACTTGAAAGTGTTATGTGACTTCTTTGCCTTGAAAAAGTTTGGCTTAGTCAATTGGATGGGGGTATGCGACCTACTTGCCTTTGAAATATTTGGCTTGGTCGACTTAGATGATGGTATGCGACCTGTTTGACTTTGAAATATTTGGCTTGGCCGACTTAGATGATGGTATGCGGCCTACTTGCCTTTGAAATATTTGGCTTGACCGACTTAGATGATGGTATGCGACCTACTTGCCTTTGAAATATTTGGCTTATTCAAATTTAATGGTGGTAAGCGACTTACTTGCCTTTGAAATATTTGGCTTGGCCGACTTAGATGATGGTATGCGACCTACTTGCCTTTGAAATATTTGGCTTGGTCCACTTAGATGATGGTATGCGACCTACTTGCCTTTGAAATATTTTGCTTGGTCAACTTAGATGATGGTTTCTAAAGACTTCGGACAAGTAGATTTTTGGTCAGGCAACCTCCTCGGGAGGGTGGGGGGGTTGTCTCTTTGTCCCCCTGTCATTAGTCTTTAGAATTGATCTTTCTGCGTATATCCTAAATTCCCTTTGATTTCAATTTTTTCATTTGGGAATCTATTCTATGATCGAACTCATGAGAGGTCGGGGACCCGCCCCCCAAGTTCTTAAATGTAAAAAATTACAACATATACATGGATAAAACATAAAGTTGATTTCGTTTTTAAATTTGGCAATTTAAAATAGAACATATGACCGAAACTCTGAATCTACTGATAAAACTTCTTGAGGTAGACGACATTCCATGGGTATTGAGCGGGAATGCCCTTGGTATCTTCGAGCTCGTAAGCCTCGTTGGGTAGACATTTCGAGATTCTCAGGGGACCTTCCCAGTTTGGGACAAACACTCCTTTCTGGACACCGAGAATTTTTCATAGGACGAGGTCACCCACTTTGAATCTTCAAATTTTGATCTTTGAGTTGTAATATTTTTCCAATTTCTGCTTGTAGCTCACATTTTTCAAATTGGCTTCTATCCTTCTTTCTTCGAGGAGGTCAAGTCCGAGAGATATAGCCCGATCATTGTCCTCCGTGATTGTTTGCGAGGTCATGTGACTTCGGATTGCGACCTCGGCAGGTATGACAACTTCCACTCCAAAAGTTAAAGCAAAAGGTGTTTCGCCCGTCGAGTTTTGATATGTAGTTCGGTATGACCATAGGATGTTAGGAAGTTTGAAAACCTATAATCCCTTTGAGTAGAAAAGCTGGTTCTTCAAGGTGTGCTTGATTATCTTGTTCACGACTTCGATTTGTCCGTTAGATTGAGGGTGGTAAGGGGTAGAAAATAATTTTGCAATTTTCCATTTTGCAAAAAGACGTCTATCTCACATCAATCGAACTGCTTCCCGTTATCTGTGATGATCGCTTGTGGGAGGCCGAATCGACCAATGATGTTCTTCCAAATGAAACGGATGTTTTTTTCTTGGGTGATGGTTGCCAACGATTCTGCTTCTGCCCATTTGGTAAAATAGTCCACTGCAACTACTGCGAATTTCGAACTGCCCAGAGCCTTTGGGAATGGACCAATTAGGTCGATCCCCCATTTTGTGAAAGGCCACGGGCTACAGATAGACGCGAGCTCTTCCGGAGCTCGCTTGATGGTCGGGCCGAAAAGTTGACATTGGCGACATGTTTTCGCGTATGCTATCTCATCTTTCCTCAGAGTTAGCAAAAAAAACCTTGTCTGATCATTTTGTAAGTGAGCGATTGTCCTGCGGTGTGATTCCCACAATCTCCTTCATAAATTTCTTTCAAAATGACTTGACCTTCTTCCGGTGTGATACACTTCAGTAGGGGTAGCGAGAAACTTCGCTTGTAGAGTTGATTGTCGATCATGGTGTACTCGCTGCCCTTAACTGTAGTCGGCGAGCTAGGGCTTTGTCATTTGGCAATGTTCCATTCTCAATGTATGCTTTGATTTTAGCCATCCAATTATTTTCCAGGGTTGCGACCTAGAAAACCTCTAGATAAGCGCTTGATGGTCTTACTTGATTTGTCCAAGCTATTTTCTTGACGTCGATTAAGGTGTGACCTCCTGAAGGTGAGTTGAGCTTGATGATGGCGATATTGTCCATGTCCGCTGCTACTTCCGATGTGGCCAGTCAAGCTAATGCATCTGCTTGAGTGTTGTTCGTACGCGGGATTAGCTCGATGTACACTTGCTCGAATTTTTCCATGAGACTTTTGGCTACTTGCTGGTATTTGATCATTTTTTCGCCCCTTGCTTCATATTCTCTTGACATCTGACATGCGACCAGTTGGGAATCGCTGTAGACTTTCAATTTTCGTACACCAATTGCCATTGCCATCTCTAAACCATTTATCAAGGCCTCGTACTCTGCTTCGTTGTTGGTGGCGTGGAAATAAAAAATGATGGCTGTGGTGAAGGATTGCTACTCGGGACTGATTAGGACCACTCCAGCCCCATCTCGGGTGCTTGTCGAAGAACCATCGATGTACAATTCCCAGGGGACATCGATTGTATCCTGGGGTTTCTCGGGAAAAGTGAGCTCGATTAAGAAGTTGGTGAGGACCTGAGCTTTGATTGTCGTTTGTGGCGCGAATGTAATTCGAATTGGACCAGTTCGATGGACCATTTCAACAATCGTCATGTTGTATCTGGTCGATGTAGGATCTGTCTTAGTGGCATGGTGGTTAGAACTTCCACCTGATGGTCGAAAAAGTATTGTCGAAGCTTTTGGATACTCATGATTAAGGCATATGCGAGCTTCTCGAGTGGTGGATACTTGAGCTCGGCATCATTTAGAGTTTGGTGACGAAGTATATGGGCAAATGAAACTGACCTTCTGCTCGGACTAATACTTCGCTGATGGCCGATTTAGAGGCGGCCAAATATAGAAAAGTTTCTCGTCCGGGATGGGTTTTGCTTCACTTCTTTGGCTAGAGCTGCGTATTTATCGAGGCCGAACTTTCTTCTTTTTTGAGAGACTGGCTTTCTTGTTGGATTGATGTTCAATTTGTGACAAGCAATCTCGGGGTTGATCCCCACCATATCTTCGTGCGACCATGCAAAAACGTCTAGATTTTGTTTGAGGAAGTTTATCATTTGAGTTCGCATGTCACCAGGGATCTAGGTCCCGATAGTTACGCTCAATTCTGGTCAAGAGAGGCCGACTGCTATTGTTTCAAGCTCTTCGACGGGAGTTATTCGCTGGTCGTTTCTTTCCATTCTTGGGTCAAGAATAGATCCTCGCTGGGTGAGGTCCACTTCCATTGGTTCGAAACCGAGACAAGGTTCCAAATCTGATAATTCTTGCAACGTGCTGCCTGCGGAATTTTGGAACTCTCTTTCTCTGCTAACTTTTCTAGGTCGGACATTCCTTCGACTACATTGTCAATTTCCATAGGCATTGTACTTGTTTCTATTACATTATCTATTTCCATATCATTATTTTAGTTTTTGGGGTGAGGGTTGGCTCGTACAACCTTGCCTCACCTCGTCTTTCCTACCAAAATAAAAAGTGGAATTTAAATTGACACAGGTGTAAGTCAAACATTTTCTTACAGCAATCTGGTCACCCTTAATGGTGTCGATCTTCCCGTCAGATCTGGGGAACTTAATAAAATAAAATTAAGAAGAGGTCACAGCCCCGAATTCATGCTCAAAAAGGTCTGCCGAAGAAAGCATTGAAGTTTGAGGGAATGTCGATGATCACGAAATTGAGCTGCCTAGTTGCCTTCACTTTTGCATCTAAAGTTGAGGTGATCTCGACCGATAGGCGAATCATCCCATAGGCTTCGACGGGATGGTTCCCGAATCCTCGGATCCAGACCTCGCAAGGCTCGACATAGTTGTGGGAATCGCCGAGCTAGTCCAGAGTTTTCTTAAAGAGGATGTTGCAGAAAGCCCCATTGTCGATCATGATGCGGTGGACTAAGGCTCCCATTATTCTTGCTGAAATCACGAGTGGATCCCAGTTTGGATATACCACTCCATGCTTATCTTCTTCGGTGAAAGATGGTGGGAGATACGGTAGCGCCATCTTTCCGGGCGGGTTGGAGAGGAAACCGGAGGAAAGTGTGCCACCAAATGGGCAAATCATATGGATTACTCTATTCTCGGCCCCTCCCGGGATCTGCGGACCTCGCGAACCTTGATTAGGCTGGTTTGTTGGTAGCGGATTTTTCTGCTGATTAGGTTGTTTGTTCCTCGGTGGTATGCTCAATGGTGTTATGATAGTTGCATAATTTCTTTAGGTCAAGTTTGGAGGTATCTTGGATCAGTTCTCTGGCCGGGGAAAGTTGTTGTCTTCCTTTGATCGCTTGAAAGATTTGAGCTCTCCTCGAGACCGTTATCGAAAGGCTTGAAGGATCCAGGAGCTCGGTAGTTCGTGCCTGGCTTTTTGTAAGGTTTCTCTGACTTCGATTCTGGCTTCTTAACCTCACTTTTCACCTTGCTAGGCTCCTGCTCGCCCAACCTCTAGGCAAGTATCTCGACATTATTGATCATGATGCCCACTCGGTATCGGAAATCAACGTAACTTGATGAGTATTCCTTGTTCATCATTTTCCAGAGTTTACTTTCCTTCTTCAGATTGTGGACCACCCTCAAGACCTTGGCCTCGTCGCCCTGGCTTGCCTTCCATGATGAGTTTATCCAGTGATTGATGTATGTTTGATCTGACTCATTGTCGCTGGTGTACGTTTGCTAACCTCTGTGTGGTTCCTTTGTGAGGGGTTAATGAAGCAAAGTGAGTGAGGAACGGCTGAGCCATCTGGTGGAAAGATTCCACCGAGGTCGGTGGTAGAGTGTTGAACCATCGATAGGCTTGGTCGCCAAGAGTGAGTGGGAACATGCGACATTGGGTGGCATTAGTGGCTCCCATCTAGTTCATGTAGGAGGTGTATTTGCTTACATGATTGATCGGGTCAAAATCGCCATTGTACTGTGTGATGGAGTTGGCGTTGATTTTCACTTGTACCCGGGGCGAGCATAATGGTGGGGGAGAACGGCGAGATGGGGATCCTGGTGGTGATGGGTCCCCCACCTTTGCTTGCTAACTGATCCTGCAGTTCCTTGATATTTTACAGGACCGCTGCCATTTGCGGGGAGTTATCTTGCTCGGTGTCTCTATTGCGGTGTGGGCGAGGTGGAGTGTTTCTCTCTTGGCGGCGAGGGGATGGAGTTCGATTTTATATAGAGATGGCTTTCTTTACTGTAAGCGAGGTGAGGGACTCCGGGCGAGTCGATCTTGTATTGAAATTCTTTGCCTGGGTCTACCCTGGGCCACCGACCCCATACATGATCTTTCGGGTTCGGCATGGCCCTAGTTAGTTGGTTCGCGTTCATGGCAAGGTGGTTCGTGACCTATGTTCTGGCCACAGCTGAAACTTCCTGAGAATAGGCATCGATGAATTGGATTAGGCCCCTTGTTCAGGTTGCGGCGATACTCTTGAGATTCGCTGGGAATGGTGAGAGTTTGCTTCCTGCCTCCTCTCGCGGTGGGGTTGTTCCTCCATCGGGCCCTTTCCTCTCGCCCAAGATTTTCTATTTAGGTTTCGCACAGGTCTCCATGTGACCGCTCCATTTCGGCTTATTTCCGGCTTAATATCGCCATGGCTTCATTGATCTCGGTGTCCGAATCTGTTCGAGCTTTGAGGGACACCAGGTATGGGTCCCCCGGCTTTGCGATTCCTGGCAGCCTGGCCACCGACCCCCGCTCCACCAGAATGGTGTGTACCCGACTTGGCTCCACTCTTCGAGATGGGAGTTGCTTGAGACATGTTCAACGCTTGAGGATGATTCCGTAGGTGCGAAAGGAATTTTGATTGAAGATTCATGAGGAATACTCTAATGAGAAAACACTAATTGTTGGGATATTTTAGTTTTGATAAATTATGCCAAAACATTATCAACTTGTGTTATTAAAGCTAATTTACAGATAACAAGTTAAGGGGGAACGAGAGAACAAATTGAGGGGGAACTCACGAAATCAGATGTAGATGATCGAGATCAGACAAGGCTGCAGACGAGACTGATATAGATCAGATGAGTAAGATGAGTTAGGAGTTAATCGATGAAATGTCGGCAAATCAAATGTGAAGAAAAGCTAAAACCCAAGAAATCGAAGAGAAGGTTGCGTGATTAGAAGATGAGCAGATGAGATCGATCAAAATCGGGACGTGATCGAGATCGAGATATGATAAACCGATATGCTAACCTCGATGTAATCGACTGATGTTATCCTGATATGTTGATCTGAAGAAGTGTTGATATGATCACCGAAATGATCAGATCAGCAAGAAGAAATCAGATAGTCTGAGTCAAGTGAGTTGAGTGAAGAAGTAAATGTGACCGAGAGTCGGGATGTGCGAATTGAAGAGTTGAACTTCAATAAGTTCGAAAGTGTCAAGATACCTAATCGAGACAAGGTCCGAAGAAAAAGTCGTTGAATCAAGAAAACGGACTCGATTCGATTCTATCAAGAACACGAAGGCTCGAGATAACTCAAGGGATCGGATAATCAAGATCCCGAGACTCGGAAGAAATCAAGAATATATTCGTTAGATTTGGTGACGTGGACCAATGAGAGGAAGACAACAAGCCCTGAAAAAGCAAAAAAAGCTTTTACGAGAATAGTATGGATTTGAATGTGACTCCATCCAACGGTAACATTCAAATCCACACTATAAATACAAGTTCTTCCTTCATTATTCTGTGTGGAAGTGTGTGAAATGCGTGAAAACACCATTGAAGCTACAAAGCCAAATCATCTAGCATTTCCACCATAGAACACAGAGCAAGAAATACACACATATATTCAAGAGTGTTCTACCCTAGATCTAAGCACAAATGTAACATCCTAAGCTTAGAGAGATTTTCCCATCCTTAGCATTGAGGCTAAACAAATGTAAGGAAAAATCTCAACCTAATTGGAAACCAAACAAACCTTACCCAAATCAGTTTGGTAGGATAAGTTTGTAGGTGAGTGTGAACTCGGTAAACATCTAGCAATCCCGAAAGGGAGGGTAGGCAATCCCGTGAGGGTGATAAGTCCCGTTTGAGTGTGAACTCGATAAACATCTAGCCATCCCGAAAGGGAGGGTAGGCAATCCCGTGAGGGTGATAAGTCCCGTTTGAGTGTGAACTCGGTAAACATCTAGCAATCCCGAAAGGGAGGGTAGGCAATCCCGTGAGGGTGATAAGTCCCGTTTGAGTGTGAACTCGGTAAACATCTGTTGGGTGTTGGACTAACACGTTAACCTAAGTCCAGTCGGTTAAGTTGGTGCCCCTGATGATAGGGAAGAGTGGATGTAGGAGTTGGACTCCGAACCACTATAAAATCGTGTGTTCTTTACTGCTTTATGTTCTTACTTGCCATATGCATTTGATTATAAGCAAAACAACACATGAGCTTAAAACGTAAAAAATATGGAATCACTCTACCCTCACCCCTGTTTTATATGCATTTCATGATTTTTCCGCATTTCATGGGTTTTTCATCGGGACAAACAATTGGTATCAGAGCGGGAGTTCAAAAGATCACTTTTAATGTGATCACCTGAACTGATCTTTTTAAACAAACCCGTTTCTTTAAAAATGCATATATTTTAATGTTTTGGCGTCATTATCAAAAAGGGGAAAATTGTTGGGATATTTTAGTTTTGATAAATTATGCCAAAACATTATCAACTTGTGTTATTGAAGCTAATTTACAGATAACAAGTTAATGGGGAACGAGAGAACAAATTGAGGGGGAACTCACGAAATCAGACGTAGATGATCGAGATCAGACAAGGCTACAGATGAGACTGATCGAGATTAGATGAGTAAGATGAGTTCCGGAGTTAATCGATGAAATGCAAATCAAATGTGAAGAAAAGCTAAAGCCAACAAATCAGAAGAGAAGGTTGCAGATCAAAAGATGAGCAGATGAGACTGATCAAGATCAGACGTGATCGAGATCAGATATGATAACCTGATATGCTAACTGGTGTCTTGACACGATGTTATCCTCGATATGTTGATCTCGAAGAAGTGTTGATATGATCGGTCGAGCCGATCGATCAAAAGAAGAAATCGATAACTCGAAGTCAAGTGACCGAGGGTCAAGAAGTAAATATGACCGAGAGTCGATGATCCGATTCGGAAGAAATGAACTCCGAAGCTCGAGTGTCAAGATACCCGATCGCATAAGGTCCACCAAGAAAAGTCCGTCAATCAAGAAACCCGAGACTCAAGAAGTTATCAAGAACCAAGGCTCAGATAACTCAAGGCTCGAGATAGAATCAAGATCCCGAGACTCGGTAAGAAAATCAAGAATATAGCAATTAGATTCAAATTGACGTGGACCAATGAGAGGAAGACAACAAGCCCGAAAAAAGCTACAAAACATAGAATAGTATGGATTTGAATGTGACTCCATCCAATCCAGAATATTCAAATCCACACTATAAATACAAGTTCTTCCTTCATTATTCTGTGTAGAAGTGTGACTCCATCCAACGGTAACATTCAAATCCACACTATAAATACAAGTTCTTCCTTCATTATTCTGTGTGGAAGTGTGACTCCATCCAACGGTAACATTCAAATCCACACTATAAATACAAGTTCTTCCTTCATTATTACGTGTGGAAGTGTGTGAAATGCGTGAAAACACCATTGAAGCTACAGAGCCAAATCATCTAGCATTTCCACCATAGAACACAGAGCAAGAAATACACGCATATATTCAAGAGTGTTCTACCCTAGATCTAAGCACAAATGTAATATCCTAAGCTTAGAGAGATTTTCTCATCCTTAGCATTGAGGCTAAACAAATGTAAGGGAAAATCTCAACCTAGTTGGAAACCAAACAAACCTTACCCAAATCAGTTTGGTAGGATAAGTTTGTAGGTGAGTGTGAACTCGGTAAACATCTAGCAATCCCGAAAGGGAGGGTAGGCAATCCCGTGAGGGTGATAAGTCCTGTTTGAGTGTGAACTCGATAAACATCTAGCCATCCCGAAAGGGAGGGTAGGCAATCCCGTGAGGGTGATAAGTCCCATTTGAGTGTGAACTCGGTAAACATCTAGCAATCCCGAAAGGGAGGGTAGGCAATCCCGTGAGGGTGATAAGTCTCGTTTGAGTGTGAACTTCATGATGTAAACATCTGTTGGGTGTTGGACTAACACGTTAACCTAAGTCCGATCGGTTAAGTTGGTGCCCACGATGATAGGGAAGAGTGGATGTAGGAGTTGGACTCCGAACCACTATAAAATCGTGTGTTCTTTACTGCTTTATGTTCTTACTTGCCATATGCATTTGATTATAAGCAAAACAACACATGAGCTTAAAACGCAAAAAATCTGGAATCACTCTACCCTCACCCCTGTTTTATATGCATTTCATGATTTTTCCGCATTTCATGGGTTTTTCATCGGGACAAACAATTGGTATCAGAGCGGGAGTTCAAAAGATCACTTTTAATGTGATCACCTGAACTGATCTTTTTAAACAAACCCGTTTCTTTAAAAATGCATATATTTTAATGTTTTGGCGTCATTATCAAAAAGGGGAAAATTGTTGGGATATTTTAGTTTTGATAAATTATGCCAAAACATTATCAACTTGTGTTATTGAAGCTAATTTACAGATAACAAGTTAAGGGGGAACGAGAGAACAAATTGAGGGGGAACTCACGAAATTAGACGTAGATGATCGAGATCAGACAAGGCTACAGATGAGACTGATCGAGATTAGATGAGTAAGATGAGCTCCGGAGTTAACTGATGAGCTGTGCAAATCAAATGTGAAGAAAAGCTAAAGCCAACAAATCAGAAGAGAAGGTTGCAGATCAAAAGATGAGCAGATGAGACTGATCAAGATCAGACGTGATCGAGATCAGATATGATAACCTGATATGCTAACCTGATGTACTGACCTGATGTTATCCTGATATGTTGATCTGAAGAAGTGTTGATATGATCAGTCGAGCTAATCAGATCAGGCAAGAAGAAATCAGATAGCCTGAGTCAAGTGACCTGAGGGTCAGTAAGTAAATATGACATGAGAGTCAGGATGTCTGAATTCAGAAGATTTGAACTCGATGGCTTCGAAAGTGTCAAGATATACCGATCGACAAGGTTTGAAGAAAAGTCTCTTTGAATCAAGAAACTCGAGACTCATGAGAGTTCTTCAAGAACCCAAGGCTCGAGATAACTTGAAGGCTCGAGATAGATAGAATCAAGATCCTGAGACTCAGAAGAAACTGAAGAATATAGCCGTTAGATTCAGCTGACGTGGACCAATGAGAGGAAGACAACAAGCCTGAAAAAGCTGCAAAAAGCTACAAAATAGTATGGATTTGAATGTGACTCCATCCAACGGTAACATTCAAATCCACACTATAAATACAAGTTCTTCCTTCATTATTCTGTGTGGAAGTGTGACTCCATCCAACGGTAACATTCAAATCCACACTATAAATACAAGTTCTTCCTTTATTATTCTGTGTGGAAGTGTGACTCCATCCAACGGTAACATTCAAATCCACACTATAAATACAAGTTCTTCCTTCATTATTCTGTGTGGAAGTGTGTGAAATGCGTGAAAACACCATTGAAGCTACAGAGCCAAATCATCTAGCATTTTCACCATAGAACACAGAGCAAGAAATACACGCATATATTCAAGAGTGTTCTACCCTAGATCTAAGCACAAATGTAATATCCTAAGCTTAGAGAGATTTTCCCATCCTTAGCATTGATGCTAAACAAATGTAAGGGAAAATCTCAACCTAGTTGGAAACCAAACAAACCTTACCCAAATCAGTTTGGTAGGATAAGTTTGTAGGTGAGTGTGAACTCGGTAAACATCTAACAATCCCGAAAGGGAGGGTAGGCAATCCCGTGAGGGTGATAAGTCCCGTTTGAGTGTGAACTCGGTAAACATCTGTTGGGTGTTGGACTAACACGTTAACCTAAGTCCAGTCGGTTAAGTTGGTGCCCCTGATGATAGGGAAGAGTGGATGTAGGAGTTGGACTCCGAACCACTATAAAATCGTGTGTTCTTTACTGCTTTATGTTCTTACTTGCCATATGCATTTGATTATAAGCAGAACAACACATGATCTTAAAACGCAAAAAATATGGAATCACTCTACCCTCACCCCTGTTTTATATGCATTTCATGATTTTTCCGCATTTCATGGGTTTTTCACCGGGACAAACACTAATACTTTAGCTCTAAATTTCTTAAAGAGTACCCTTCCTCTATCGCCAATTGTTGAGCACCAAAATATCGAGATTAGGGATTTGAATGGGCTTAGGATCATGGTGACACAAACAAGTAATTATGAGATAAGAGTTGTATTAATTGTTTGATTGAGTAGAGAATAAGTGTTAGTCTTTAATGTAAGAAGTAAATTTGCATGATGTTTGGTATGGTATGAATTCTCTAGCTTTTTGGTCATAAGTGAGCCATATTTATAGTGCTTGGGAGAGTGGAGCTTACTCTCCCGGGTTACAAGTACAGTGAGTCGAAAGTTATTCTGCAAACATTAAATGCTACAAGACTGATGTGATTTGCCCTGGAGGTCGGGGGAGGTCGTTCGATGTAGAAAGCACCTCGTAACCTTGAATTGCAACTCGGCCGAGGTAATTCCCGGGTTTGCAGGGAATTAGCCATTTTCGTACACTGACAAGTCGTCCGGTACCGTCCTTCGCCGAATTCTTCCTGAATTAATCATATTTCAGGAAAGATCGTATGTGCTAACTCTCTGAAACACGTCTTGTCATAGTTAATACACTGTTCTCGGATGAATCAAGGTTAGGGAGATCGCAACGATCTTAATCGTAACTAAATTGTTTCGTTCTTCAATACGCTTGATGTCTCGCCCAGTTACATTTATGTCGTATTGGCGAAGTGCGGATTAGGGCCCAGCTCGGGCGATATGCACACAACAACCTTTTTCAGTGGCTATTTGATCGTCGACTAAGTTGACTCCAGCGTATAACTTCTGCTTGCCTTGTCGAGCATGATTGGCTGGTCTTCATGGTTGATTATTGATCGGGCGTGCAACTTTGACCAGTAGTAACATGTACACCCAGACCGCAGTCGTATAATATAAATTCCTCAATCAAGGGGCATATCACAATTATATCCCAAAATGAATCACTCTGGCTCAAAAGTCTTGAGCATGTTATGAAGCTCCGGCATGGTCTCTTCCGTCTTATTCATATTATAATTTACTACGAAATTAGAATATGAATCAGGGAGAGACTACAGGATAGTATAAGTGGAAACATTGATCTTTAGTTCAATGCTTAAACGACCAAGTTTCTCAATTAAGCATATCATTTTGAGCACATGAGGTGAAACATTCCCTCCTTTAGCTAGCCTACATCTGAAAAGATCCCTCATAACCTCATAAATCTCGGAACGAGATTCAGAGTCAAAGAGATACTTCAGATGCTTGAGCATCTCCAAGGGACCCATTTTCTCAGGCTGCTTTTGCAATTCGGGAGTCATACCGAGCAACATAACACACTGAGCCTGGGAAACATCCTCTTGATGCTTCTTTTGAGCAGCTGCGTCAAATGCTTCAGCTTCTTCAGTACCAGGTTCAGGGGCAACAGGGATTGGCGTGTCCAATACATATTTAATCTTTTCTTGCCTTAGCACCAAACGCATATTTCAGTGTCAGTCCAGAAAATTTGGCCCAACCAATTTGTTCGTTTCCAGAACACTTCTCAATGACAAGTTATTCATTTCAATAATCCTAGAGAAATAAAATAAACGGGAATTAAACATACAGTTTCTATGATCAATATTCAGCAATCAAAATAAACATGGCCTTTTAATTTATTTTGTCTCCATTATTTCCACACACTCAACGACCTCATCGGAAGAGTACAAATTCATATCTAATATAAATTATAAAGGACTAGGATCCACATTCCTACTATTACTGTTGGAATATATAGGCACGTAAACACGTTATACATGCGCAGCGGAAATAAACAGTTCACCAACAACGAACAGTTAATTGCTTTAAACGAATGCGATTAAACATAACAAGAAATCTTACAGTATTTTAATAGCAGATTTCTCAACTAAGGTATCTACATAATCCCCGTAGACAGAATTGCACAGATCTGCCAGTGTTGAATCTGAGACGAAATTTGCTAGGAAAACTCTTATCCTAGATTTTATGGAGAAACTAGGTTTTCTTGTTGGAGTAAATAATGAATTCCGGGACGTCATATATATATGGAGAGATTAGCTTATATCTTAAGCAAATCTTTATTAGGAAGATAATTCCTAATCTTGAAAACCATATCTCAAAGATATGTTTTTTCCTACAGATATTTTCCTACAATAATATTCCATATTATTATTTTGGGATTCCTATTTAATTAAATCCAATTTAATTAAATAATAATAATAATTAATTCCAAATTATTATATTATTAATTCTCCATAAATTAAATATTTAATCTAATTTAATACTTAATCAACCAACTATAATCCGTACACGGGAGTTACTTGTTGTGTGACCCATAGGCCCTCATATATCGAGCGATTAGTCAAACTAACGGTCTTAATCGAACCCTAGACAATAAATCAGACGATCTCAATATATGAGGTACGTTGCGAGAAACGTGCAACTACCTGTAACTGTAACATGGGCTATTGTGATTTCCTCCTTTCATTCACGAATACTCGATTAGCCTTGAACATAATGAAGTGTCTATTCAAATAGCTTAATCGATCTATCTCGAATCACTAATTGATCATTCGTGTCACCTTTGGTCACAAAGTTCAAGGTGACGTGCATTGGTCAATGACTTTGATCCAATTATGACGAGAAGATGAGTATTCTCTCTAAATCCACTTTGAGGAATGAATCCTTATCTCGGTTCAACTACCACGCACATGCATTTCGTGATGAACCCAATCCAAGCCATATCTACCCATGGAAGGGTGTAAGCGTCGGTCATGTTCAAAGTTCATCACTCCACACATGTCGTGCGTATTAACCTCAAGTCAAAAGGAGTATCGCACATCAAACGGTTGCTAGCAATACCCTCTAAGGTATTTGTGCATCCATCATGAGACACCTAGTATCTCGTAGTAAGTGAGATCTTACTACACTCTCTAAGAGTATGATGCAGATCGCACACCGATCTCCATTGCATCATTGATATCCCATTCTCGATGATCCTTGATCGGGGTTGTTTGAGAATCATACTTAAGTCATCTGATTTCTCACGTACTCAATGACAACAGTGATTCAAGGGAACACAGATAAGAACAAATGCAAACAATCAAAAATAATATTCTAATAAGTGTAATGTCATACATTTAATATTAAATAAACAATAATATTAAACCAACACTGAATATTATCTTAGTATTATGTCCATACAAAGGATTGTGTGTAGGACACTAACACTAACAATCTCCCACTTGAACTAGAGCCAATCATCTACATGCCTAACCCTTAGACCATTGAAATATCTAGTGTGTACATGAACACTCAAAGCCTTGGTGAAAGGATCAGCCAAATTATCTTCTGTGGGAATACGTTCCAACTCTATCTCCCCTCTAGCAATTATCTCTATAATCAAGTGATAACGCCTCGGCACATGCTTGTTTCTGTTATTGGATCTCGGTTCCTTAGCTTCTGCAACCGCACCAGTGTTGTCACAATATAACTTTATTGGACTGCTGACACTCGGAACTACACATAGTTCATTTAAGAACTGTTTTATCCAGACAGCTTCTTTAGCAGCTTCAGCCGCAGCAATGTACTCAGCTTCGGTTGTTGAGTCCACGGTAGTCTCTTGCTTGGAACTATTCCAACTAACCGCCCCACCATTGATAGTAAACACATACCCTGACTGAGATTTGTAATCATCACAGTCAGATTGGAAACTTGCGTCCGCATAGCCAGTAGCCACTAGCTCTGACTGTCCCCTGTAGACTAAGAAGTATTCTTTTGTAAGTCTGAGGTACTTAAGAATATTCTTGACAGCAATCCAATGAGGTTCACCCGAATTCTGTTGGTATCTACCAGTGATGCTGACAGCGAAGGCCACATCTGGCCTAGTGCAAGTCATGGCGTACATGATGGACCCAATTGCTGATGCATATGGTATGTCCTTCATGTGCTTGATATCATCGTCTGTGAAAGGACAATCCTTCTTAGACAGTTTTATCCCATGACATGCAGATAGAGAACCTCTCTTAGAGTTCTCCATCGCAAACCGCTTCAACACCTTATCTACGTAGGTGGACTGTGATAGCCCCAACATCCTCTTGGATCTATCCCTATGGATCTTGATCCCTAAGATGTAGCAGGCCTCACCAAGATCCTTCATCATGAAGGTCTTTGACAACCATTCTTTCACGAACTGCATGAGAGGGATACTGTTCCCCATAATCATTATGTCATCAACATACACAACTATGAAGACAATATTCTTCCCATGGCACTTCTGATAGACGCATGGATCTTCCGAGTTTCTGATGAAGTCAAATGATTTGACAGCCTCATCAAATCGAATATTCCAACTCCTAGAAGCTTGCTTCAACCCATAGATGGATCGTCTGAGCTTGCACACAAGATTAGATTTTGGCTTTGAGATAAAACCTCCCGGTTGAGTCATGAACACTTCCTTATCAATGTTTCCATTGAGGAAAGTTGTTTTGACATCCATCTGTCAAATCTTGTAATCGAGGTGTGCTGCTACCGCAAGTAAAATTTGAATGGACTTGATCTTAGCAACTGGTGAGAAAGTCTCGTCATAGTCAATTCTTCGTGTTGACTGTAACCTTTCGCCACCAATCTAGCCTTTTAGGTTTGTACCTTGCCATTTGTATCGGCCTTACGCTTGTATACCCACTTGCAACCTATGGGTTTGACCCCTTTTGGCAATTCAACCAAGTCTCAAACTTGATTGATGTACATCGAGTCCATCTCGAATTTCATGGCTTCATTGAGTCAACATCTAATGTTGCCTCAGTGTAAGTTTTAGGTTCGTCCTTATCCGGGATCTCCACGTCATCTTGTTCCTCCACGAGGAAATCATAATATCTGGTGATCGGATTACGAACTCTAGTAGACTTACGGAGTTGTGGTTGTTCAGGCTGCACATTCTGATCGTGAAAATTTTGTGGTACAACGATTTCATCTTTGACCGGGGAGGCCTCAAGATTGATGCTTTCGGACGCTCCTTGAGCACTTCCGGATGCCTCTTGAGCGGGAGTTTGAACAATGCCATTCTCATTCAGCCTACTTGGAGTTCGTTGCTTAGGCATTGCAACTCCAATTACGCTCCCACTGTCTGAAAGAGGATCACTATGTGATAAACTTCCACCATGCGAATTACTGAATGCTCCCACTGATTCTTTGTCATGTTTCTTTGACAAGATATCAGTCTCTTTGTTAATTTATGGTTCTTGAATTTTTTTCAAGTTCTATCATCTTACGGCCTCGTTCCTTGAAGACGTAGTCTTCTTCGAGGAACCTGGCCTGCCTAAACACAATTACTGATTATTTTTCCGGTAGATAGAAATAATATCCTTTAGTTTCCTTAGGATATCCCACAAAATAACCCTTTTCACCTTTGGATTCCAACTTATCGGTGAGCATCTTTTTCACAATCACGGGGCAACCCCATGTTTTGATATGCGAAAAAGTTGGCTTCATGCCACACCATAATTCATATGGTGTATGCTCAACTGATTTGGATGGAATCCTATTCAGAATGTAGATTGAGGTTTGTAACGCGTATCCCCATAAGAATGTCGGAAGAGAGGAAAAACTCATCATGGACCTCACCATGTCTAACAGGGTTTGGTTTCTCCTTTCGGACACACCATTCATTTGAGGTGTTACGGGAGGAGTCCATTGTGACTGGATTCCATGTAACTTCAAGTAATCAGTGAATTCATGGCTAAGGTATTCACCTCCTCGATCTGATCGAAGAGGCTTGATACTCTTACCAAGTTGCTTCTCTACTTCAGCCTTAAACTCTTTGAATTTCTCAAAAGATTCAGATTTGTGTCTCATAAGATACACATACCCGTATCTTGAAAAATCATCAGTAAAAGTGATGAAGTATCTGAACTGACCCTTAGCTAGAGTGGGCAATGGTCCACAGACATCACTGTGGATCAACTCTAGAACTTCTTTGGCACGAACTCCTTTCCCAGAAAAGGGTTTATTGGTCATCTTTCCCTTGAGACAGGATTCACAATTACCATAAGACTCAAAGTCGAATGGGGTTAAGTAGTCTAACTTTCTTAATCTTGCTATCCAATTCTCATTTGCATGACCAAGTCTACAATGCCACAAGTAAGTTGGGTTTTCATGATTACTAAGTTTGAGTCGTTTGTTTTGTATATTAAGAATATTATGTCCATAATGCAACAAGTATAAACCATTCGATAAAGGAGCATTCCCATACATATCACCATTAAGCAAAAAATAACAATTATTATTTACAAAATGGAAGGAAAACCCTTCAATTTCTAACATAGGAATAGAAATAATATTGCGAGTAATAGAAGGAACAAAATTACAATTATTCAGTTCAAGTCTAAAACCAGAGGGTAAATCTAAAACATAAACGCCAACACGTTCAACAGCAACTCTTACTCCATTCCCAACGTGTAGGGCGACTTCACCCGGCCTAACTGCCCTGCTATGCTTGAGACCCTGCACATTAGTACAAATGTGTGAGCCACAACCGGTATGTTGGGGTTATACTGAAAATCATGTTTTTACTTTGTATAACCAAACTGAAGTTTCTTATTTATTACTGAAATAAATTATTTAATCATTGTTGCATTAAATATGAATGAATGTTATATATGTTTATTGCAAACCCGTTCGATAAGACAGTACGTATTACATTGTAGTTAATTTGGTGATACCCGATCACTGAAGATCAAATTAACATCCCTCGTAATTAAGTACAAATTCACAACCCAGATGGAAATAAACAAATCATCATGAACGGTTGAAGTGTAAGACCCAGACTGGCCTGTCTTGACCAAGGGATCATACTAGCGCATTTTGGTGCGCTGAATGAGAACCTACAGGAGGACAAATTCTTCGGTACTGAATATACAAGAATTAGACCTCAGTGGTGCGTTGTTTCTTAATCTCCGTCCTTTAAATAGGATCGTGTGAAATTAATAACTATTGCTTTGACTTATGATGGGAAGAGAGTCAATGCGATTCGATACCTTATATCTTGGGCAATATTATTAATTACATGACGATTGCTGACATTTAATACGGAGAATCGCGTGCAAGTACGTCTTGCTTGATTTGTCCCCTTGGTGGGCTCATATCCTTTATCATGCCAAATCTAGCAAGTGGAAATTCATTTTCGGCATGGATAATAATGTTGAGTTGTCTTTACTCCAAGGACAAAGATATTAATTAATATAAAGCTTGTTCAGTGGCTTAACTAATTAATGGACTAAGATAATCTTAAACGCGGGAAATAATGACCGGGAGCCATGTTACATGTGAAATCGTAATATGGGTTAAGATGGATAGTTCAATATTAATTCTATAGTGGAGTAAATTAATATTAATGGACTTGAATAATATTTGACCCAAAATATTAAAGCTTCATAGTCCATTGAAGGTCCAATCTTAATTCTCCTAAAGGCCCCCCAAATAGCCCAAAATAAAGTCCAATTAATGAGAGAGAGAAGAAAGTATTCTTGCTATATTTCCACTTAATATTTTCGAAAATTTGTAGTTAATTATGAAGAAAAGATTGTCTTGATTTTCTTGTAGATATTTTATGGAAAGAGATAATTATTGTAGGAATACATAATTATCCCATAAATTCAAGAAGTCAAATCTTGACTCCTAATATCTTGTGATTTTCGAAAATTATAGGTTGAAGAAGAGAAAATATTTTTTATGGAAAATTTAATTAAGGAGAAAAGAATATAGAAGATATATTCAAGGTTTCTTGGAGACCAAGAAAAGATTTTCTTCCTTATTTTTCCAACCCTAAATTTTCGATCCCTCCTCCCTATAAATAGTGGATGAGCTCTTCATTCCCAAGTGCAATTCCATGTGTTGGAAATATTAGAAATCCACAAAGGTGGTAGCAAAATATTTAATTTCTCTCCCATTAAAATCGTTCGTTGAAATCTTCCCACCGGATAGCGTTCGTGGACTTTGGGGATATATTTGGGAAGGCTCTTGGGTTGATTCATCCGTTTGATTCTTCAAGAGGTTAGTAATTCCGTAACTCCTAGTTCCTCGTGTTTAGGATTTACGTGAATTATGTGTACGCATGTTGTTTAATTATTATGTTGAATTGATTTAGGATTAATTCATGTTAGTAATTAACTGTTTAATTTAAATATGTATTTAAATATTCACCTCGAATAGATCCGGGCACCCCGATTTTCCCAACACGGTATCCAATACCCAGCAGTTAGTATCATTTGTGGACATGTTTATCTCAATAACAAACATACCTGTTCCAGTGGCTGAGACACCCTGTGTCTTCTTTTCAGCTGCTAGAACCTTAATGTCCTTCTCCAATGCCCCTTCTGCTTGCAGTGGAGGCATACATCCTTGTCCATCCTCTCCTTCTTTTGAATTCCACTTTTGGGCTTGAGGAAGTTTGACTTGGAGCCTTTCTTTTGCCTTGCCCCTTCGCTTCTTCTTTCCTTTCGGAGCAGAAGAAGTAGATGCACTCACCATGAGCACGGGCTTTTCCTTAGCAATAGAAGACTCAAAAGTCTTTAGCATGTTATGCAGCTCGGGCATAGTAGATTCCGTCTTATTCATATTAAAGTTTACCACGAAATTTGAATATGAATCGGGAAGCGACTGAAGCATGGCATAAACAGCAACATTGGTGTTAAGCTCAATGCCCAAACGACCAAGTTTCTCGATTAACCCAATCATCTTCAATACATGAGGAGAAACCTTCCCTCCTTCAAACATCCGACATCTAAACAGTTCTCTCATCACTTCATAAATCTCAGAACGAGATTCAAAATCAAAGAAATCCTTCAGATGCTTGATCATCTCGAAGGGAAGCATCCTCTCATGTTGCCTTTGCAGCTCGGAAGTTATCCCGAGGAGCATAACGCACTGAGCCTGGGAAGCATCATATTGATGCTACTTTTGAGCTTAGGCGTCAAACGCCTCAGCTTCTTCAATACCAGCCTCTGGGATAGCAGGGATTGACGTGTCCAACACGTACTCAATCTTCTCTTGACTGAGCACCAAACGCACATTTCGGTGCCAGTCGAGAAAATTTGGCCCAGCCAATTTGTTCGTTTCCAAAACGCTTCTAAGTGATAAGTTATTCATTTCAACAATCCTAGAGAAATAAAATAAAAAGGGAATTAAACACATAACTCCTATGATCAATATTCAGCAATCAAAATAAACGTGGCCTTTTAAGTTTATTTAGTCTCCATTATTTTCACATATTCAACGACCTCATCGGAAGAATACAAATTTATATCCAATATAAATCATAATGGACTAGGATCCACATTCCTACTATCATAATCCCAGCTTTGGCTGAATACTATAATAGCATAACTGGTAGGTCTCCAAACCAATTGCAACACTGCAACTCCTAGTTGACTGAACCTAGTTCAATCGGATGTCCCTTGACTTTCGTTTCCCTACTTTGGCTGGTCAAACAAAGTTAAGTTGGTTTACAACCATCAAGCGGCGACATTACGTGTCCCTATAAAAGTCCCGTTGAATGTAGATCCGAGCAAAAGACTTTGGTCTTAAATACCCATTGGAACGAAATTCCCGGTTTACTTTTAATTTCGATGGAAGACATCGTTTCAATTTAATAAAAAACCATATTTTAGTGAGGCACATTTTTAAAGGCGGGGTATTAATTGCTTAATCGAGATCCAACATGTTAATCTACATCACATTTGAGCACTTATTGGGCACGCCTACCCAAACATGATTTTATGCGGACCAACACTTACATGGGTGCCGTCTACCCAAACAATTAATACGGTCCTACAAATATTGGGCGCCGCCTACCCAAACAATTATAATGCAGACTAAAACATTAACAAATTATTTAAATTTAGTTAATTAAAATGGGAATTTAATAATCATCAAAATTATTAAATAAAATTCAAAATCCAATTTTAATTTAATTCAACCTGTTTCAATCAATTATTAAAATATATAATTAATCCAATTAATTAATTCAATGTTGGACCAACCAACGATTTAATTTCAGAATTCAAATCTAATAAAATTCCAAAATATATATATTTTATTTTAATCCTGGGGCTCAGGTGCAATTTCCAAAATTTGCACGGGAGGGCCTGTCTCAGATCAAATCTGCAAAACAGCGCTCCTACATCATCACCCTTTTCCACAATCGAATCCAATCCGACCTAAAATTCCCAAATCCTCCAAAACCTCAGCTAATCGTTTCATCATCATCGTTTTAACCAACAATTAATCCAATTAATTGAACCAAGAACCAAAACAGAAAATCAGATTCAGTTCAAGCAACAAAAGGGTCGAAACGGCGATGAAGCAACGCGGCAAGCATGGTCTGGACGAACAGGCGCGAGTCGCCACCGCCGCGCTACGCGTGCGGGCGACTCGCCGCCTTGTACGAACGATGACGAAAGGGGCGCGCGTGGAGACGCCGCCCCTTAGTTCGAACTGGTTTGAAACCATAAAAGAAACAGAGCATCATCGAATCGGTGGCGCGCCGCCATTGATTCATCTCGATTCCAGTGGTGCGCCACCTTGTGACGTATCGAGACGGACACACCGGTCAAGTCCCAAAAAATGCCTAACCGTCGAAAGATCTAAATCAGGACGAATCGGTGGCGCATCGCCACGAGACGAAACGAGGAGATCGCGACGCACCGCCGTGAAAAGAGGAGGAACAAAGCAGGGACTCGAGAGAGATTCACAACCGAATGAAGTCGCGACCGATGCCTCGGGTTTCCGGACGCGTCGCGAGGCGCGACGCCTAGCACCAGCCTCTAGCGATGCGGCGTAACGCCGCCGGCCATGGTCTGGTGGAGCAAGTAGCGGCGGATCCCCAAAAGGGGAAACCCTAATTTGGGGTTGGGGATGAAGGCAAATTCGAACGAGAAGGATTAAAATAAAAAAGGGGGTGCGGTTCAAATAACCGTGCCCCTCGGTTTTAATAAAAAAAAATTAATTAAATTAAAACCAAAGCAATTAGAACAAAGAGTCTGAGCTCTAATACCACTATTGGAATATATAGACACGTAAACACGTTATACATGCACAGCGGAAATAAACAGTTCACCAACAACGAACATTTAATTGCTTTAAACGAATGCGATTAAACATAATAAGAAATCTTACAGTATTTCAATAGCAGATTTCTCAACTACGGTATCCACGTAATCCCCTTAGATAGAATTGCACAGATCTGCCAGTGTTGAATCTGAGACAAAATTTGCTAGGAAAACTCCTATCCTAGATTTTATGGGGAAACTAGGTTTTCTTGTTGTAGTAAATAATGAATCCCGGGACGTCATATATATAGGGAGAGATTAGCTTATATCTTAAGCAAATCTTTATTAGGAAGATAATTCCTAATCTTGAAAATCATATCTCAAAGATATGTTTTTCCCTACAGATATTTTCCTACAATAATATTCCATAATATTATTTTGGGATTCCTATTTAATTAAATCCAATTTAATTAAATAATAATAATAATTAATTCCAAATTATTATATTATTAATTCTCCATAAATTAAATATTAAATCTAATTTAATACTTAATCAACTAACTATAATCCGTACACGGGAGTTACTTGTTGTGTGACCCATAGGCCCTCATATATCGAGCGATTAGTCAAACTAATGGTCTTAATTGAACCCTATACAATAAATCAGACAATCTCAATATATGAGGTACGTTGCGAGAAACGTGCAACTACCTGTAACTGTAACATGGGGTATTGCGATTTCCTCATTTCATTCACGAATACTCGATTAGCCTTGAACATGATGAAGTGTCTATTCAAATAGCTTAATCGATCTATCTTGAATCACTAATTGATCATTTGTGTCACCTTTGGTCACAAAGTCCAAGGTGATGTGCATTGGCCAATGACTTTGATCCAATTATGACGAGAAGATGAGTAATCTCTCTAAATCCACTTTGAGGAATGAATCCTTATCCTGGTTCAACTACCACGCACATGCATTTCGTGATGAACCCAATCCAAGCCATATCTACCCATGGAAGGGTGTAAGCGTCGGTCATGGTCAAAGTTCATCACTCCACACATGTCGTGCGTATTGACCTCAAGTCAAAAGGAGTATCGCATCGCTCCCACTAACCGAGACACCCGTAGACACATATAGTGGAACTACATCAAACAGTTGCTCGGATGGGTATAGTGTAGGTCCCGGTGAAAACGAGTCTTACACGTGTATGGGGGAATACTGCGTGTCAAGATTTTTAAACTTTTTTCTTCGAGGTCACTTGGGGTCGATAAAACGGAGGTTAGGTTAGAGAAGCACAGATCAAATCGAGATGTGATCCCGGTTTAAACCTCGAGATAATCTGGCCCGAGTCCCGAGTGTCAGAGATCCTGAGTTGCTTGGATCGATAACTAACTTAATGAATCCTCTAAGAGAGTTCAATTCGGTAACTATCCATTCTAGCTAATACCAATGGAATGGTTGGCCCTTAGTTTATACTCGTTTTAAGCTTTCTTTGAAAACCTTCCCCTTATGAAATAGTGATTAGGTTGTGATTCACTTATGCAACTTTAATTGATTGATTCCAATCGAATATCGATGAAAAGTATGCTTTTAAATCAAGTTAATGCAAATTAAGCACAAATAAGGAAAGCAATAAAGAACACAAAGAAGCTTATAGTGGTTCGTAGAGACTCAAGCTCCTACATCCACTCTCCCGACTCTTCAGAGAAATTCACTATCAACTTCGAGCTTTTCGACTACCAGTAGTTTACTTACTCAACTTCCCACCGAAGTTTTTCGACTACTCCACGTAGTTTACTTACTCAACCCGACCTTGAGTTTTTCGACTACCTCCGTAGTTTACTTACTCAATCACACACAAGCTTTGGGACTACCAGCAGAGCTTACTAACTTCTCCTCTAGAGAGTTTTTCGACTACTCGTAGTTTACTAACTATTTACAACTCTACTCACCAACAAACACACTCCAACAACCTTCTCAAGGGTTTGGGGTTTCTTGGTTGGTTTCCAACTAGGATGAGATATCCTTTACAATGAAGCACAATGCAAAGGGTTAGGATATCTCGACTAAGCTTTGGATAAATCTTATCAAGCTAGGCTTAGTAAAGTGAGCTCTCTTCAATATAGAAGCACTTGGGAAAATTCAAGGTATTTCGAGTGCTTTAACTTTTGCAAGAATAAGTTTGAGCTCTTGAGTTGCGTATAAATTTCCCGTAACCTTACAATGTAGAGGGTCACTAGTATTTATAGGCATACACCAAGGTTACTCTTGAAAACTATCCGTTGGAGAGATAGCTTCGTGAGTTCCCTCTTATGGTGTGTGAGAAACGGCTATATTTAGAGTTTGACACTCCCTAACACGTTTTAGGCAATATCCTTTCATGTAGCGGTCTTCACTTTTTGAAATTGGAACTTTCATTACATCGACATCTTTTTAAAGACTTGTCCTTTGTCGGTGTCGGATGGGTGTGATGTCGTCTTCCTCTTTTTTGACTTTTGTCTCGTTAAAGGTAGACACCTTCAACGGCTCTTTTGGTTACAAACTCTGAGTTTGATATAACCTTAACAACACTTCTGACTTAGTTCCTTTTGTCTGCATTTGAATGTCTTGGCAATATCTAACTTTCTAAGGCATCGCGTTATTCAAAAGATTGCATCCTTGGATAGATATATTCAATTGCCTCGAACATTGAGTTCATCTTGAGCATTCAAGATATTTCGAGTCTTTAGTAGTTCTTGTGCTTTCGTATTAATGATCTTGTGATACTCGATCTTGAGTCTTGTGTCTTCAGATTCTTCTGAGTCTTCAGGGTCTTCTGAGTCTTCAGGATCTTCTCGAGTCTTTCGATTTATCTTCGACCGATATATCGAAGTTCTTCATGCCGAGTCTTATTCTCGGTTTCCATATCGAAGTCTTGAGAGACTTCCGATTTCATCTTCAAACTTCGGTATCTTGTAAACATATCGAGTTCTTCTTGAGTCTTCGTAACCTATCCCGAACTATATCTCACGATTATACATTTTGCGAGATAACATCCCTAATACTCTAAAATGAATCTCGACTCATTTATCAAGATCATTCATGAACAACATGTCATACTCAGGGGTTTTGGAATCTTAATCAAAATCATATAATCTTTTATTAAATTCATCTCCCAACAATTTCCCCCTTTTTGATGATGCCAAAACCTATCTTGTTACAGACATATAACCTATACTCAGGTTTCAGTTTATCCTATTACAAGATTGGTTATGTCTCTCAACAATTGCTTCAGCAATGAATCTCTCAACAATTTCATCACCAAACAACAGTAATCAAGCATATCAAATATAATGACATGAAAAATAAGATAATGAGATATTATCTTTTGAGCATAATGATAAATTTTCATTGATGATAAGTGTACCATTACAGATTACAATGAATTTATCTAACAAAATAAAAAAGACAAAAATTTAAAGACTACAAAATCTTCTGAGTCTTCAGTCTTTAGTCTTGATTCGATTTTCTTGGTCTCCGCATTCGCTTTCATTTTCGATTTCATCATGGGCACTTCCAGATCAAACATTCCGAAGAATCTCTTCTTGACTCATTTCATTTTTTTCTCGATGATATCCGGATCTGTTTCGATTAGACCCAACCCGACCAAACAGATCTTGAGCAATTTCTTGCGTAATGGCCTTTTCATTTACCAAGCCATTACCAAGTCTCGGAGGAGGATAGAAATATGGATCGGGGGCTACTATCTGTACTCCACCTTCATCCGCAAGGTTAATCCAGCTTTGTAGATACTTTGGATAAAAGGTGAGAAGATGTTCAATGAAATATTCGTTAGCCTTCCCTCTCCATTCCTCGAGAACATCATAATTGAACCGAAGGTTCTCTTCACTTCTTCCCACATGTCGTTGAGTTTAATGGGCATCCATTTATCAACATGGGGCCACTTCGCTTTTCGATGTTCCTTCCTCTTGCTTGCAAACTTTTCGAAGTCACTCCTTCGCTTCGCTCTTCGCCTATCTTCTTCTTCCGATCACATAAGTTCTCGAGATCAAGAAGCTTTCTTAGCTTGTTCTTTTGGAGTGTCATCGAGCCTCTCTCGAGTTGAAGACTTTCTTCCGAGGTTGAGACTCAGATTCTTTCGCATCTTCCGTAATCAATTTTCTCTGGATTGGCTTAGAAGCCTTCGATGCTTGCTTTTGGGTTGAACAACGCCCAAGGCTTTCCTCTTCATAGGCGATTCGGACCGGACGGGCTTGTTCCAACCTTAGTTCTAGCACTTTCGGTTTCTCTCTTGCAACCTCAAGCTTGGTTTGCTTTGAAACTTCGAATGTAGAGCGAGCTTCTCTACTTGAGCAAATTTCAACTTCTCAAGAGCTCAGACTTCTTTAAAGGCTTGGGCTAGATTGTACATTTCAAAGATCTTTTCGAGCCTTCTTTTCCAAAGTACGTGCTATGAACTTCCGAGAATTTCAGACCTTCCCTTTCCCCCTTGGCACCGTGTAGTTTGGAAGAAGTCGGAGAGAGTCTGTGTCCATGTGATCCGTTTCTTTGCTCACACAGCGGATCTCTCCGCTAAATGATCTTGCTCATCTTCCATTCTCCTAATGTGGTTCTTACCACGAGCAGTTCTTGAGATATGTGGGCAAACCGGCGAGAGTGCATCTTTAAATATCTTGGTCATGAAACCGAGCTCATTTCCTCAACAGCAGATTTGATCGGGTTCATTTTTCTCTGTCGGTTTCACCTCTAAAAATTCATCGACTCCGGTGCTTTTGTTTTATTTCTCAAAGACTTAACTTTCTGTGTTGACTCTCCTCCTTTTACATTCAACTTTTCTTCCATGGAGGTCATCGAGTGGTCGAGTGTTTTTATATCTGCACCGATTTAGAAGAATGGCTAAGTCCTTCCATTGTCTCGAGCTTGATTGGCCAACGTTGCTTCCATCCGAGTAAGTTTGATCGACATTGGCTCAATCTTCTCAAGTTTCTCCATGACGGGGAGTGAGATCAATCTCAGCAGATTCGCACTTTGACTCTTTGTTTGATCATCCCGAGCTCCGGCTTCATCCCGAGCTCCGGGTCTCCATTGAGCCTCGACCGATTATCGACATTTGAATTAAAAGATAGTACTTTCATTAACTGGCATAATTATTAATAGTGCCAAAAGGTACTGAAGTCTTGCTAATCCGAGGTTGATCGACCTGAAGTCTCTTTTTACATTTGAGACCGATCCTCGCCTTCTCCCCGTTGGTCCCCATCTCCATCTTTGGATTTGTCTCACGCTTGGGGCACCAACTTAGAGAATTGCTTTGCTTTGAGCTTCCCTTAGCTCATCAAAATCGGATTTTTCATAAGCTTTGTGATTGAACCACGAGAATATTCGGGGATCATCTCCTCCGCGGTCTGAGCGAACGGCAATATCTTTTAATTGAGGATATGCCTTGTCGTAATAATCGAAGAATATATCTTTTTATAAAGCTCGATATGTCAAGATGAACCGTTCCCCTTGCTTCTCCATTCGCCTTCTTGACCTCGTACTTCTTCCATCTCGGGCTCTAAGAGATTCCCGCTTTATATCAGTACATTTAAATCATTACTTGTGCATTAGTCCTCGGTTTGCAAATTTGAATATGAATCGGAGTTGGCTCGTCGATCACTGTAGCGTCTTGGATCGACTTGAGCTAGCTCTTGATCGAAACTGCACATCTGAATAAGGCATCTCGAGGTCTGAGCTCCTTTAAAAATTTCGAGAAATTTTATCCGAACGAAAGTGATGTCTCGAGCACCTCGAGAAGACCGCTCCTCACCGATCGATCTGTGTCCTTGAGATAACCCCGAGCCACCACTTGTAATGGTGAACTTTGAGCAGCTTTGGCCCTCGGGTTGTCTCTCCTCGAATCTTTGCTTCCATCGTCGGTGAGAACCACCAATCTTCGCGCTTTGGAGCGAGGTTCTTCGCTTCATTATTTTTGCTCCTTGCTCCATTTTTGCCTCCAATGTAACCTTCTTTTTTGGTTTGTTGGGTTTCTCAAAGCATTTGCGAAGGTGATTCTACCTTCTTTTCTCTTTTCCCTCGAATGGGGCTCGCTTCTTCACATCAATTGGGCTTGAAGAGAATTTTGGATTTAGGGAATGGGGTTGAATTGGCGAAGATATCCTCCTCCTCTCTCTGCGACGCCTCCAAAATATAGGCAATTTTGGTGGCATGGCGGATCTTGCCTTTCATCGTGATTTCCCCATTGACTCTTTTTATGATCTTAGCTTGTCTGACACCATATGGACTAAGAATTTCAGCCAGTTGAAGTCGATGGTGGGAGATGCCTCGATCATCGCCATCAATCTGAGCCGGGTACTAAATTTCAAAACTTTGAAGACTCATGACGCTTCTTGCTCATTAATATCCATCAAAGACACGATCATCGTGGCTTTAGGTGCTTCTTATTCAAAGTTGCCTCAAACTTCACAGATTCTCAAACAATCCTATCTAGGTACTCTCGCTCTTTACCCGATATATACATCGCAGATCCTCTCCTCTATCACATAGCTCAAACACATCATTCAGATTTTTAGGAACAATGTACATCTCTCTCAAAATCGGCGTATTTTGATGAGTGCCCTAGATGAGATCTGAATCGAAGAGTGCATACAATCTTCTTCATCTATTTTCAAATTGCGAGATGAATTCGAGATTACCTCTTTTGCGAACTCTGGTGCAGTGGAACTTGCGACTAGATGGGTGAGTTTAGCTTGATCGGATCATATCAGAGCCTCCTCTTACGGCTTTGAGTTGGTTGTGCTTTCAAGAGACACGATGAACTCGTACCATGGCTTATTGGTTATGGCTAATCTCTCGAATCTGGTTGGGGCCATTTTAGAATGTGATTGAAGAATGTGAAGCTTTAGGGTTTTTGCGATTTTCGGGCAAAGGGATTTTAGTTCTGAGTATTTGAGAACGAAGGGTTTGATAAAATTTTGGCTTGAATGGCTTAAAGAGGTATAAATAGCTTCAAGATCGTGGAGAATCGTCTTTGGTTAGGTGAAAAGCAACGGTTGAGATTAATCTCCGATTAATCGGGTATATGAACCGACGATCTTCGAAAAGTAAGCCGCCAAAATATCCTCTTTGGTCAATAATGTGGCAGAGCATTAAATGACTGTTGTCCTTCTTCGAATTTAAAACGATCTTAAAAAACATTCCTCGGTGTTTTGTATTTATTGCGAATGATTCCGAAGTTTTTACTTAAGCAATAAATGGATCACATGAGTCATTACCTCTTTAGACTAATTTCCTCTATCGGTCTTCTTAATCGAGTAATCGACCTTGATAAAATGTCAAGATAATAATCGAAGTATTGAAAGGGTTCAAGATGCTTTCTTGATAATCGACCTTCAATGAATCTGAGTTTCACGAGACTTTTCAAGATTTCCATTTTATCCCGAAGTTTCTCAAGAGAGTTTCGAGAAAGCTTCATGCATCCGAAAATCTTCAATTTTCGATTTTTATTTTATACACTGGTTCTAACATCCCTAATTCAATTGAAAGTTCACGAAATCTTGATTTGCCAAAGGTTTAGTCAAGATATCGGCTCTTTGCCTATCAAGATGAATTTTCTCCATCCTTATGTCCTTTTTTCTCGACATGATCTACGATGAAGTGATGTCGATATCCACATGTTTGCATCGGTGTGCAATAACGGATTTTGTGAAATAGCAATGGCACTATTATTGTCACAAAATATTGGTACTTCATTGGCCACAACTTTATAATCCCTTAATTGTTGTCCGAGCCAAAGAAACGAAAGTATGAATTGACTTCGCAGACCATGTATTCAAATTTCCATAATCTTGGTTGCTATCGAGGTCTGCTTTTGAAAACCAAGATATCGATTTGTTTCCTAGAAATTGACAAGTTCCTGTTGTGGACTTTCTGTCAATTCTACAACCTCCATAGTCAGCATCTGAGTAACCAGTTAATTCAAGGTTATCATCAGCTGGATACCATAATCCTCTATTCACTGTGCCCTTAAGATATCTCAGTATCTTTTTGGCAGCCTCCATGTGACTAGTCTTAGGATTAGCTTGGTATCTTGCACATATCCCAACAAAGAAATGTTATATCCGCCTACTTTAACGTGAGATAGAGCAATGATCCAATGATTCCTCTATAATCGTTATGATTCATCGATTTGCCTTCTGAATCAGGATCCATCTTGTAGTTAGTATTCATAGGAATCCTAACTGAGTTGCAGTTCTGTACACCATATTTGGCAATCAGATCTCTGGTGTACTTTGCCTGGTTGATGAATATTCCTTCCTTTGATTGTTTCACTTGAAGACCTAGAAAGAAATTCATCTCTCCCATCATTGACATCTCAAACTTGCCTTTCATCGTTGTTGAAAACTTTTCACACAACGGTGATGGTTTGGAGATACAAAATGATGTCATCAACATATATCCGAACCAAGAAGATATCTTCCCCATCCTCTATCCCGAACAGAGTTCTATCAACAGATTCCTTTGACAAAACCATGGTCAAGAAGAAACCGAGAAAGAGTATCATACCATGCTCGGTGCTTGCTTGAGACCATACAAGGCTTTTTTCGAGCACAGTAAACTTGGTCATTCTTTTTTGAAACCAGGAGGTTGTTCAACATAAACCTCTTCTTTAAGCACACCGCTTAGAAATGCACTTTTCACATCCATTTGATAGGGATGTGAACTTCATGGGGCGACATATGCAAGAAACAACTGATGGCTTCTAGTCTTGCAACAGGTGCAAAGGTTTCATCATAATCCAAGCCTTCTTCTTGGGAATAACCTTGTGCAACTAGCCTTGCCTTGTTTCTTACAATGTTGTTGTTTTCATCTCTTTTATTCTTGAAAACCCACTTGGTTCCAATGACATTGTGCCTTTTAAGTCTATCTACCAACTCCCATACTTCATTCCTTGAGAATTGATTCACCATCTTGCATAAAGAAGAATCCAATAAGAATCTTGTAGAGCTTCATTAATCTCAGCAGGTTCTTTCTCTGATAGGAAGCAGCAGAATAGTGCACTCTCACCATGGAACCTTCTTGTTTTAACTCCTTCAGTTAGATCACCCACAATCTGACTTGTAGGATGACTATCTAACCATTTCCTTCTTGATGTTCCCCTTCAATAGTATCCTCAACATTTAAAATGTTAGGTTTAGTTAAATCAAACAAACTCGGGGGAACAACGAGAAGGAGAAAGTGAATCATCTTCCTCGGGAAATTTATTCGTAACAACATCGAGACATTTGTTCCCCTTTGGTTGATAGATTCAGAATTTGCCTCATTTGTGACCACATCTTCATTGGAATCACATACCCCGAAGTCCGAACTTGTGTCTGCTTGATTGGTTACCTTTGGAGTGTTGGTTTTCCTAAGTCTCACCATCCCGATTTCCATCCCGAACTTCTTTATTCGAGTCCTCACTCCAATCATAGATAGTGGTCGACTTCTTCTTTTCTCGTTCGATGGATGATTTATCTTTTTGTTTCAGGCTTAATCTGGTGATCCTCTTAGTCGGTTCATCTGCATCATGTTCTGTTTCTTCCGAACCCAAACAGTTTCATCAAAAACAACATGAGGTGTTTCCTCCACAATAAAAGTCCCACAGTTTGTAAACTCGAAGGCTTTTTATCGACTTGAATATCCTAAGAATATTCCTTCATCGCCTTTACTATCAAAAGTTTTCAACCGATCTTTACCATTATTGTGTATGAAACACTTGCAACCAAACACACGAAAGAAAGAAACAAGAGGCTTCCTTTCATTCCAAAGCTCATAAGGTGTTTTGCCTTGACTCTTGGTCAAGATGGGCATGAAGTGTTGGCAAACCAAAATTTCAAAATCTTTTAGGAATATCTTCCATTATCATTGTCCTTGCAAACTTCTTTTCGTAGTCCTGTTTCTTCTTTCAAAGAACACCATTTTGTTGAGGGTCCTTGCGGTGATGTTTCATGAGAAATTCCATTTCTTCGCGCAATAATCGATATAATATGATTTATAAATTCGTTCCTTTGTCGATCGATTTTGACCACACTCGATTTTTCTCAATCTTGAACCTTTTTAGTAATTCGGCGCTTTTATTCGAGTCTCTTTCTCATTGGTAAGAATATGACCCAAGTATATCTCGAGTAGTCATTCAACTACTACCAATGTATACGCCGCCATTAGTGCTCACTGGTGTTATAGGACCAAAAGATCCATATGTAGTAATTGAAGTATTCTTTCAAAGAGAAACCTCAACTTTACTTTTAAATGATGCTCTTATCATTTTGCCTTTTTCCGCATGCATCACAAATATGTTCCTCATTGAACACTTCGTTAGGTAACCCTCTCACAAGAGCTAATCTTGCAAGCTTGTTCAGGGGTTTTGAAATTTAGGTGATTCATTCTTTTATGCCATAACCAATGGTATCGTGGAACTTTTAGCAACTAAACATGTATCTTTAGGAGTTGAACTCCAATCAACAAGATACACATTCCCTTTTCTTGTACCAGTCAGTAGTACTTTCTGTGATGTATCATCTTTCACAAAACATAAGTTCTTGGAGAACTCAACATTAAAACCTTTATCACAGAATTGGCTAATTGAAAGCAAGTTATGCTTCAATCCAGATACATATGAAACACCATGGATATGAATCGAGTCGATTTCCAAAGTTCCATATCCTTCACCGATCATCCTTGGAGTTATCTACAAAAGTGATCGTGGGCCTCTTTGTTCAACATAGTCATTGAGTATCTTCTTGTATCTGTCATATGTCTTGAACATCCTTTGTCAAGATACCATATATCGAGCTTTTTTTTCATCTCTGCCATCATCGGTGCCATGTGATCTTTAGTCGATTCGGTGCCCTTGTTTTCCTCTGAAAAAACAGATCAATTCTTAGGTACCCATTTTGTGTAGGGTCCCACGAGGTTAGTTGTACCTTTCGAATCCAAATCACGACAACTCTAATCACTTTAGAGTGGCTAATTTGTCTTCCATAGATATCAACATACACATCTTCTACTCTAGGTGCCTTAGCGACTTTACGTGTATGTGTGCTAGCTTTAGCATGAACATGGGCTTTTGAATTCTTCTTTGGTTCAGCCTTTTGTTCCATTGCTTTCAAACATGCGGGAGACGAATCTTTGTTGACTTGGGTTCGTGTAACCTTTACCCTTAGGCAAGTGGGGTTTAGGTTACTGTCTTTGAAATATGGGTCTTTCAAGATATCGAGGACTTGGTCTCTTGATTGAGAATTGAAAGTGTTTCTCCTCTCAGAGATTCCTTTCCGATGGTTCAATTGTAGATCCTTTCAAGTTTGCATTCTTACCGAGGCTTTGAAGTACTTGCTTGGTTTTTCAACCGACGTCAGTTTTCTAGCCTTCACCGAGGTTTGGGCTTTTAACCCGATCATTGGTTTTTTTTATCGAAACCATAGGTCCTTTTCCCTTGTCTACAACTTTGGGCATTACTTTGATTTGAAGTGTAGGTGCCACAGATTTAACAAAGATTGTCTTCTTTTGCTACTTGATGCAAAGATTAGATGACCTTGTGAGGTTCCCCGGAATGTATCCCAAAGATTTTATAGTGGCAGATCTCTGGTAACTCGAATTTCATCTATTACTTTAGATGCATTATTCAATAGAGGCATGCACTATCCTCACGAAGAGTTTCATGCTTCTCGAGAGGTCATTGAACTTAGTTCGATTAATGAAAAATGGATTTCTCTAGCTTTTCGGGGATTAGGGTCTCTATCAACTTCTCTTTCTCCGAGAGTTGTACTTTCGTTAACATCCGGTTCATCAATAGCTCCCATAAATTGAGAAGTGATTTCGGTTTTTTTTGCTAAGTCTTTCCATTTTAGATTTTTCAAAGATTCGCTTATTACGCTCTTGAGTTTTATTTAGCGATCCTTGCAAAACAAAGATAGTCCTTCGCGATTCTCAAAAGAATCCATCAGTCAAAATGACTTTTTAATGGAACTTGAAAACTCTTGTGCTAGTGTAGGAGCAACAACAGAGACTTGAAGAGTTTACCTCCTCAATGGCCATCGGGCGATGTCATCACTTTCCCGCCCGAGAATATCTCATCGAAGAGCTAGATTCCTCCTCGAGTGTTCTTCTTCAAGCAACCATGGCCTTTGAGAACTTACGGTCTCTTTTAGCTTGTCTTTCTCTTCTCTCTTTAGCACTCAACTCGGACAATTATTTGGAAGTGACCTTTCTTTCCGCAATTATAGCATCTGTTGGCATCATCATCCCGATCATTTTCTTCTTTGGACTTGGAGTCCTTCTTTTTCTCGATGAAGATCCTTGACTTCGAGTCCTTCTTCTTCTCAGTTGATCTGTCCTCAGGTTTCTTCTGGTACCATGTAGTTCTGTAAAAGCTTTTGTATTTTCCAAATCTATTATTAAGTCTGTCAAACCTCCTTGCCATCAGTGCTAGCTTTTCCTCAAGCTCGTCCTGATGTTTGGCATGGGGGTTCTCGAACTCTTTTAGTTTTCTGTGTTTTATCTTTGGCTTTTTAAAGCCACATTCTTACTTGATGAAGAATCATCTTTCTTTTCGGCCTTTTTGGATTTCTTATCAATTACAAATTCATAGCTTTTCAAATTTCGAGAGAAGACTTGTTGGTATGGCATTGAACTAATGTTCTTGGTGTTTTCAATCACCACTGCATGAATATCCCATTTCTTAGAAAGACCTCTAAGAATTTTCAATGTCACTTCTCTTTGTGGATATTTCTTTCCAAGTGCATTTAGATCATTCATGATGCTAGTGAATCTGACTTCCAATTTGTCTATTGATTCACCATCATCCATTTCAAAACTGTCAAACTTTCCAATTGCTACTGAAAGTTTGTTTTCTTTTATTTGATCTGTGCCTTGGCACATAACAGCTAGTGTATCCCATATCTCTTTAGCAGTATTACAGTGAGAGATCATTCCCATCACACCATTATCAAATTGATCAGATAGTGTGTCTTTTGCAATGTAGTCTAGATTGACTAACTTTCTCTCCTCAGGAGTTAGTTGGTCATCAGACTTAGGAAATTCTTCTCTAGGATCAATTCTCCCATCTTCTGTAATTCTGGGATTCACCACAGTAAATTTTAATGGTCCTTGAGAAACCACTCTCCACATACGCTCATGTTTGGAATACAGATGAGCCTGCATTCTCAGTCTCCATAGATCATAGTTCTCTACTGAGAACATGAGAAGTTTTTTAGAAGACATTTTTCTGATCTTTTGAAAAGAAAAAATTTCAGCAAATAAGATCAGTTCAGATAGACCACAAGTATTTTTGAAAATAAAACTTTGGTCAACACAGCAGGTGGTCAAGTTGAACCACTGCTCTGATACCACTTGTAGGTCCCGGTGAAAACGAGTCTTACACGTGTATGGGGGGGGGAATACACGTGTTCAGTATTTTTATACTTTTTCTTACTGAGGTCAGCTTGGGTCAGATAAACCTGGAGGTTAGGTTCTGAGAAGCACAGATCACTCTGAGTCAAAGTCTATTGAGACAGTGATCCCGATCCGCCTTTAAACCTCCGATAATCCCAACCGAGTCCTCGAAAAGTGTCAGAGATCCCGAAGTTGCTTGGATCAGATAACTAACTCATTGAATCCTCGTAAGAGAGTTCGATTCGCAGAACTATCCGTTTCTAGCTACTCGGGTCAATGCGGAATGGTTGGTCCCTTAGTTTATACTCGCTTTTAAGCTTTTTTGAAAAACCTTCCCTTATGAAATAGTGATTAGTAACGTGATTCACTTATGCAACTTCAATGAGATTGATTCAAATCGAATATCGATGAAAAGTATGCTTCGTAAATCAAGTTAATGCAACGATTAAGCACAAATAAGGAAAGCAATAAAGAACACAAAGAATTATAGTGGTTCGAGAGACTCAAGCTCCTACATCCACTCTCCCCGACTCTTTGAGAAATTCACTATCAACTCGCTCCGACTACCTCGTAGTTTACTTACTCAACTCGCCCCGAAGTTTTCGACTACTCCACGTAGTTTACTTACTCAACCCGACCTTGAGTTTTTTCGACTACCTCCGTAGTTTACTTACTCAATCACACACAAGCTTTTGACTACCGTGTCGTAGCTTACTAACTTCTCCTCTAGAGTTTTTCGACTACTCCGCGTAGTTTACTAACTCTTTACAACTCTACTCACCAACAAACACACTCCAACAACCTTCTCAAGGGTTTGGGGTTTCTTGGTTGGTTTCCAACTAGGATGAGATATCCTTTACAATGAAGCACAATGCAAAGGGTTAGGATATCTCGACTAAGCTTTGGATAAATCTTATCAAGCTAGGCTTAGTAAAGTGAGCTCTCTTCAATATAGAAGCACTTGGGAAAATTCAAGGTATTTCGAAAGTGCTTTAACTTTTTTGCAAGAATAAGTTTGAGCTCTTGAGTTGCGTATAAATTTCCCGTAACCTTACAATGTAGAGGGTCACCAGTATTTATAGGCATACACCAAGGTTACTCTTTGAAAACTATCCGTTGGAGAGATAACCGTGAGTTCCCTCTTATGGTGTGTGAGAAACGACTATATTTAGAGTTTGACACTCCCCTAACACGTTTTAGGCAATAGCCTTTCATGTAGCCGGTCTTCACTTTTTGCGATGCGAACTTTTTCAGACATCGACATCTTTTTTTCTTGACTTGTCCTTTGTCGATGTCAAGGTATGGATACGATGTCGTCTTCCTCTTTTTGACTTTTTGTCTCGAGTTAAAGGTAGACACCTTCAACGGCTCTTTTGGTTTACAAACTCGAGTTTGATATAACCTTAACAACACCGACTTAGTTCTTTTTATGCGCATTTGAATGTCTTGGCAATATCTAACTTTCTAAGGCATCGCGTTATTCTCGATGTGCATCCTTCCGGATAGAATTGCCTCGGAACATTAGGAGTTCATCTTGAGCATTCAATATATTCTTGAAGTCTTTAGTAATTCTTGCTTTTCGTATTAATGATCTTGAATACTCGGTCTTGATCTTGTGTCTTGATTCTTTACGAGTCTTGAGGTCTTACGAGTCTTGAGGATCTTCGAGTCTTTGATTTATCTTGGTGATATCTTTGAGTTCTTCATCTTTGAGTCTTCGGTTCTCGGTTTTCCAAGTCTTGAGAGACTTGATTTCATCTTTGAAACTTCAAAGTATCTTGAAACTTATCTTGAGTTCTTGAGTCTTGAACCTATCTGAACTATATCTGCGATTATACAAAGATAACATCACGAATCTCTAAAATGAATCGACTCATTTATCAAGATCATTACTGAACATGTCATACTCAGGGGTTTTGGGATCTTAATCAAAATCATATAATCTTTTATTAAATTCATCTCCCAACATATAGCAATACCCTCTAAGGTATTTTTGCATCCATCATGAGACACATAGTATCTCGTAGTAAGTGAGATCTTACTACACTCTCTAAGAGTATGATGCAGATCGCACACCGATCTCCATTGCATCATCGATATCCCATTCTCGATGATCCTTGATTGAATTTCGTTTTGAGAATCATGCTTAAGTCATCCGAGTTCTCACGCATCTAATGACAAAGAAGATGATTCAAGGGAACACAAATAAGAACAAATGCAAACAATCAAACATAATATTCTAATAAGTGTAATGCCATACATTTAATATTAAATAAACAATAATATTAGACCAACACTGAATATTATCTTAGTATTATGTTCATACAAAGGATTGTCTCTAGGACACTAACACTAACAATTACAATATCTGCGAGGGCTTATTATTGTAATAGCATAACTAGTAGGTCTCTAAACCAATTGCCAAATTGCAACTCTTAGTTGATCGAGCCCAGTTCGATCGATGTTCCTTAACTTTGTTTCCCTGTGAGGGCTGGTGAAATAAAATTACGTTGGTTTATACCATCAAACGACGACATTACATGTCCCTATAAAAGAACCGTTAGACGTAGATCAGAGCAAAATATGAGGATCTTAAATACTCATTGGAACGAAATCTCCGATTTACTCTTAATTTTGATGGAAGACATCTTTTCAACTTAATGAAAAATCATATTTTAGTAAGAAATATTTTAATGATTGCTTAATCGCGATCCAACAAGTTTACTACATCACATTTGAGCAATTAAATGGGCGCCGCCTACCCAAACATGATATACACAGTCCGACAATTATTGGGCGCCGCCTACCCAAACAATTATAAACGCGGACTAAAATTAACACGTTTAAGCATGTCAATTAAGTAGGATCTTAATAATCATTTAAAATTATTAAATAAAATTTGAAATCCAATTAATAATTATTAAAACTCTTTCAATTAATCCAATTAATTTTAATGTTGGTCCAACCAATAATTTTTATTAAAATCGTTACGTTGCTCAGGTGCAAATTTCAAAAATTGCACTGGAGGGTCTGACCAAATCGAATTTGCGAGCCAGTCCTCCCATATCACCTGCCAATCTTGCAGAGTCCAATATGCAAACCGAACAACCCAATCCAAATTCCCAAACTAAAACCAAAATCAAGACCAACAGTTCAGATAACATCATTAAACAACAGAAACCATCGAAGAACAACGAAATCAATAGTCCAGAAACGGGTCAAGGTGCTTGACTTGATCGGAATTTTTGATTAAAAATATTTTTCTACTCCCCCGCAAGAGTACGGGATCGTCGTAGTAGTGTAAGTAGTTTGACTAAGTATTTATCGAACCGAAGAGACTAAGAGAGTAGTGGATCCCCAAAGTTATACGTCTCCATGATATTATAGAAGCGATTAAAGTTTTTGAGTTTTAAAAGCAAATTAACTCAAGTACCAATTTTCAACTAAAGACAACTTGAAGTAAAACTAACAATTAACTACTAATCAAGTAATAAGTAACAAGCAATAATAATTAAACAGTTAAAACTAACTTTCGAGGGAAAGTGCAAGTGTGAGAAAATTGCTTCGGGTGTTTTTCTTATGTGGGGTCACTAACAAGTTCACAAACCAACTACTCAATTATGTCATAAGTGGTGATTTAGCTAGGAGCAATCACTAAAATGTGTAGACCAATCCCTTTTGAGGCCTAGCTGAACAACGTGAATTAACTAGCACCTAATTAATCTCATAATCTCCTAAGATTGTGACGAATAGAAAGTTTTAACACGGTTACTAATTCCTAGACATCGTCTCCTCACCAACCTCATAGACGACCTCTACTCAATTAATGTCTATTGTTATCGTTCTAGCCACTAGCCAACTTTTGATTGAACTAGCTACTAAGTAACATAAAATTACCCAAATTGAGACTCACACTCATAACCTAATCATGCATATTCAACCCTAGTTGTAATACACAAAAATAAAAATGCTAGCTAATAGAATCAACAAGATATTTGAAGCATTAAGCCCACAACAATATAAATTATAGAAAATCACTCACATAGACATAATCAAGAAATTAGTTCACATACCCATCAATTTCCCCACATATATCTAACACCCAAAGCAAATAAGCTTAGCCCATGGTTCTAGAAGAGAAACTCATGACTAAAATGAAGAAATATGATAAACACATATTAAAATGATGATTCAACAAGAGATTATAGAAAGATATTATCTCAAAAGATGAAATAGATAGGATACTTAAAATATAAACTCCTTCAATCTTGCTTATAAATACAAATAACTATTAAATCTAGCTAAATTACAAATTTCTAAAGAAATTTACATTAAAAAGTACTCAGAAAAATGAAAAGTATCACTTGAAGACATATGGTGGAAGAAAAATGCTCAAAAGCTTAAACCCTATAAAACTCTCTAAAACCTCCGATGCCTCTTTTTTTTCCTTCTGTCGAATTCTCCCTCTGCCTTTCTTGTCTTCCCTTTTTTTATCCTTCGGCTCTCTATTTCTTTTTTTCTTCACGAATTGGGCCACCGAAATTTAATGGAAGGCAGCCAAGTATAATTAATAATCGGCCCATTAAGAGGTTGAATCCAGCCCGCTTAGATTCTCTCTCCTTCGGTCAAATGTTGCGGCTGATGACAAATGGAGGTTTCTGACTTGCTGCTGTATGCTTCCAAACATTCTTCATTCCTCGAAAATTCTCACGTCAATGCCTTCGAATTGGGCTGCTCAACATGGGCCAATTATATTACTAAAATTTTGGGTTATTGGGCCTGTTTTTCTATTTCCGCGAATTGGGCCGAGTGTTCATTTTTCAGCTGCGCAATAATTTTGTTTCGCTTATAACTTGAGCTCCCGAACTCCGATTGAGATGATTCTTTTTTCATTGGAACCCTCTTTTCAATGCGCTTCTAGTGATCTCAAATTGGAGTTAGTTTTTACCCATTTCCTAATACTTTATCACATTTTCAAATAAATGAGATTAATAGAATTTTTCATTGCAAATGAGCTCAAATCACATCAAATAAGGAACACAAAATGACCATAAAATAAGCAATTATGATCCTCATCAGTGCGGCGGCAAAATCAGAAACACAGCGGGAACAAAGCAACGTGAGATGAAATGTTGCCACATAAAGCGATGCGAAACGGGTCGTCGCCGCCTCAGAAACGCACGAGAGCATTGCATCGTCGCGCGAGTGCATCGAATCGCAGTCGCTAGACACGAGTGCGAGCAATCTCACCACACCGCTCGAAGTGTGCTGGTGAATCAATGTTGTCACTCAGCGCAGACGGTCGATTAATTGCTCCGAGTGATAGATCGAGAAGCCAAAATGCCGTCGCCGCTGCAAACCCTAGACGTGGATCGACCCACCGAGAATGATGACAGAAGGTCACCGTCGTTCGCGAGCCACAAACATGCCATGGATGCTACAGACTAGGATGAAAAATTGGAAACGGAACGTCCGGCCGTCGCGCTTGGCTGAACGGATCCACACGAATGTCGTGCAGCACGGTGGTTAACCGTCGCCTCAAGCGACGCGCCACGGGTCTTGCACCAGGAGATGGGCGATATGCTGGGTTTTCGAAACCCTAAAGTGACGCAACCAAGACAACAATAACAATAAGCAGGCAATTCAAATGTGCGCATATAAACACAACAAACAAATAAATTGGTGCTCACGCACACCGAACAAGAATTATACAATTGGTGTGGCCGTCGAATCGGTTACACTCCAGATTTATAAAAAAAATTCCAATTCAATTAAGCAATCAAGTCAAGAGCCAAAGCTCTGATACCACTGTTGATATTTTACTAGCACGTAAAGCAGTTAAACATGCGCAGCGGATAAACAGATTCACCAACAACTGATAACAATTGCATAATTTAAATAACGGAATACGTAAATGAAATTCTTACAATGTTTTGTAAGCAATTTCCTCCACTATGGTATTCACGTAACCTTCGTTCACAAACTTGCACAAATCTTCCAGCATTGAATCTCCAGATGAACTTGCTAGAAAAATTTTATTTTAGAGATTTTATGGAGAAAATAGTTTATTGTATATTTTCTGGGTTCACAAGAACTCATATATATAGGTGTGGCTTTTCTTAAAAACTAAGCAATTTCCCGATGGGAAATAAAAACCCTAATCCATTAAATCAAATCTCATAAATTTAATTACCATATATTTATTTTTCTACAATAATATTCCATATATTATTTTGTGATTCCTATTTAATTAAATTAAATTTAATTAAATAATAATAATTAATTCTATATATAATAATAATTATATTTCTCCATAAATTAAATATTAAATTCAATTTAATATTTAATCAACCAACTATAATTTGTAAATAAGAGTTACTTGTTGTGTGACTGACCCATATGCACTCATATATTGAGCGGTTAGTCAAACTAACAGTCTTAATTAAATCTTAGACAATAAATTAGACAGTCTCAATATATGAGGTACGTTGTGAGAAATTGCAACAACCTGTAACATGTAGGTTATTGTGACAATATTATTTCATTCATGAATACCCGATTAAGTCTAGAACATGATGAAATATCTATTCAAATAACTTAATCATATTATCTCATTACAGTAATTGATCATGTATGCCACATTTGGACACCATTCTAAATGTGACTTGCATTGAACAATGACTAATGATCCAATTAGAATGAGAAGACAAGCATTCTCTTTTTTTTTTTTTTTTTTTTTTTTTTTTTGTTTGGACAAAGTTAGTTATTAGATGTTAGTAGTTAGTACACCAAACACTCAAACACTCTACAAATTCACCAAGCCACCTTATAACTCTCATACTCCAATTCGTTCTCAAAAGGAATCGAACCTGGGTCTCCCACTCAATTGAGGAGCCCAGTGGCCAGGTGGGCTAAGCCACCTGGTTAGACAAGCATTCTCTCTAAATCTACTTTGAAGAAAGAATCTTTTTCTTGGCTCAATTAACACACTCTTGTACTTCGTGATGAACTCAATCCATGTCATATCTACCCATGAAGGGTGCAAGCGTCGGTCATGGTCAAAGTTCATCATTCAGCACATGTCGTGCGTATTGACCTCAAGTAAAAGGAATATCACACCGCTCCCACTAACCGAGACACCTGTAGACACTGAAGTAAAATTACATCAAACGATTTCTCTGATGTGTATACCCATCTAAGGTATCTGTGCATCCATCATGAGATACTAGTATCTCGTAGTAAGTGAGAACTACTACACTCTCTAAGAGTATGATGCAGACTGCACACCAATCTCAAATGCATCATCAATATCCCATTCTTGATGATCCTTGATCGGGGCTAATAAAGAACTATGTCTGAGTCATCTTAAGTCTCACATCCTCAATGATAATATTGGTTAATGGGAACACATGCATGAATAAATGCAAACAATCAAACATAATATTCAAACAAGTGTAATGCCATACATTAATATTAAATGAACTATAATATTAAATCAACTGAATATCATCGAGTATTATGTCCTTAAATATATGATTGTCTCTAGGACACTAATACTAATAGTCTTCACTCTCAAAAATGTGGGCCCTCGAGGCCTCGCCCACCGGTGCTTTCCCTAGCTCCCGACGGCGGATCTCACTAGCCTCAATCCTATAACTACTGCTACTTGCCTCCATCGACAAATACAAAAAAAAAAAAAAAAAAAAAAAAAAAGAGAGAGAGTTGGAGGGGAAATCCAAATTGCCTACGACGAACGCCGGAGAACAGTTGGGGTCGCCAAAAAACAGAGGAATTTAACAGTGGAGAAACAAAAGTTTTTAGGGCTCGAAAATTTTGTGGAAGAAGAAATGAAGATTGAGGGGGAAAATACCTATTTATATAGGCCTTCAAATTTGGTGTCAAACCCCGAATAAATCAAATTTCGGGGGGTTTTCTTGCAATTAATCGAGCATGTGTGTTGCAAGGCATCGATTCGTGAGTGCGCTCTGCCCGAGAATTTATTTTCCAACGAAAATGGAATCAAAATAGACAATCGAGATAGTTACGGGGCCACAATTGAATAATTAAATTTGTTGGGACGAAAAATGAATTACAGGAAAGTTATTAGACCAAAAAAACCTTTTTTTTTTCCCTTATATGCTAATATCTTTTTACTCATATTTTGAACCTACATTTTCTTTTAAGTAGAAGTATATGTGTGGGGGATGCTTGTTTAGTGGAGTAGTAACCAATGTGTTTCTTGATGGTCTTAGCATCCCTATATTAGCAATAATTGTTTGGGCACAAGAAACTTGAAATCTACAAGCAAATAGTAAAGTTCAGAAGCAGATTTTGCTATTATGAGCTCCCTTGAATGAAAAAGTAAATCATCCAAGTAATACTATTAGTTTACGAGTTGGTCTCCCACGAACCTGGTCTATGCTATGAACTTAGATTATTTGACCAAGTTCACTCATTTTCAATACATTTTTCTAAACCATTAAACTTGACTCGTATTATACCCTGGGTAGGGTCAAATATCATGAATTAAAAATAAGGTTCATAGCATGAATCAGGTCTATGCAAGTTTTTGTCTTAGTTTAGAGAATCTAGCGATGATTGGTCTTTATAGTAAGTTGGGGCAATATAGAAACAACGTTCATATTTTACATTGAAGTGTAAGCATGTATATTTGCTCCAAGCTGACTTGTAAGAGCTTCTTCATTGAAGGCAACTGATCAATCTTTAGCTCAGTTCAATTCATTTGAGGTATGCTTACTTCCTTTCCTTCATTTAATTATGGTTCACTAAGATGAGACTTCACTTTGGATTCACTTCTTTGATAGAAGCCTAAAAACTAAAATGATCAATTTCCTGCGATAGGGCTATTCATTTTATTGTTAGGTCAAATTATAGTGTTTTTACTAGATTTTATTGTAAGCCATGAGCACCCCTATTTATTACTCCCTTCGCTCTGTTTTAAATTGTTCATTCACTGTTTAACTCGTGATTTAGCGAGCGAATTGTTTATTAGTATATGAAATGATAAAGTGAATTTTAAGGAAGTGTATGATAGATGAGGGGTACCCACCTTAAAAATTTCTTTATTATTTCAAATACTAATAAACAACTCGCTCGCTAAAACACGAATCAAATAGTGAATAGGCCATCTAAAACCGGTCAGGATCTCATGTTACACAATAGTGTTACATCTCCTATTACATCCTTTAGATTTGTGCCATGAGTTAATCTCATAATATCTACAAATATAAGAATAACATCCTAAAATATAACCCTTTTTTTATTAGTGAAATTATATTTAATTTTAACAAATTTTAGAAGGAATTACTTTTTTTCTAAAATTAAATATAATTTTCTAAATAGAAAACAAGGTTATGTTAAGATGTTATTCTTATATATAGATATTCTAAGATTAACTCATGACGCAAATATAAAGGATGTAACAGGAGATGTAACATTATTGAATAACAGGAGATTCTGATCGATTTAAAACATGACAGAGGGAGTATGATTTATGATATTGTCATGCATAATATATATGTTTGCTGTTGAGGATCAGTGCTTGGTGGCATTTGTTCTACCACAATCCACGGTATGGACAAACTAGCTTGTAGGTCCCGAACGGGTTTTGTGAGGGCAGAAGTCTAGAGGGGATGGGTGAATAGACTTCTGAAAACTTTTGTGCAGTCAGAGTGTGTGATGGCGTTATTCGATCGAGTGCAAAGTGAATCGTTTTGATCGATATCTAACTTACTAATCGCTCAAGGCGATCGATTCCAGTATCTATCGGTTTAACTGACAGCGGAAGCTAAGTTTTACCCGCGTGAAAACCCGGTTTAATAAATCAGATTCCAAAGTCAGTCTTTCAACCAGTTGACTAAAGTGTCGAACTTGATCAGATCAGAAGCTTGGTGCTAGCTGATCTTAACTTAGAATATGTATGCAACTTTAATTAGGTTGTGTGCGATTGTGTAAAACAGTTAATCAAAGCAAGTAAGTGCACACAAGATTTATAGTGGTTCGGACAAACCAGTCCTACGTCCACTCTTCCCTATCACAAGGGGCACCAACTAAACCAACCGGACTTAGATTATTGTGTTAGTCCAACACAAGACACCAACAGATATTTAAAGAGTTCTCCTTTCAACCGATCCGTAAATCGTAACTAGAAACCCTGATCGAAATCTTGCTAAACAACTTAACCTAACTTTGGGTTTTGGGTAAGATTGTTTTTGTTCCAACTTTGAAATCATTTCTAGTTTTTAAGTAGCCTATCAGCTAGATGAAAAGATTTCTGTGCTAAGAACTTATGGGATGAACACTTAGAAAATAATCTTCGAGTTTGTGTTCTTCGTATGAAATTTGATTATAGCTTGAGCTTCTTGATAGTTTCCGTGTCTTCACTCAAGAGCAATCCCATATTTATAGACCTCGAAATCAAAAGAGCCGTTGGAGAAATTTGAATTTCCGGCTATATTTTAGTAGACTTGCGAGGATTGATGTGGCGTCTTTTAGAAAGCGGCATGGCGAAAAGCGTGAATAGTGTCTTTTATAGCCGTAGAGAAAGCAAACACCAAATCCGTGAATTAATTGCGCTCTCGATCATACGTGTCTTGTTCTTATTGGTTAATGAATCACTTTTTCGGTGTTGTTCTACCAACTAAGGTTGACATTCTTCTTGTTCAGATCATCGACGTATGATTAGGTGAAACATCGAGTTTTTTCACTGGTGGTGACCGATCATCTAACCGATCGATCTACACCGATAGAGTCTTACGGTGCCGGTTCTCTTAGCTTCAACTAGCGGACTTACCGATGTAGGTCTTCCGTCCGATCTTCCGAAGTCATCCGATCTTCAAGTCTTCCGAGTTTGAACTTCATGACTTCAAACCGATATATATCCGACTTTATCGATCAATCGATCTTCGTCCTTCTCTCTCTTGCCTTCGGCCCGCTTCGGATATCGGTTGTTCTTTAGATCTTGATTCGACCTATACATATTGAGGTTCCCCTCAATATGTGACATATCTTCTACATCGGTTGTTCTATACAATAATTATCAACCGGTATTCTATAACCGGTAATAAAAACATCGTCTACCTAATGTGTCCGACCGGGTCCTATTACATGTGTTTTAGAACTTTCATCAAAACTCTAAATTTCCCAACAATTTCCTTTTTTTTGATGAAACCAAAACACTTGAGAAACCAAGCACGATTGATAAATATAGATAAAAGAAAGAACACATAATTAGAAGACAATGAGATTTTGTCTTAGGATCAGAAAATAAACTTTTCTTTCATTAGATTTATCGATTACATATTACATCAGAAAAGTTTGAGTTTAAAAACAGATGATCCTAAGTAGTCTTTCTGATTCTTCAGTCTCTTGGCTTGTATCCTTCCGGCATTTCTCTTTGATTTTGAGGATGTTGAAAATCCCAGTATAGTTTCCATTTGACATCATTGATCTACCGAGGATCAGTTATGCGCGCTTTGCTCAGGATGTCAAAATAGAACCTTTGAAATGCCAGTCTGTCAAATGAGCCATCTGCCTTCTTCGAGTAATCCATCACATCATACTCTTGGCGAGATATTTTTACATTGATTATTTTGGCCTCATTTTCCAGATACTTGTAAAACTGGATATTTGTTTTCCAACGGTTGAGGAATTCTCGCATCGGAGATTCTTCTTGTGGAACAAGATCTAGAACAAAAAGCATCCGAAGCCATTCACTTCGATCTTATTCCATTCCTCAAACCTATCAAAGATGTGGTTAGGTTTTTGGAATGATCTCATCAACTCTTGTTTGGCGGTGAGGTTCGGGTCCGATTTTCCAACTTTTCCTTCTTTGCCCTCGTCTGTATTTCTTTTTTGAGATCTTACGCCTCGCCAATTTTTTACGCCTTCTTTTTCTTCTTCGCTTATTCGCTTCTTCAAAGAACCATTTTCTGCTCTTTGGGCGATTTATCGGCCAGTTTCTTATCGGCACATGTCAGGATTTTCTTCTTGTGACTTTCTTAGTCGAGTGGTGGTACAAGTTGTGATGTCAAAGACCCGCAATTTACCTTTCTTGCCTTTTGACTTTTCCATCTTTTTCGTAAATTTCATTACAAAAAAAGATCCAGATGGTCTAGTCTTTGTCCATAGGATTTCAACCGTGCGAATCGGGTCTTCGTTGTTTTTGATAGTGTCGGTTGGTTTCTCAATCATCCTTCCCCTTTTTGGTTTGATCAAAAAAGAAGCGGTGAGGTGGGAAGTCGAGATCCAAAGTCGATCGATATTGCCTTGTTAAGATCTTCAACAGATAAACCTTGAGCTTGAAAGCAGATAGACTTTGAATCTTGAGATCGTTTCGGTCTTGACAGATTCCACGGCAGTAGAGAGGGTAAGAATTAGTTTGTCAAGTTTCTCTTCAGTCATTTCTAGCTTTTCAGTGACCATCAGAATAGAAACTTGTTGTTGATCAACCTGGACTAGCTTGTCATCAACTGTCTTTTTAAACTCAGCAGTCAGGTTGGTCACAGTTTGAGAGAACTGATCTTTGATTGCCTCAATCGGGAAATAACCAATTCCGTTGATCCGTTATTTCTTTGAGGCCAATCTGCCTCTGATCAACTATTGTGTTGCTAAGTTGATTAGCCAACACTCCCTCAACTTCTTCTTTCAAAAGATCTTTAAAACACGATCTGATCTCCTGAAGTTGATCAGCGGTGATGTGAGTTGTAGGAATATTTGGAGTCACCTGATCATTTTCAGTTGTTTGCGCCTCCAGTGGTCGGGTCATGAAGCTAAAGACACCGGTTCCACTATCATCTAAGAACTCCCACATCCTTCATAGGATCATCTCGCTTTAGGAGTTTCTTCAGCAGGCTCCAGTTCACCTTGTTCAGTCAATCCCAGCTTCCTGTGGATCAGAGCTTTGATCGATTCAGCAGTTATCAGCTCAGCTGGTGATCCTACTTGAGCAGATTTCTTCATATCGAAATCAAAATCTGCGAATTCATCAAAGACCTCCCATCGTTTCTATAATCATCATAAAAATCGAGAAGCTCTTTAACCGGAGATCTTTCCAGGTGAGGATCTCCATTACTTCCTCTCGAATAATAGGATGGGATACCAGCTCTGGATACAACTCATCAATATCTCGTTCAATTTGCATTCTGACCATTTTCCCGGTGATGGTCTTGGATGATCTGGACTCAAGAATTATCTCATTACGATCGACGATTAGGTTGATGAGATGTAGGGTTACCGTGGTGTCCGAGTAGGCGGAAGTTGGCGATTATTTGAATCTGCAGAGGTTTACATTGTCGAAGCAATTACATCCGGCTCTGCAACAGGTGATCTTTCTGGTTCGCGAACTGATGAACTTTCAGGTTTGCGGGCAGGTGAAGGAGAAGGAGAAATATGCTCAACAGCCAGAAGTCTGAGTGGTGAATCAGCCCGAGATTGAGGAGAAGGAAATCGTTCGCTCTTTGCTCTTCCCTCGAGAATGTTACGGCGAGCTCTCAACTTGAGAAGCTTTGTCTGTCGATTTTCGGCCGATTTACGACAAGATCAGGTTGTTCTGGCACTTCTTCTTCACCTGACTCATCTTCCAGAAACATAGTCATTGTGGCTTGTTTTGCCTTCTTCGGCCTCTTCTCTTGAGCCTTTACCAGTTTTCTCTTTTTCTTTTGGGGAGCATCTGGTGTAGACGTGGCTGCCTCCTTGTTCTTTCCTTTCTTCACCTTTGGAGGGGTGGGCCGCATATCATCATCAGGTGGCCCATATATAGCAGATGTGGTTGTGAGAAAGGCCTTGTAGGACTCAAATCCATTCTCGATCCCATTCGGCATTTGGCATTTTGTCCTTCGTAATCTTTGCAACCTTGTTGAGATTGTTGATTCTCTTCTTCAGATAGACTTGCCTACGATCATTAACTCCAAATTTTTCATGTTCTTGGAGCAGAATGGCCTTCAGGAAGCCATGCCAATTGATATTCTTAGCTTCATCGATTATCGCAGCCATGCTGTATATTTTCACGGATGTTAGAGCATCTGGGCTGAATGAAATACCCATGATCATTTTTGACAGTATGTCAAACAACAGTCGGTATTTTCTTTTTAATATAGGTCTGACAAATCCTGCGGTTTGGTGTTTGTCAGCCTCTCTGAAGAGTTCATTTCTGATCAGCTCATCTTCATTCTCCTTATAGTGCGCAGGAGAGATTCTTCCTTTGGGCAAGCTGAATAGACGAGTTATGTCATCATTCGACAGTCTGATCTCCTCTCCGTTAACTGAAGAAATCAGTTCATCTCCAGAATTGTCCGTATCCACCTTCAAATTCCTTAAGAATTCTAGTGCTTCATACTGCATTACTGGATTGCAGTGAGCAACACAGTATTTTTCAAGACCTCCTTTCTTTAGAATTTGTTCAACCTCCATGGACTCCGGATCCCTCGTAACACCAAACTGTACAAATTTGTCATCGACAATTTTTGTTGCTAGATCCCCATAGTTGCACATAATCTTTCCCATTCCGTGAGTGACCATCTACAACAAGTTAGACTCGATTAAAATTGTGCATAATCATAAAGATATCATGTATTGATTATCAGACCTATTCTCAGGCCTAGTAATCGATAAACACATACGGATACCAAGAAAAGATAAGGCATATCACAGAATAACATATATAGACAAATCTATGTGATCAAAGGATTTTGGAAAAGAAATTCATCAAATAACCAGAAATTACCAGATTCTATTTTTTGGAAAATAAGTTTGAATCGCAAGAAAACACTTTGAATCGCAGAAAAGTAATTTTGAGTCTTCAGAGAATAAATCGCAAGAATTTTGAGAAGAAGAAAACTCTGGTAGGGTTTTGATGAAACTTATAAGGATGAAGGAGGGAAAATCGAGATTAGAAGATCAACCGTTTGAAAAGGTTAAACGATCCAGATTGAGCGGTTTTGATCGTGTGGTCAGGAAAAGCACGTACGATTGCCTTTTGGATTTAAAAGCACATTTTGTGGCAATTAATACAAGTACCCCACGTCCGCATTAAATATTTTGTAGGAAATACGTCACAAAAGTAGTGTGTACAGTAAAGGCAAATATTATCAGATAAAATCAGATAAGTAAGCAATAAACAAGGAAATAGAAAAGAGTATCTGGTTGACTGATATTGTAATCAGTCAATACCACTCGTAGATGTTGATTCCACTTGTTGATCTTAGTTTTCTGCCTAATCCTTATAATTTCCCAACTGATCCCCTTCACTTTGCGTCTGATTTTCCTTTTCTGATCCTCCTCGGTCAGTTGAAGTTCCCCCTCTAGACTTCTGAAAACTTTTTGTGCAGATCAGGTGTGATGGCGATTAGCCCCGATCGAGTGCAAGTGAATCGATTTGGATCGATATCTAACTTACTAATCGCTCAAGGCGATCGATTCGGTATCTATCGGTTAACCGACATGCGGAAGCTAAGTTTTACCCGTGTGAAAAAACCGTTTTAATAAATCGATTCCAAAGTCGGTCTTTCAACCAAATTGACTAAAGTGTCAAACTTGATCAGATCAGAAGCTTGGTGCTAGCTGATCTTAACTTAGAATATGTATGCAGCTTTAATTAGGTTGTGTGCGATTGTGTAAAACAGTTAATCAAAGCAAGTAAGTGCACAAAAGATTTATAGTGGTTCGACAAACCGATCCCCACGTCCACTCTTCCCTATCATAAGGGGCACCAACTAAACCAATGGACTTAGATTATTGTGTTAGTCCAACACAAGACACCAATAGATATTTAAAGAGTTCTCACTCAACCGATCCCGTAAATCGTAACTAGAAACCCTAGTTTGAAATCTTGCTAAACAACTTAACCTAACTTTGGGTTTTGGGTAAGATTGTTTTTGTTCCAACTTTGAAATCTTTTCTAGTTTTTAAGTAGCTTTATCGCCTAGATGAAAAGATTTACGTGCTAAGAACTTATGGGATGAACACTTAGAAAATAATCTTGAGTTTGTGTTCTTCGTGCGGAAATTTGATTATAGCTTGAGCTTCTTGATAGTTTCCGTGTCTTCTTCACTCAAGAGCAATCCCATATTTATAGACCTTTAAATCAAAGAGCCGTTGGAGAGCAATTTGAATTTTTTTCGGCTATATTTGGTAGACTTGGAGGATTGATGTGACGTCTTTAGAAATGGCATGGTCGAAAAGCGTGAATAGTGTCTTTTATAGCCGTTAGAGAAAGAAAGACCAAATCCCGTAATTCACGCTCTCCGATCATACGTGTCTTGTTCTTATTGGTAATGAAGCACTTTTCGTTGTTGTTCTACCAACTAAGGTTGACATTCTTATTGTTGGATCATCGACGTATGATTAGGTGAAACATCGAGTTTTTCACTGGTGGTGACCGATCGATCACAACCGATCGATCTACCGATAAGTCTTCCGGTGCGATTGTCTTAGCTTCAACTAGCGGACTCGGTACCGATGTAGGTCTTCCGTCCGATCTTCCGAAGTCATCGATCTTCAAGTCTTTCGAGTTTGAACTTCATGACTTCAACCGATATATCCGACTTTATCGATCAATCGATCTTCATCTTCTCTTGCCTTCTGGCCTGTCGGATATCAGCTGTTCTTTAGATCTTCATATCTGACCTATACATATTGAGGTTCCCCCTCAATATGTGACATATCTTCTACATCAGTTGTTCTATACAATAATTATCAACTGGTATTCTATAACTAGTAATAAAAACATCGATCCAATGTGTTATTTGGTCCTATTACATGTGTTTTAGAACTTTCATCAAAACTCTAAATTTCCCAAGTTAAACATTTTTTTAATAAATGATGTTCAAGCATATTATGGTAGAACACAAAAACATGTATGCAATATTGCATATAAGTCATATGTGTAATTGGGACTTTTTTTTTCGCGGGTCAAATATTGGGGCCGGGTTAGGGCAGATTGCTGGCGGGTTAATGGGCTTCCTCCTTCATCTTCACGACTCGAGCAGTCAGGACAAATTTCTTCTTCTTCACGCTAGCGCAGTCACAGGCAGATTTCTTCTTCTTCCTCTTCTCGCATTGCAATAAACGCGACCAGATCGCCGTTGATTTTGATGGTGGTGTGTATCTAGGTTTTTCCTCTTTTTCTTTTGTTCTTTCTTTTCTCTTTCTCTTCCATATTCTTTTTACTTTCTTCAATTTGCTCATCCTCGCAAATTTACAGGTGATTTCCTATGGTTTTGTGAAGTAGTTTTTCGAGATCATACTCGCACTATTTTACATTTAGTAAATCTGTAATTCGGGTGAAAGATTTTTTTCGCGTCTATACTGTTTTTTTTTTTTCATGTAGTAATACTCTTTTGCTCATATGGTAACACTCATTTTGTTCATGTAGTAACACATCAAGTTGTTCTTTAAATCTGTAATTTTGAACTGAAATTTCTTTTCGCGCTTGTACTGGTTTTATTTATGTGGTAACATGTTTTTCTTTATAATGTAACACTTTTTGTTCATGTAGTAACACGTGTTTTTTTAGTAATATGTAACACTGTTCATATATCGTCGTAATACTATGTGAATACTCATGTGTTATCATATGAACAATAATGTGTTACCATGTGACCCATGTTACGTTATGAATATTTATGTGTTACGATATGTTTTATTAAGTGTTACGTAAGATATGAAGTTTTTTCAATATAACAATGTAGTAACACTTATACATAGATGTAGTAACACACAAAAATTTGACAAAAAATAAATAAATTTTAATATAACAATGTAGTAACACTTATACATAGATGTAGTAACACACAAAAATTTGACAAAAAATAAATAAAATTCAATATAACAATGTAGTAACACTTATACATAGATGTAGTAACACACAAAAAATTTGACAAAAAAAAAATTATGTGTACAGTAGGAATCGAACCTGCGACCAAATTCATTAGCAACAAACTTGAACCACTAGATTACAACACATATTTAATAAAGATATCCTTCTATAAATACATATTCGCCAACGCCAACCTGAACCCCCTGCCAACGCTCGACCTGACCCGCCCTGACCCGACCCGACCCGCTCATTGACCCGCGAAATTTAAACAATTTACTTTATTTATATTGTATTGCACATAACACCAGTGTGCAATATTTCACACAAGACTTTCTCAATTGTAGAAATAGAATTTGATTGCCAATTTGTCTCATTTTTCCCTTTTGACTTTTTCTTCCATGGGGTGACATTTGGAAATTAAAAGGAGAAAGGAGACACAGAAGGACAAATGGATTTTTTATTTATTAAATAACGTTATAAATTAATTATATTCATTTGATCTATTGTTTTAATGGTTGAATATTGATATATGATTGATTTGAGATCTTAATACTTTGCTGTGGGATTAACCATGGGTTTCAAGGCTGTTGCCTTGGTGGATTACTTTTAAAGGGTTTTAATTTAATTTGTTAATAAGTTATTGACGGTATTGATTGTTAATTATCAAATTTTTATAGTCCATCCCAGATATTCACCTATCCTCTATATTACTAATTGAGACCCTATATTATTAATTGAGAGTTTTTTTTTTTTTTTGCTTATATGTCATTTTATGATTGATTTTTCCTTATGTGTCTTCTTGTGGTTAAATTTACTTACGTGTCAAATGTTAATTTATATTTATCACGATAATATGGCATGATTATAATAAAGTGTAATTTTTTTTTAGATAACATGACTTATGCTCAAAGTAGAAAATATATGTATATGTTGTCTCAAAGAATCTTGGTTATTTATGGAAGATTTGAAATTTTTATGAATAGTTTGATTTTAAGATATGCAATTTAATTATGGTGAATACAAGGTTTTGTCATTTTTTAATATACGTAAAATTTTATTCTTGACATATTGTTTTGCTTCTTTATTTTTTGAGTGAGTCTCTTATACATCAAGTGTATCATGCAATCTATAATGTATTTTAGAAACATACACTTTGGTATACTGAAACATGCAACTTATTTACAATGAAATATTTAAGAGTTTTTTGCTCTTTTGGTCCCACCAACCACGCCATGTTTTCGATTTGGTACCACCTCTGCCAATGTAGTCCCACAAGAATTTTGACTTTGGTGGTCCCCGCCAGAATTCGGTTTAAGATTAAATCGAACACAGAATGTGGTCCCATAACTTATGGGACATAATTAATACCCAATTAAGGCTTAACCACCTTTCAACCACTTGCAAATGTGGTCCCATAAGTTATGAAATATAATTAACACAAAATTAACCAATTAACTTACTCGGGTCCACTTGCACATATGGTCCCATAGGTTCCACAAACCTCAAATCTGGTTGAGTAATTTCATCAAACACCTTGCACGCATGCCCTATTCCGCCAATTCTTGAATAAAAACAAATAAGGGTGGTTCCACCAGGCACATAACAAGATTCATAATCATCAGATACCAAAGAACTCACATCATTAGACTCTAAACACTCTGTTTTCGAGGTTCCACCCAAATTTCTTTAGCCTTTTCACACCCCTCTTGCCTACCCAACAAGGCCCTTTTTCCCTTTTATAGATGGAGAAATTGTGTTTCTTCTGGGTCTCCATTCTGATGTGGCTTTATTTGATAATCAAGTGGCATACAAACTACAAAGTAATAAAAGGTGCATCTCTTTTAATCTATTAAGCTGAACATCATTTAAGACTTTGGCGTGTTAATTCTTCCATTAAACAAGAAAACATATTCAGTAAACAAGATATATTCTGTCTGCAGTAATATAAACTTGGTTCGCAATATGCATGGAACTCAAGAACTACTAGGCCTTTAAATATCTTAAAATCTCAAAAACTTGTCTCAATCATCAATGTGGACATTAACAGTATGACCAAAAATAGCTCATGAGTAAGTCAGAATTCAGTTTATACAACTCAAACTAATCCAGAAAACAATTGAATATGCAGTACCTAAAATGAATGAAAACAATCGAATGAAGTATCAAACCAGAATTCTGAAGATTTATGTAGGTAACGAGTCTCCAATGTGTCGACCTCCCAAAGAAGAACCATAGTGACGACGGTGAAACGAAGACATTGAGCGCAGGAAGGTCTCCAACTCTTTCTCCGATTGATCCTGAGACTGTAGAACTGAAATTACACCATTGCTATTGAAAAAATGAGATACATCATCAATCGCTGGTTCGATTGGGTATACAGAGTTGATTTAGGGCAAAAAATTTCACCGGTGAAACTACATTGGAATCCATTTTAGCTAGCAATGATTCCTCAGATAAATGCTTCCATAAGGGCTTAGAGACAGGATGCTCCACAAATTCAATTTTACTAACTCAAATTCATCAATTTCATTTTTACCTTGCTTGTTAGGGTTCTTAACCATGTGGTAATTGAATTCATCCTCATCCAGCCCTTCCATGAGCTCCCATGTGTTGATAACCGACTCTGGGGATAAAGGATCCTCTGAATCCCCAAAATCGTGAATCCGCCTCACCCGAGCCGACGAATTCGCGAAATCCACGCCGTTGAAACTCCGATTTGAATGGGAATTTGAATGTGAGGAAGACGAATTCTTCTGTTTCGCCTGATTCCGACATCCCTGAATTGGGACTTGATGAAGCAACACACCAAAAGCCTCACCATTTTCAGGTTGTTGCAAATTAGAATTTACCAACAAATTATAAATACCAACTTCGAAATACCAGAAAAACCAGTCCTCAATTTCGAATTTAATCCATCGGGCCTCAAAGTACCAGAACGACGCTCCCTCCACCAAACCGCCGCAACTCCATAGCCAACCCATGAGCCTTCTCGCTTCCATACCCCACATTCCACACTCAAAGCTACTAAACCTGCAAGAGTTTCCACCTTCGTTCGCCTACCGCAATTTCAATTACCCCCTCATCTCCACAACCCACTGATTATAGGAGGAAGATTTTGATTTTGGTTTCGAATTCGATTTCGTCAGATTTAGGGATTAGGGTTTGAGGTTTAAAGGGTTTTGCTGTTATTTGTGATTGTGTGTGTGTGTTTCGTTTTAATTTTTTTAAATTGCAAGATTAATTAGTTAAGACAAATTAATTAGGGATATAACAGTATTAATTATAGGTTAAAGAAAGTCCGCCTGCGGTTAACGCGCATCCGTTAAAAACCGTCAATTTTTGGGACCACATTTGTAAGTTTAGTTAAACAATGGGACTAAAATTGACGAAAATAATCTTACAGGACTACATTGACAGAGGTTGTACCAAATTGAAAACATGGCGTGGTTGATGGGACCAAAAGTGCAAAAAACTCAAACGTTTAACTTGGATCTCATATTCATAGTTGCACATTTCAGTGAAAACAAGTTGCATATGTCAATACAACAAGTTTAATATTTTTAAAATACACTATGAAGTGCATGGTGCACCTGATGCATACAAGACTTTATTTTTTTTGTTATATATATATATATATATATATATATATATATATATTAATAGTACTTATATATGCAACTTTTTTTTATATATGTAGTATATATACTATATATTGTAAAATCTCGTGTGTAATACGCGGGTTTTATACTAGTACTTATATAGGCGAATTGTTTTTGTTTTCTCACCCTATCCCAGAGTGTGTTCTAATATAACTATATACATGCACTCACTATAAAAAATTAAAATACATCTCTTAAGTTCAAGTGAATTCTTTTTTAGTGTCACTGTTATGCCCATGCATTATCAAGAAAAATGCTTGATTTTTTAAAAACGAGTTCATTTTATACATAACAGTGATAATATGTATAAATAATAATGATAGTGAGTAGGAATCTTCTACGGATAGGAGCAACTTCGCCCTTCCTGACGCTAGGAGATCCTTTGATTACCATTTGATCTTGATCCAACGTATAATTTTATTTTAAAATGATTGCACTTTGCATTAGAGCGTTTGCACTCTGCAAGCTGCAAACGCCCTGCTAATAAATTAAATTAATAATTATAAAATGACGAAAATATCATTTTTATTTAAAATAATTGAAAATTTAATTATAAAATTACATATATATCTCTATTAACAGTTTATTATATATAATATTTATAAATCCAATTAAAAATTATAAAATAATAATTTTAAATATTCTAATCAAGATTCTGCTCGCCCTAATTTTTCAGCCGTGAGAAAAAAAGAAGAAGAAGAGTAGTTATAGAGACCATCGGAGAGAAGCAAGAAAATTTACGAAAACATATTTCACTCAATTCCAAAGAGATAGCCCCATGTTTCGATTCGTTCAGTCTCTTGTCTTCTACGATTTAAAAATACCATGGAATTGAAAGGTGTCTGAGAAGGTATCCAAACTTTAGGGCTCGATAACAGATGGTAATTTTCATTGGAGTTGTTAAAATCAAATATCAATTTCAATGTCAACATACACAATAATTATATAATTTTAGTTATGATAATAATGAATCCTTATTTGTGAAGCATTTCGGCATGTGTGCTGCTAAAAAATGCTATAATAACTTTTAGAGCGAATAAAAAGATCATCGTTCCAATTTGCCTTCAAAATTGAATTGAATATACATCGATAAGTATTTCACAGTCAACTTCTCTTTTCCCAAATTGAATTTGACAAATTTCTAATTCACATGCATGGGTTAAAAATTAAAGCTGCATTTTCCTCTCCATTTGTTTAAGAATATACCGCTTCTTCCTTCTTGCTCAAAAACGGTTATTTCCATCGCTGTCTTTTCCTAAGTTATGAAGATGGGTTAACTAATCACTCAACAAATGATAAGAAATCAGAAATCAAAATCCTTGTATGGAGGAGAAAAGATATATTATCAACAAATTTTGTTGTATTAATAGTACAACATTCTTCAAAAGACCATTTGTCGATTTTTGTTGCACTAAAAAGTTAGAAGTTCATCGCATAAGGTGAGATGTTCATATAATGGATGATGTGGATTGAATGAACTCAAGAAAAGAATACTGGAATTATAAGATAAAAATATGGTTTAGAGCTTGAACAAGAAATATTGTCTTTCTTATGGAGAAAATTTTATTTTGATTAAAGAATCAATTGTTTATGAGAATGTCTCATATAATTAAAGATATGTTAATTGATTTAGTCATGATTATTAGATTATTACTATAAAATAGGGTAGAAGATTAAGTTTATATATTTGCAAATTTACTTTTTAATTTATAAGGGCATTTTAGTAATTTTATTTTATTTTAAATAAAAGTCAATTATTTTGTCTCACTTCGAAATTAGATTGCACATGGCGAACTTAAATAACGTGTCAAATTTCTATTGGTTTCCTAGCGTCAGGGAGGACGAAGTTGTTCTTGTCCGTTGAAAAGCCCAAATGGGTATATATAATAGGGATACTTAAAGAGAAAAAAACTAACATGAACTTAAGTTTACATAAGTTTTTATAAAAAAAAATATTACAGCTGGTATGTGCATCGCACAATAAAAAAAAGTAGTTAATTTAATAGTGGGTGGGTTTCCTGTGCACCAAGTGCGCACCGTGCATTCGGGTATAAGAGTGACCCATTAAGAATATGAAACATTGCCATTAATGAAAAAGAGGATCCACAATAAAAAAAATGGACAACGTCAAAGTGAGTGCACGAATCTAAAGTCTGTGCACCAAGTGCATATGAGACTTTGCCTTTTAAGAGTTATATATAAGCCATTTCTTTATAGGAATTAATTACGAGTAATACCAACCATTCTTTTTTAGAGATCGATATTACTTTGGTCGTCTATTATCGGCTGGGTTTATAAATTTGATTGAGGAGGGTTTTTTTTTTTTTGAAAAGAATTGAGGAGGTGTTTTTAAACAAATATAAATGCTTATATCATTTAGATTTGCGTGTAAAAATAATTTAGATTTTTTTATCTCTTTTATCAGATTAAATAAGCAGTCAAAAACATCTAAAAATTGAAAATTAGTGTTTTTAATATATTATGAGTTTTTTTTAAATGCTATTAATTATTTTTGCAAAAACAATCATTTTTTTTTAAAAAATTTCAAACACTATTAATTTCTACTATTATAGTAATGTTCTCATAATAATTTTAAGTAATTCTTAAAAAATATAATAGTTTGCAACCCAGAATCCACTTTCACAATTCAGAATTCAGTTTTATCTTAGAAATTCATTTATTGTAACAAATAATTATTTGTATTGTAATTAAGGTATGTCTTTTGTTTGTACTTTAATTTAATTAAGATATTTTTTTTAATTATATTGAATCAATATATTATTTATGAGATTTTCAAATATTTAATTAAGCTATGTCTTTTAATTGTATTGTAATTTGAAATAGGCATGTCTTTTTAATTGTATTGAGTTAATATTTTATTTGTGATATACAAACTCTCCAGTAAACTTTGTTTATATATATTATGAAAATGATATTATTACATGTATAAATTGATACAGTCACTCTTATATACTAATACCAGTAACATTTAGGCTGCATTTGTTTTAGGATTTAAGTATGCGGAGCAAGTCAATGTTTTAAAATTCAAGGATTTAGAATCCTTGATGAATAGTAAATATATGTGTTTGTTTTGAGATTTAAGTAGGGTGAGATTTAACTTTATGTCAAATCAATATTTAATAGTGATTGATGTTGTATTGAGAAGAGTAATAAAGTATATCAAATGTGATGTATTGGGAAGAGTAATAATAGGTTTTATAAGTATTTATAGGTGTGGATTGAATGTGGGATTTAAAAACCACACTCTAAATCTCAAACTCGTATGAGACAGAGAGCGCAAAGTCCTAAATCCATTAGTGTGAATCCCAAAATAAACATAGCCTTAATGTTATAATTTTAATTTATAAGTGTAACAATATTAATTAATAAGTATAATAATATTAATTTATAAGTGTAATTGTATAAACTTTATAATGTGAACAAGTTCCATAGGAGACTTATTCTGGTGAGATTTGTAAGATATTTAATTAAAGTATGTCTTTTAATTATACTGTAATTTAATTAAGGCATTCTTTGTTGGAGTTTTATCAATTCAGGGCCTGAAAGATGGTAAATATATCAATTTAAGGCCTGAAAGTTTTTTCATATCGGTTCAATGTCTGAAGATAGAAAACTATCAATCCAGGTTTGAAAGATAGAAACTATCAATTTGAGGCTTACACATTTTAAGATTATGTTTCTCACTAAACCGTAAACCCAGAACTGTAAACCCTGAACTCTAAACCCTAAAAATAAAATAAAATAAGGACATGAAATATTAAGTGTCAAATATGGCCTTAAAATGTGTGAGCCTCAAATTGATAGTTTCTATATTTCAAGCCCTGAATTGATATTTTTCTATCTTTCAGGCCTTAAATCGATAGGACTTTCGGGCCTTACATTGATAAATTTACTATCTTTCAGGCCCTGAATTGACATTTTTCCTTCTTTTTAATATATTGTGTCTACATTATTTGTTGAGATATTTAATTAAGATATGACTTTTAATTGTATTGTTATTTTATAAGGAACACAACTATTCACACCCACTAATTTACTTAGTTCACCCACCACTAAGTTCACCCATCATTTATTTTATTATTTAAAAAAAAAAATACACCCCTTAAAAATTTATAACTATAACCCTTAATACAAATATTTACACCCACTTTATTAATTAAATATACACACCGCTATGAAAACTCTCTCAATAATTTCCTTTGCATTGCTTCTGAAAAAAAAACCCCCTAAATTAGTGTTTTACATTGCAAGTTGTTGAAACTCGTCAGGTACTTTTATGAAATTGAACAATAAAATTGTGTCTATTGGGTCCAAGAATGACACTATAGTCCACGGAACTATTATTTTGGTATAAGCATGAACAATCTCACACACACCACCCACAAATTATTTTAGAATTAATGACTCTCCACTACAAATTTCTAACAAAAAGACTTTAAGATACAAAATATCTTTAAAGTGACTATAATATACAATTTGTACCAAAAATATCTCTTATCTCATTTTTGTATGTATTTATAATTTTATATTTTTGTTTGACCAAGTACACATTTTGGGAAAATACATATTATTTTGGAAAAGTGCAGATTCGAAATACAAATTTTATAAAATTTAAAATTTAAATTAAATTATATAAAAAATTGCAACTAATAAAAAGTGGAATAAAAAAGACGAAAGTGCAAAAAATTAAAAAAACTGCACTCCAAAATGTGTCAGAAGTGCAGAAAACGTGTCAGAAGTGCAGAAAACTGACAAAAGGGCAACTTAGACTTTTTAACCATACTTTTGTACCTTAGTATCAAAATAAAATTACTTTGCATCTTAGAGTCACTTGGGGAGTAACTTTGTATCTTAGAGTCATTCCCCATTATTTTATTCACTCTGCAGCACAACAACCCCCCTCTCCAAATCACATACAACAATACCCCGTGGAAGAAAAAAAAATTAACACAAGAAACTACATTGAATTTCGATCAATAAAAAGAAAAACATAGGATTTATTTCGAATTTTTGTTGTTCTAAATCATATTGAGAGAGAACGAACTCATAATCATAGAAGTATTGTACATGTATGAGTTTTAGTTCAAAGTAATTAATTTATATGTTTAATTTATTACTATTCTTCGATTTTTAATTTTAAAGTGTTTTAAGATTTATATTTTTTTTCTGATGCAGAAGAAAGATTAAGAGCGTGAGATTTTGATTTGAATGTGAAAGTGAGAGAATGTATTTAGTAAATTTAATGTTTATTTTTTTAATTATAAAAGTTGTATATTAGTATTTGTTATTTAGAAATTTTTTGTTAAAAAAAAAAGTGAGTGAACTAAGTAAATTCATGGATGTGGTTAGCCGCGGCCTTTTACAAAATTGTACTCCATTCGTCTCATACTCATTTGGACATTTACTGTTTACACATACTTAGAATTGTTCTTTAATATTCGATGGGATAAAATGGTCTTTAGTTGAGGATAATATAAATCTTTCTATTTTATTATTAAAGTATATGAGATGATAAAATGATTTTTAATTTTTTTAGTTTGTATAAAGTAATGACATAAGATGTAATTTTTTAAATATTGGAAGGATATAGTAATAAAAAGCATTATTGCTTTATTGTCGTTTATAGATAAAAAATAAATATGAAACAGAACAAAATTAAAAATATCCAATTAAATATGAGATGGATGGAATATCTTTTAAATTTATTGTAATATTTAATCTCCACCCTTGACATTTTTATATTTCATTTTAGTCATTGATCAGCATTATATGCTAGAATTCTAAATACTTTTTATAGAATTCAATAATATTTTTTTCATAATTATTCTATAATATTTATCGCGAGTACGCGAAAAGTCTAGTTAAATATGTCCAAACTTAATTTAAGCACTCGAACTTGTGATGAAAAACGTAGGATTATGACTTCAACCCTTGAAGATTCGAAAATCTTCACCCGTCACTTGAAGATTCAAAGACGTTTTCGTCAAACTCGAAGGCCTTCGTCCAAAAAGTCTTTAAAAGCCACGTTCGATTCAAAACAAGACGCACAGTCCTTGAATCAACGTTTCAAATCCCCAAATACAACTCCAAACAAAATCAAAACGAGGATTTCTCTACGAATCCATCCAAGTTAAGGTCAAAATTAACAAAGAGAAGAATTAGAGCAATAAGCTAGAGATTGAATCCAGTAAATTCAACGTCTAAATTCAAGAAATAATATTGTAAAGCAATTTTCGTGTTTTTATATTAAATTTGCGAGAATCGTCCGTACAACATATGTATCACTATAAATATTTTATTATTTAAATAAAATATTTTTAGTAACAATTAAAATTTTAAAAAAATTATAAGGATATTTATGTAATTTTATATATATTTATTTACAAAATTAATTAATTCATTCATGACGAAGCTATATCGCCCTGTGTAAAACTAGATGTTGTGTCAATATTTTATTAGTTTTCTGATGTCAAGAAGGGCGAACGTCCTTCTTAACAGTAGAAAAGCCCTAATAAGAAATAGAGGTAATAGATTTTTTAGGGGTTAAATTTTTTATAGTCCAATAACTTTACATCGTTTTTTTTATATTGATCCGATTGTTTTAATTTTGATACGGTAAATTTTAAAAATAACTTGAAATTAATCATTTAACCTACTGCAACAAGGTTACCTAACAGGTAAAAATTTCGAAGCGCTGTCTGCACCTTTTTAATCCTAATAATTTTGTGTTGGAAAGACAACCCAAATATTAAAAGACAAAGCGAATCAGGTCTGTTTATCGTGGCTAGATCTAAACTCTGTATTTTGATTTATTTTTTAGTTTTTGATCCGTTTAGACCAATAAATCGACCCAATTTGCTTTGTTTTTTAATATCTGAGTTGTTTTTAAGCCCAACCCAAATTATTAAGGTTTAAAAAATTTAGATAGCTTTTTGAAATTAAAGAAAAAAATAAAATAACTGCACGTATGATGGTTACACCTGCTGCAATAGGTCAAGTTACATGATCAAAATTAAAAGGTCAAAACAATCGGAATCAATTTCAAAAAACGATTCAAAATTAATTGACTATAAAAAATTTAATCCGTAAATTTTATTATAAGAAAAATATATTTCTTCTTAATTGGTTAATAACTTTTTTTTAAATCAGATATTGCTTTTTGAGTAGGTCCTGTATATCAGGTGATGAGAGGTTTCGTCTCAAATGCATGTTTAAAAAGTTTAAATTGTTTCACAAAAATTATTTAGCGTAGAATAACTTCAACGTTTAAATATAAATAAATTAGATATTTTAATGCAAATAAATTAAATTAAATTTTTTTATAGGTATTAAAAATACACTTAAATTACACGATGCACATAATATATTGCATATTTGCATTAATTTTTTCTTATAATATTATTCCAAACAAATCTTGTAAGATTTTTTTTATGACAAAAACTTGTATGCAATATTGCATACAAGTGATATGTGCAATTGAGTCTTTTTTTATTATTTTTTCTCGCGGGTCAAGAGGACGGTTTAGGGCATGTTGCTGGTGGGCTAATGGGCTTTCTTCATTTTTCGCGTCGCGCAGAACGGGCGCTGTTAGGTTTCTTCTTCTTCCTCTTCTTTTCAGATTGCTGGCGGATCTCACGGGTTCTTCTTCTTCGTTTGTGCTCTAATTTCTTGTCCAATTTAATTTTTAAAAATTCGCTCCAATCACTGAATGAAATCAGGTTGTTCAATTTAAATTTTGGTGTGGATTCTGCGAGAAGAAAGAAGAATATGTGTGTGGTGTTTGAATTACCCATCAACACAAAGTGTGTACTGAAATTCAGATCCTTCTGCACTCTTTTCACGTTGTTCTGTAAATCTGTAATTTTAGACTGATAATTTTTTTGCGTTTTTACTGGTTTTTGTTCATGGGGTAACACTCTTTTGCTCATATGGTAACACTCATTTTGTTCATGTAGTAACACATCAAGTTGTTCTTTAAATCTGTAATTTTTTGATTTGGGGATTTTTTTCGGCGCTTGTACTTGTTTTGTTCATGTGGTAACACTCTTTTGCTCGTATGGTAACACTCATTTTGTTCATGTAGTAACACATCAAGTTGTTCTTTAAATCTGTAATTTTGGACTGGAGATTTCTTTTCGGGCTTGTATTGGTTTTGTTTATGTGGTAACACATTTTTCTTCATAGGGTAACACTTTTTGTTCATGTAGTAACATATATTTTTTTAGTAATATGTAACACTGTTCATAAATCGTTGTAATACTATGTGAATACTCATATGTTACCATATTAACAATAATGTGTTACTTTGTGACCCATGTTACCTTATGAATATTTATGTGTTACGATATGTTTTATTATGTGTTACATAAGATATGAAGTTTTTTCAATATAACAATGTAGTAACACTTATACATAGATATAGTAGCAGACAAAAATTTGACAAAAAAAAAATTATGTGTTCAGTAGGAATTGAACCCGCAACCAAATTCATTAACAATGAACCTAAACCATTAGGCTACAACACATATTTGATAAAGATATCCTTCTATAAATACATATTCGTTCGCGCCAACCTGAAGCCTAATGTCCGCGTGCTGCCCGCCCTGCCCACGCCCAACCCGATCCGATCCTATTGACCCGCGAATTTTGACTATTTTTACCTTATTTATATTATATTGTACATAACATTAGTGTTCAATATTTCGTACAACTTTCTCTTTTTTTATTTGACAATATATTTTGGGATGTAGCTATGGACTTTCGAAAAGTTTGAATGACTAGTAAAAAAAAGTAGGGTCTTTGTTTCTAAATATTTCTAGAACCCCCCTATCTTCACTTTCTTTATACCGCCCCATTATACTTATGTCTACCTTCTCACTATTTAAATCCCCAACCACAACACGCGTCTACAAAAAAACAGAGAATTGAGAAAAGCTGCCGAAAGAATTTTCTGGAAGAAGAAATTATGGTTGGTTTATGAAAAGGCGAATGGAAGTCGCTAAGTTTCCGAAACACGATCTCGTTCATTCTCGCGTTTTTCTCTTCGGCTTTTATTGCTGGGGCTGGGAATTTCTCACCGCTCTCTTGCTTTTTAGTTGCTGATTTCATTTTTGTGCTAATTCTTTTCCATTTTTAATTTTAATTTTCGGTTGAGATAAGGTAGATTTTGTAATTTTTAATTTTGGGGGAAAATGGCGCAAAGGTCAGTTCCGGCGCCGTTTTTGACGAAAACGTATAATTTGGTGGATGATCCGGCCTCGGACGATGTCGTTTCGTGGAACGAAGCGGGGACGACGTTCGTTGTGTGGAAAACTGCGGAATTTGCGAAGGATTTATTGCCTAATTATTTCAAGCACAACAATTTCTCCAGCTTTGTTCGCCAGTTAAACACTTATGTAAGTCTCTCCCACTTTCATATATGTTACATGTCTATGTGCAATTCAGGTGTATTTTCAAAACATAGAACTTGTTACATCAGAATTTGCAAATTATTTATACCGAAACATGTCACTTATTTTCATTTAACACAAATTGTATGTTTTAATATGAATAAGTTGCATGTTTCAATTATACAGATCGCATGTTTTAACTTAAATAAGTTGCATGTTTAAATGACATGGGATGGATCTTTTATAAATACATTTGGATTGTAGGTGTAACCTGCTTTTCATTTTGTAGAAGTAGATTTAGAGATTTTTAAAAAAGGTTTGAAATAGTCCACCTAATATACTGAAATATAGTTTTTTTTTATTTTGGTTTCATATAGAATCTAGAATATTGTATGTTGGCATGTGTAACAGTGTAAGGGGTAGGTGGCATAACTTTTAGCAGTCGAGAGAGTTCTTAGATTTTCTTCTAAAATTAAATGAAATTTTATTTAGAATTTATATTAATCATTATGAAATTAAGGTGGGGTGTGTGGGCCATCGTTGTATTAAAGTTCTTATATAGGTAAATTGCAAGAAAATGAATATTGGTACGTTTCGTCCTGCTTTTAGTTTCGTAGTATTCGTCATCTCTTAGGTCACGTGAATTAAATACTCACAAATTAATCACTATAAGTTTGGGCAATGGAAAAAAAGCTACCACACTTTTCCAAGAAAAAAGAATTATGATTTTGACATAAATTACTTATTTTTTTTCTTGTAAATATTATTTTTTATAAAAAAGAGATAATTTTTATTTCTAAAGTGTTAACTTTTTCTTTTTGAAAAGTGGTGTTTTCTATATCTCACGAACACATTTGATATCATGTTCAAGACGATTTCACACAAAATTTAGCTTTTTAAGTAATTCGAGTGGGCTAAGTCTTTGATACATTCAGGTGCACCGTCCCGTCCACTCATAGTGTATTTTAAAATCGTGCAATTTGTTATACTGAAAAATATAATTTATTTATACTGAATCGTGCAACTACTTTTCATATTAATAGGTGCATCTTTCAAAGATAAAAACAGACGATTCTAAAATGTCTTATAAAATCATCTTGCCAAGATCTTGGACGGATGAGCGTGATCCACTCATTCATTGGAGTGATATAAAACTTTAATATATATGAAATAGAAGAAAGTTGAGAGTATTTAATTTCATAGATAGAAAACAACTAAACAAGGATTGAATGCTATAGATGTGAGAGTTTGCCCCCACTGAATTTGAACTATGAGAGAAAACGTTTTAGGTGAGGGGTATGTAGGCAGGATATCATTTTCCAACATGTCTCAACAAATTACTCTACCCAACAAACAAAACGTCTCAACATTTGTGTTGAGTTTTTGATTGGCTTTATTAAAAACCAGGCTAACTATTGAAACCGTTCATTATTACAAGGATTTGTAATTATCTATAAAATATATATTCTTCATGAGTAACCTTCCGGGTCTTTGCTCATCAACTATACAGTACAATTCATGCAATTTTAACTCAATTTTCTACCAATTAATTTTTCCTCCCAAAAAAAAAACAGTTGGAAAGCATCAGTTCATATGAGAAAAAAATATAAATCTTATATTAAAAAGTGCTTATATTTTTTGTTATATACAGTTTATTCTTATGAATAAATCAAATTTTGATTAAAATTGCATCAGTTGCATATTGTACGATAGAAGTTTAGAAAATCTTTTACTTCATACCCATTTTTTGGGGTATTATTAATTGGAGTATCCATGCATATACCTGAACTATGTCACTGTTAACGCATGCATACAAATTAATGTTATGCATAACAATTATAGTTTTTATGCATAACAATGATAACTTTTGTAGATAACAATAATATTAGAAAAATAGAGTTTATCGCGAGCTCTTCTTAAACAAATTGTTTTTATCTATTAATTGGCGGCTATATGCGTAATTAATTTAGAAAAATGGAAGCAAGTTAGTTGAAAGGCAGGTGTACAAAGAAAATGTCGTATTACGGATTTATAAAGTTGGTAGACGTTATTATAAAGTAGGGGTTCAATTTTAGTGGGAGTCAATTCCATAAAAGTGGTGCGGCCTCTACTACCATAATTAAAGTCGTCAAAGGGGTTGTTAATTATGCATTTGTCTTCTACTAATCCTAAGAAAAAAGTATTGCATTATTTAGTCTTCTTTTTGGTGCTGATCTAAAAGGATCTTACTGAAATTTCCATTTTCTTTTCTAGCTTTAATTAGATGAGAATTCAATATAAAATTTAGTCGATACTAAATTTGACGGTAGATAGTCACTAGAAATAGGTATAACATCTTATTGAATTAGAAGTAGTTGCTTCTAGAAGGGCATTTATTTGTCCCGGTATACACTATGATTAAAATTTGACCCTAGGATTTGAAAGGGATTTTATAACTAGTCAAAATTGGACCTAGTAGTAGTGCACAAGTGTACAATGACATTTTTAATAATGTAATGCTGGATATTTTGTAATATAAATTTAAAATAAAGTCAAAATCTTGTATGTATCATGATGTGACTCATGCTAATTCAAGTGTATTTATAAACAATATTAGTTGATTTCATTTAACAATATTAGTTGTGTGCCAGATATTATTCAATGAAAACAACTAGTATTGTTCAACGAAAATAATTAATACCAATATACCTGAGTTACACGGCTTAAATTACCGTATTTGTTAAAAGCACGGCTTAAATTACCGTATTTGTTAAAAGTACATTCGAATGTTTCATTGCTTATTCTATCTAAAAAGATGAAATGAGTCAATCACGCAGGGTTTCCGAAAAACTGTTCCTGATAAATGGGAATTCGCGAACGAGAACTTCAAGCGAGGACAAAAAGATCTCCTCGTCCAAATCCGCCGCCGCAAAACGCAGAATCCCACCACCGCAAAGCCCGGCGGAACCAACACCGACAACCAAGCTTCACAGTCAAGCTCCGGTGATGATCTTGGGTCGAGCTCCACCTCATCACCGGACTCTAAAAACCACGGCTTACTGGAGACGCAGGTAACCACGCAGCTCGCGAATTTATCAGGCGAGAACGAAAAGTTGAGAAAAGATAATCAAATGCTGAGCTCGGAGCTTGCGCAGACCAAGAAACAATGCGATGAGCTGATAACGTTCCTGAGGCAGTGCGTGAAGGTGGGGCCCGACACAATCAATCGTATAATGAATGTGGGCCCGGAGGCTACCGTTGGAGGGAGCTCGGATTGCGATGATGATGGAAATGAGAAGTGCATGAAATTGTTTGGAGTTATAATGAAGAAGAAGAGGGGTTGTGGGGAGAGTAGTGATTTGTGTGGGTCACGTAACAAGGAGATGAAAAGAGAGGGCAGTAAGGTCTGCAATTGACCAACCAGGATATGTCGCATGGATCTAGAGATCATATATAATGTCCTCACAAATCTTATGTTAAGTGGTATAGGTTACAATAAGGTTTTAATTGAACAAAGATTAATTTCTTGTAGTTTATCTTAGAGTGTTGGGGAATTTAAAGCAAATGGATTTTCCATCACTTGTAATCATCCTTTTTTGTTTAAATATATGTTTCTACTTTTCGGTTAATGTCTAGCGAGGACAAGATCATTCAGTGAAGTAGTATTGTACGTTTGCCTTTTCTGGATATGTTCGGTTGAGGCTTTTCTGGATTTGTCCGTTTTTTTGGATTAGTGCAGAAAAAAAAATCATATCAAGAAGTTATGCTTGATAAGTTGGAATGGTTTTGGTTTTAACAAGAAGGTATCTATGAAGAAAATTTATCATGTTCACGCAAATTGAAGGATATAGTGACAAGCAATAAAATTAATATGTTGTCACAATCGACTGTAGATAAATAATTTAGTCATTTTAAATTTATTGTAATGATATTTTTTAGAAACTAACGTAATTTATTTTTATATGGAGATATAAATTCTTAAGAAGAGATCGGAAAAAAATATGACTTATTACAATGTAGAGTTTATTCCTAAATATAACTAGTCCCGAATTGAGATCGTGACTTTTAATTACTATTTGGAGTTTATTCTTATATAGAGTATTCCTACGGGGTTTTTACTGTATTTGTAAAGATGTTTTCATTCATTATACAAAGTTAGAATTCGGAGTATATATACACACTAATTATAGTTGTACAAGGTGGGAACATATTAAGTAAATCCCATAAAATACTCAATAAATTATTATTATCTTAAATTAGTGGAGTCTGAATACTCTTTTCTTATATGTCATTGCAAATTTTATGTGCCATCAACAATGACAAGTTTGGAACGTAAATCTTGAAAACGAGGTCGAGCGAGAGGCTTGGTGAGAAGATCCGGCAGCTGGTTTGAGTGTGTACATAAAGGACAGAGAGTATTCCCTTGGTAGATAAATCACGTACAAAGTGAAGATCAATCAAAATGTGCTAGGTTGAAAGCCAATGTGTAGTAGTGCCCTATATTATCACATAAAACTTTTGGAGGTGAAGCAAGAGTAATAGACGAATCTAAATAATGAATGCCTCAGCCAACATAGCTCTGAGGTAGCTGTTTCAAGAGCCTTGTAGTCGGCTTCTGTTGATGATCGTGCAACTCCATGTTGCTTGGAGAACTCCAGGAGATGGCTGTGGAGCCAAGAAACACAATATAAGCCCAAGTGGATTTGTAATCGGATTTTTGAAAAAGAAGAGTACTCTTCAAACAACGAAATAGACACTTAATAGAGGACCAATGTGTCGAAGCAAGAGCAGACATGTGTTCCAGATGCAATTCGAGTTTCAAAGTGGAGATTGGTTTGACATCATCAATTTTGTGACGTCGTAGAAGATCAATAATATATTTGTGTTGAGAAAATAAACCTTCTCTACAAGGAGCAACCTCAACCCCTAAAAAGTATGACATGGAGCCAAGGTCCTTGACTGCAGATGTGGACTGCAAATGCTTTGTTAGAGCAAAAATCATCAAAGAATTGGAACTGGTAAGAATCAGATCGTCCACATAATCCAAAATAAATAGTGGATCAGATCCCTTATTATAAGTAAATAAAAAAGTGTATACACGGGATTAAACTAATCCAAGTGAACAAGAGCAACACAAAGGGAATCATACCATGTTCGCTACTTGTCGAAGGTCATATAGTGAGCGACGAAGTAGGCAATCGTGAGATGATTGAGATTTATCCTTAAATCCCGGAGTGACCCTTGGGCTTTATGTGTGAATATCCTGGAAAGTTAATATCGACAAACTACACATGTCGTGAAACATAAACTTTACCATATTCGATCCTAAACAACTTATAAGCATTTTGCTAAGTTGAATAGCCAGTGAATAAACAAGCCTTAATGGTGGAGCGAAATTTCTTGGTACATATGGGCGCAACCCCGGGAAGCACAAACACCAAATATTCACAGCTTAGTGTAATTCGATTTAGATTTGAGAAGCATGTAAAACGGACTTCGCTTTCCCAGAACTAGTGTTGGCATACGATTAATGAGATACATCGTGACGAAGTGGAATAGCTCAAGCAGTTATAGCACCACTACCTAAGTCGTGAGGTCATGGGTTCGAGTCACCTTTACCCGATCAAAAAATTAATAAATTATGAGATACACCGCGGTCTGTAAGCAAAAGACCAAAATTTTGGAGGCAAGTTTGCACCATGAAACAAAGCTTGATCAAATTCTAAAACATGCCTCTTATGACGCTCAACAATGCCATTTTTGTTAGTGTTAGTGTCCTAAAGACAATCTATTGTAAGGACATAATACTCGATGATATTCAGTTTGATTTAATATTATAGTTCACTTGATATTAATGTATGACAATACACTTGTTTGAATATTATGTTTGATTGTTTGCATTTATTCATACAAGTGTTCCCATGAGTCATTGTTGTCATTGAGGTTGTGAGAACTCAGCTGACTTAAGCATGATTCTCAAATAGCCCCGATCAAGGATCATCAAGAATGTAATATTGATGATGCAATGGGAGATTGGTGTGCGATCTGCATTATACTCTTAAAGAGTGTAGTAAGATCTACTTGCTACGAGATACTAGGTATCTCATGATGGATGCACAAATACCTTAGAGGGTATTGGTATACCCATCCGAGAAATCGTTTGATGTATTTCCACTATATGTGTCTACGGGTGTCTCGGTTAGTGGGAGCGATGAGATACTCCTTTGACTTGAGGTCAATACGCACGACATGTGTGGAGTGATGGACTTTGACCATGACCGATGCTTGTACCCGTCTATGGGTAGATATGGCTTGGATTGGGCTCATCACGAAGTGCATGTGTGTGGTAGTTGAGCCAAGAATAGGATTCATTCCTCAATGTAGATTTAGAGAGAATACTCATCTTCCCATCATAATTGGATCTAAGTCATCGGCCGATGCACATCAACTTAGACTTTGTGGCTAAGTGTGACATACATGATCAATTAGTGATTAGAGACAATATGATTAAGTTATTTGAATAGACACTTCATCATGTTCAAGACTTAATCAAATATTCGTGAATGAAAGGAGAAAATCGTAATAGTCCATGTTTCAGTTACAGGTAGTTGCACATTTCCTCACAACGTACCTCATATATTGAGAATGTCTGATTTATTGTCTAGGGTTCAATTAAGACCAATAGTTTGACTAATCTCTCGATATATGAGGGTCTATGGGTCACACAACAAGTAACGGTTGTTTACTAATTATAGTTGGTTGATTAAATATTATATTGGATATTAATATTTAATTTATGGTGAATATAATAATAATTATATTTAGAATTAATTATTATTACTATTTAATTAAATTAGATTTAATTAAATATAATTTTCAATAATAATATATATAATATTATTATTATAGGATTTAATATATATGGAATCAAATCCGTAGATATTTGATATACATGGAATTAAATCTGTAGAGATTTTATATGTGGAAAATAAATCTAAGAGATTTATTTATTAGGATTTTCCTAATAAATGTTAACTTAAGATTTAAGCTGGACCTCTCCTATATATATGAGCTCTTGGGAATTCATAATACGTGAGTTCATATTTTCTCCATAAAATCTCTAAGTTAGAATTTTCCTAGCAAATTCATCTTGGGGATTCAACACTGGCAGATCTATGCAAATTAGTAAACGACTGTTACATGGATACCATAGTTGAGGAATTCGTGTATGAATTGCTGTAAGAATTCTGTTTATGTTTACTCATATTTAATTATGCAATTAATTGTTCGTTGTTGGTGAACTGTTTATTTCCGCTGCGCATGTATTGCGTGTTTACGTGCCTCTAAATTCCAACAATTTTGTTGAGGTGTATGTGGAGTTGTAGTTAACAACTGTTGATGTTGTGATCTCTGTTGTGACTCATGTTGGAACAACATCTGAATTTGTCCTTTCTTCTGACACTAACTCCGAATTATTACATGTTCTTCTTTGTGTTTCATACATTGCAGGTTTCTACTCGGTTTCAATTTGTAAGAGTGAGAGTTGAGGAGAACATGGCTGGTTATGCTAGATCATGGAGTGAAGTGTGGGAAGCTTTCTAGGCTGTCTGAACCGCCTAGTGAATTGGAAATGCAGTTGGATTCGTGGTCTATATAGGGGTGAGTAGAATATGGTAAAAACCAAAAAACCGAGCCAATAAATTCGATTCAGTTAAATTGATTCTCGGTTCAAGTTCGGTTTTTCATTTTAAAAATTTTGATTTTCGGTTTCGGTTTTTAGGATAAATTTACCGAAAACCGTAAACTGAATCTAAATATTTACTAATATATATATAATATAATAAACCCTAACCCTAAAGTACTAAATAGTACACATACACTTCATTTATTTCCCTTCCAATTCCATCCGCCGTTTTCAATTTTTCATCCCTCAAAATTCATCCTACCCACACCCACCGGCCTCAACATCGCGCCTAGACCTAGCCGCCCACAGCCGAGTCTCCGACCCACCGCATGGCGCATGCATCTCCCTCGCAGTCGCAGAGAAGGGCGACTTTCCTTCAGGCCGCACCGTGTACCTCCGCAAGGTGCCGCCGCACGGCACCTTCCCTTCGCTCTCTCTCCGCCGCACGTTGCTATTTTCTACATTACCGAGAAGAACTTGAAATTAAGTATTATTTATGAATGATTATTATTTGGAGTTTTTTTTCTCATGGAGCTTCAATTTTTTCAACAAAGCTCTGTTCATATTGTAAATAAGAATATTTATGAAGGATATACCCGCAATTACAAACAATGTATATTTAGATCGTTGTGATGCATTGGATTGTTATATTTTCATTTGTAAATATTAGGATCCTGTGTTTTCATTTTACTGTTTTTTTCCACATTGGGTTTCTGTACTTCTATATAGCTTGAAAATTGATCTTTATGTGATATCTTGGTCAGTAAATGTAGCAACTCAATTTTAATGCAAATAAAAGTAGAATTATATTTGCAAAACCCAATGTCTACAAATGAACATGGACGACCCAATTTTCAAAAGAAAAAATGAAAATACAGGGGTCAAACATGCTAAAATAACTGATTCAAAAGTACATTGATTTGCATTTGAGCTCTGATTAGCATTTAGCAAAATATATCATTTTCTGTTTTAAATGTTAAACAAATAGTTGTATACTCTATGTTCAGTTTGTTTCATGTATGTAGATGTCAAGTTCGAATACACTAACTCGAGAAGGAGGTATGGACAACAATGCGATTAAGACCTCACAATCGCAAGAACAAGAAGAATCTGAATTCCTTTCTAAAAATCCAGAGAATTCTCAGTCAACAGTGAATAATCAAATGAAGAGGAAACCGATGAAACCAAGGTCAAAGGTGTGGCTGCACTTCAAGAAAATCAAGAATGCAAAAGGTGTTGAGGATACAACTATGTGCACCCACTGTGAGTTGATACTTCGGTGTGATTCTAAATAAAATGGTACTTCATAACTAAATAGCCACTTAAGAATATGTATGAAAAACCCACTTAATCAAGAATTGAAACAAGGATTATTGAATTTGGAGTCTGATCTTGATGGTAGTTGTGTTACTGTTAATACTTGGAAATTTGATCAGGATGAGATTAGGGCAGCATTTGCACGCATGATAATTGTTGATGAACTACCATTAAAGTGTGTGGAGGATGAAGGGTTTAGGGATTTTGTGAATATAACATGTCTTAGGTTTCAAATTCTTTCTAGATGGACGGTGGCAAGGGATTGTTATCAATTGTATCTTAATGAAAGGTCAAAATTGAAGTCTTTTATGAAGATAAATTGTGAAAGAGTGTGTATTACTACTGATGCTTGGACTTCTTTGCAAAGAATTAACTACCTGTGCATTACTGCTCATTTAATTTATAATGAGTGGAATTTACATAAGAAGATTATCAAATTTGTACCCGTTTCTAGTCATAGAGGTGACTACCTTGGTAAAGCACTTGAAAATTGTCTTCTTAATTGAGGATTGAAAAATGTGTTCACTATAACCGTAGATAATGCAAATTCTAATGATGGGGCTATAAAGCATATGAAAAAGAAAATTTTGAATTGGGGAACTGTGTTGGGAGTTGTAAATACTTGCATATGAGATGTATTGCACATGTAGTTAATTTAGCGGTATAAGATGGCTTAAAAGATATTGACGATTCAGTGAAACGTATGAGGGATGCGGTTAGGTACATTAGGAATTCCCCTGCTAGAATAAAAAGATTTAAAGAGTGTGGATTTGGAAGGGATAGAAAGTAAAAGTTCATTGTGTGTAGATGTTCCTACTAGGTGGAATTTAACCTTCACCATGCTTAATACAACTGAAAAGTTTGAAAGGGCATTTGAGAAGTATGATGACATAGATACAAGTTATAGGACTGATTTGGGGGAGGAAAAAGTTCCATGGGCACCATCTTTCAATCTGTGAGGAATGAACTTTTTGAGGTGTTTAGGGAATACGAGAATAAGTATCAACCAGTGAGTGAAGTAAATGATTGTGGCAACAAGTCACGTTCTAGTGGTGTGTCCCATTGTGAAATAGATGGTGATGACGAGTCGTTGTCTAAAGCTATATATAAGAAACGAAGAATGGAGAGAGGGATAAATGGAAGCAAGCAAAACGAACTAGAAGTCTACTTGAGTGAAGCTATGTTAGAGGGGAAATTGGATGTGTTAAAGTGGTGGAGTGTGAACTCGAAGAGATATCCAATTCTTTCAAGAATGGCTCGTGATATTTTAGTCATTCCAATTTCAACCATTGCATCGAAGTCTGCATTTAGTGCCAGTGGTAGGGTACTAGATGTATTTATGAGTTCTTTAACTCCTAAAACTGCCGAATCTTTGGTGTGTGGGCAAGATTGACTTCGAAATTCATTAAGTTCTATATGTGTCGAAGAACAACTTGAGGAACTTGAGAATTTTGAGAATGGTAATTAAACTTATGTGATTAATTTATCTTTTCTTAATGTTTTAATTTTCTTGATTATTTATTAACAAGTTATTTTCTATTTTTTTCAGATTTGCCAAATGTTGGAACTGAAGGAGCTGGAGCAACATCAAACACCAACACGTAGATTTGGAGGAGCTAGAGGTGGGTTGTATCATCACTTATTTGTTGTTTTTAGACAGATTTGCAGTTTTTAGACTTACTTTTGGACATATTTGTAGCTTTTGGGTTATATTTTGCATTGTTATGGCTGTAATTTAGACTTGCATTGTTATTTGGAGTCCTTTTGTGTTATTGAATTTCTGGAATGCATTGTTATGGACTTGAATTTCTGAATTTCAGACTTGCATTGTTATGGACAGCAGTATCATCACTTATTTGAATTTTTGTGTTATTTGGACATGTATCAATTTATCATAGACTGTACATTTGGATTTTGAAGTATATGGGCAATTTTTGTTATTGCTTTGGGTGAATTTTTTATTTTCTACTGTAAAAGTAGGCAGGTAGTTGCTACAAAATGACTTAATTCAATAATGCTAAAATTTTGGTTTTTTCGGTTTTAAACCGAAACCGAACCGAAAAAATTTGGTTCAGTATTAATCGGTTTTAGACTTAAATGACTCAATTTTGGTGTATTATGGTATGAAATTTGGTTAATTCAGTTCTATTTAGTTACCGATTTACCGAATGTTCACCCCTAGGTCTATATATGCACTGCATGGAATATCAAAACATAAGAGGTATATATTATTTGTCTTCTCCATTGGAAGATAGTATCCAAGACAAAACTTATCGAGTGCTTAGTGCATTTAGGAGTGTGAGGGTCGGTATTATTGGTTTATGTTGGTCAAATGCATTCCAGCATTCCAATCAACATTGTATCTTTTTATCTTGTATTTTAGGTCGAATAGGATATCTACCATACTTGTAGAAAGAATTTTTAAGGAAATCTGTTTTTACACAATACCTCTTTAGGGTCTTGTAAAAGATTCTTGTTTGTGTCATTTCTCGTTATAGTGAAGTTTTTAGCCATGAGGCTCATATAGATTGTATTAAATCTATACAAAATTTTGAATCCATTTGCAAAGCGTTTTTTAAGACTTCTGATGTTATATGTTGTCGTGTATGTTGGCATAATATGTTTGACAACCCTCTGAAAAACACGCTCACACACTTTAACAAATAATATCGAAATTCACAAGTATTGACTGTAACGCCTGGAACTCACCACCACTGTTAGTAAAGAAATTTTGAATCTTATAACCATGCAACCAGAGATCGAAAACTACAGAAAATGGAGACAACTTGAGACTTTGCATCAGAGGATACAACCAACAATAACGAGTATACAGGTCAACAAGCTACAGAAAGTACTTTGAACCATTCACAGAAATAACAAAGGTGGGTCCCCGCACATTAGCATAAACAAAGTGCAAAAGACCCATGGCATTAAACGAACTAGTGCGAAATGACTTGTTTTAGTGTCTTGCTCATATGGAAAGAAATACATCCATCACCCAAAATCTGGAATTTATTCAAAACTGGTAATTGAAAAGAATTTATGATAAAGCGACTGGTGTCCATAGAAGGATGACCAAGTTGTACATGCCAGTTCGGAAGATATGCTTGAATTCACATACAAGAAGTCTTATCCCCAAGAATGATATTATTAAAAGTCCCTAGAAGATGGTAAAAGCCATATAATACCAGCCTCTAACAAGAAAGTGAGATGGAAAAAATTATATCGTAACATTATTTCAAGTGTAAACTTGGTAACGAACAACAAATTACGTATAGCATGCGGAACACATAATACATCCGATAACATGAAATTGCAATGCAGAAACTTTAATAAAGATTTATCAGTGTGGTTTATAGGTAACCTAGAGCCATCAATAATATTAACTTCATTTGTGCCATCGTCTCACTAGTCCTGAATTGGCCAAAATTGTTACCGTAGTCAGCCCAAGACCATTGATGAGAAAGAGTGTAAGGGCATCCGCAGAAACTGGGTCAAATATAGCCGCTAATAGCAATTGATCTTGTTCGAGGCAGAGGACAAGGGTTTGAGGCGTCCACATAGCCCAATAACTTGACAAGGACAACGGGACGAGCGCACCACCATGGATAATTGCTGTGCGATACTGAGATTACAGTTAATGATGAATGAAGGGATATGTCAATCCCATGTGAAAGGTGGAATAGTGCATATTCCAAATGAAATATTACAAATTGTCCTTCTATTGTTTGAATAGATTCACAAGAATGAAGTTTGGTTGTTTCAATTCAATTTAAGGGTGTTTATGACATTTCAATAGGTATCCCATCTAATCCATCGATCTAATCCTACAATCAAAACACATATATTAATTCAACAAATTCAGTCAAATCAATCCAATCTTACTCAATCTCACTCAATCCTATCACACCTAATCAATTCAGTCAAGTGAACCAAACACCCCTTAAAAAATATTTGATCAATTAGATATATTGACATATTTTATGAATATATGGATAGAAATGATGCGAGTGCACGGCATCAATTGTACACTAGACTTTTTCTAATTATAAAGGTTAAATCGAGCAATTGTAAAGGTCAAGTCGGCAATTTTAGTCTACACTTATTTCTTTTTAATCAAATTTAACCCTTTTTTTAACCACAGATATTCATACTTTTAGTTTAACTTGAATTTAAAAACATTTTTCGTTTGAATTCCGACTAGAAGCATCCTACGTGGACCACAAGATTGCTATAATGGCGTCTGACGTGACATAAGAAATGTGGTAAGTGATCAATATTATCTCATATTTTTATTTTATTTATCAATACAGCGGTCCAACGGCTCAATGAATCCTTTCACGTACAGTCGTACTGTATGAAATTAGGTTGTCGCGTCGTATGGCACCGCTAGAGCAGTTCAACAACTCCTAGGATGTCGTATATTTAAGCTCACCCGCGATGTTGCTGGACGGCTCCAGCCGCTTCTTTACTTAGTTTTTTCGTTGTATTTTACTCAATTTTTATCCTTATTTTGAACAATATCTTATGTTTTCTCAATTTCATTTCTTCATTACGAAGACATAAAAAATATTCTTTTCAACAATTAAGTTAAAAAAACCCCTTAATATATGCATGAAATTTTATGAAAATGAGCAAATCAAGCACCAAAATGTCAAGTAATTATCAGATCAAAGTTTCGATCGTGATAGTTGCGTAACAAGCATACTCTTTAGATATCAAAGAATTAACCACTACAAATCAAATTATCACTACATTAGAAATGAAATCATATGTACCGAAAATTAGAAATACATCTTAAAATATAATATTCATTTATAGAGTAGGTTTCATGCGCGCCAAGTGCACACTGCAATTCAATTGCACTTTTGTTACATGAAACTTATCGTACTGCAATATGCAATTTATTTACATTGAAACATACAACTTATGCGAGTAAAAATAAATTATTTATTTTAATAAGACAAATTAGAAATTTAAAAAATACACTACCTAATTTATAAAGTGAAGAAAACATCCTGTGCTGCAGTTTGCAGTTTGCACCGCATAAATTAACAAGCCTCCAATTCGTCTTCTTGTCATAAAATATCTCCAAATTATGGCAATAATTTGCAGCACCGGTTTGGGCAATCCCATTACCCATTTTCCACTAACTTCCTTCATTACTACCCCTTCTCTTTCGAGAATTCGATTTTGTCGCACATCAGCTTCTATGGTTTCCAACGACGATCTCCGACCCAAATTCATGGAATTCCCTTACGCCTCTCCTCCAATCAGAAACCTCATGGTGGAGCTATTATCCACTGTGGACACTCACCTCGGATCCTCGCTTCACCCTGATTGTACTCTGCCCCGCGATGTACAACATTTTCGAAATCCCACCGGTACAGCCCATGCCTCTCTCCACCTCACATCCGGCCTCCCTTCTTCTCAGGTACTCCTTACCAACTCTCTTTTATTTAATTTCTTTTTTATTCTTTTAGCTTCAAAGATGCTGTAGTGCATTTGGGCTTTTTTTTTTTTAACAAAATCACACCTTTTATACACATAAATTTAGGGGTTTTTTTATTTTTTCAGTAACTTACATTGGTTTTGATTTTGAATCTCATTAAATGAATTTGTTTAATTAGTTATTTAATTTAATCTTTTTGTACATCGTGTTAATTAAGTACAAGACTAGTATAAAGGGTGGATTTCATGTACACCTAGTGCACGGTGCACTCATGGTGCATTCTAGAATCGTGCGACTTGCTATACTGAAAAGTGCAACTTATTTATACTGAATTGTGCAACTATTTTTCATATCAATAGTTGCACACTTCAGTGTAAATAAGTTGCACTTTTCAGAATAATAAGTTGCACTTTTCAGAATAACAAGTTTCACGTTTCTAAAATGCACTATAAATGAACGGTGCATCTGGATGCATACAAAACCTAGCCAACATAAATAGTCAATTTTAGTCATTGTAATAGATAGTTTTGAATGAAATAAAAAATATGGGGTTTTATCCCATTGTTCATATTTTAATGGTTCTTCTTTCGGTATTCATATCGAATCAACAGAATTAAACGTTAATCACGCGTATATTTATCCGGGTATTTTAAGAATAAACGGATAATACGTGTATGCTTTCAACTGCTGCATCACAAGTGGATATGCTAATGTTTCACGCTTTCCACTGCTGCATCACAAAGTGGGAATGCTAATGTTTCACAACCAGGTTGTGTATGGACTATAAAATCAAAATCAGAGAGCCCCATTTCTTATATCCAACAGCCAATGAGTATAATATGTTGATTAGGTGCATCTATTTGGTTGTGAGATTAGAGCATTTCACTAGAAAATGATGAACATAATGCATCATCAATGTTTGTTAGATTCTCGATTTATTTTCCACGCTAAGTGTGTGTTTTGAAATACAACTAAAAAGGTAGAAGTGTTTTTTTTTTAAAAGTTGGTCACACCAGCTTTAGAAAAAGCACTTCTACACCCTTGAATTGTGTCAAAACAGCCCCTAAAGACCTTAAATAAAGTCTTGTATGCACCGGGTGCACAATGCAACTCAAGTGCATTTTTAAATGGTATTAGTTATTTTGCTAAAAGTTATTCATTGTTTACACTGAGCAATATTAGTTGCTTTCATTAAAATGTGTTGGTATTGTACCGTTACGCCGACAACTGGTGTACAAGAGACTTACTCCTTGGGAAAAAGTCTTGTATGTACCAAATGCACCGTGCAACTCAAGTACATTTTTAAATGGTATCAGTTGTTCCACTAAAAAGTATTAGTTAGTTTTGCTGAAAAGTATTAGTAGTATACAGATGCATCGTGCAACTGACGTACTAGAGATGTACTCTAAACCTCGGAATCGTAACATGTATCAGATTGATTTCATACTGGGAGGTTGGATACACTGCGAGTTGCCATCGGGCGGGGCCCTAAACATAACGAGCCTCTCGGCCTATCTGAGTCCCTCGACCGATGCACCACACTTTCTGCTGGAACTCATCCAGAGCAGCCCTACATCGCTCGTCTTAATTCTTGATCTCACCCCCCGGAAAGATCTTATATCATACCCCGACTACCTTAAAACGTACTACGAAGACACTCAATTGGATCGGCACAGGCAACGCCTCCACGCATTGCACGAGGTAACGCCTTACTTCTCGCCTTCTCTTTACATACGAGCCGTTGTTTCACCATCGGCAATTCTGGTCACCATAGACGTTGGGAAAAGCGAAATGACGAATATAGAAGATGTAGTTCGTGATCATGTTAGTCCCATTGCGAATGAGCTGCTGCAGTTTTGGATAGACACGCGTCGCCTGTTTGGAGCGGCGCGTGGGAGAGTCAGAGAGGGATTATTTAGCCCAAAGAGATGGGATTATTAAGAGGAAAACACTGGAGGTGGATCTTGCCTCGAGTTTTCCGAGGTTGTTTGGGCAACAAGTGGCTGATAGAGTTTTGGATGCTTTGAAAGAATATTATGCTAAATAATTTGCAGTTGTAGCAAGTTTGGTGTTGTTCTGTAATCTGAGTTTTGATGTAATGAGATAGAAGTGAATGTTTAGAGTTGTCAATAGTTCATACTTCATAGGATTAATGAATGGTGCGATCAATTCTTGAGATGAGTCAAGCCATACAGAGCTAAGTTTTGGCTTGAAGTGAGGCCTCCACTAGCGGACGGTGGGTTCTGGTCCCTCGAATTAAGTCGGTCGTTGGATTGGATACTGAGTTATAAAAAAAGTTAATGAATAATATAAGACACACCCGTTGTGTGAAAATAAAATCTGATGTGATCATGTTTATTTCTGGGTAAGGATGCATTTTCTTGCCCAATGCAAACTTGCAATTATGATGTGATAGTTATAACATTTTAAGTGTGCTATTCATATCCGAATTTTTGCTCAATATACTCATATATACAACATTTTTAAGCATAGTGCATAATTACATACAATGTACAACTAGTGTATTCAGTAAAAATTCGAGTGTTAATAGACAAACCGTGAACTCGGTTTTTTTAGTATCACTGTTATGTATAAAGATTATCAATGTTATGTATAAAAACAATCAATGTTATGTATAAAAACTAAACAAATAAAGTTTTGTGCATAATAATGATAGTTTTTACCTATAACAATAATAAAGTTCATGTATAGACTTGATTTACGGGAGTGTTATTTTTTTTATGTATCATCAATTTTTGTATATGCTTTTCTATTTAGTTGCTAACCGTGCGGTGCAGGGTCGTGAATTTGGTAAGGCAGTAATGCTAAAGTTGTTGAATTAATATTAAAGTAATTATGAGATTGTCAAATATTAGAGAAAAGAAAAGCAATTGAAAATTGTGCAAAAAAAAATCATTTTTCTTCTGTTTCCACTTTCCCCTCAATTAAGGTATGATTTCAAAATTGCAATCCATTTATCAAAAGTTCGGAGATAAAATTCATCAAAAGTTCACGACGCTGATAAAATTTCTAGTTCATAAAAGTCGAAAGTTTTCCAATGTTTGAAGCTTACTAATGGTCCTTATAAAATTGGAAGGATTCATGCTTATATTAAGCTCCTATAACACCAATACTTCATTATTGCACTCATATATATATATATATATATTCAAATGAAAATAACTTATTTGTTGCATTCCGTATTTACAGTTAAAACTACAACCAATCTGTAACTAAATGCAGTGCATAAACATAATAACACGAAACCAATTATTTCTTCTACAATTTACCAGAGTTGGTAAAGAAAACACAAACATTGCTCCTGTTTAATTGAAGCAGACATGTTGAATATTTGATATGAATTTCACATGTGAGTTGCCCACATCGAAATATTAAAAGAAGTGAGATTTGCTTATAAATCTAAGTGGGATACTCCTCTTATCATCAATTGATTTTTTTATGGAACTTCACTAGGGGCGTGACTAGTCCCTTTCTTATTAGGTCCGCTTCAATATGTAAGACCGCCCGCACCGAGCGCTCCCATGTTTTTACATGGTATCAGAGCGGGCCACCATGCTCGAGTCGAATGACTATCAAAATGATAGAGCATGGGTGATCATATTTCGATTAGAGAATTAATAAAGAGCTCACATGTGGGAGGGTGGGGGATCGTGTTGAATATATTAATATGAATTTCACATGTAAAGTGTCTCAAACCTAAATATTGAAAGAAGTGAGACTAGCTTATAAACTTAGTGGCTATCCCTCCTATCGGTAATTGATTTTAGGATGAAATTCTACTAGGGCTGTGGCTAGTCGAGTTCTGTAACAAAATTTACGCTGCAACAATTTTTTTGATTTAAGATAAGAAAGGGGTAAAAATAAAAAATAACCAAATTGTACGCACAAGGTGCACCGTGTATTTTAAATTATATTTTTAAAATATGTAATTTATTGCGTTAAAATATACAACTTATTACATTGAAACGTGCAACTTATTTGACGAATGTAAATTGCACGTTTCAGTTAAACAAGTTATATGTTTCATTGCAATATATTGTGTATTTTAAAAATACACTATGAAATGCATTGTGTACCTGGTACAAATGAGATAGAGTTGTTAAATAAAATGAGCCGCTTTAAAGCTTGTCTCGGCTCGACACGTTTATATTGATAAACGACCTCGAGCTCGTGAAATACTCGAATGACTAACGAGCCCACTCAAGTTTGACTCGTTAAACTCCATAGTTACGAATTTTCTTTAATTTTCATTAGGTTGTTAGATTTCGTTACCGAGTTGAGCCGAACTCAATGTGTAACCCATCAATGTTATCGAGTCAGCTCGAGCTCGACTCGATAACTACTCAAATCGAGCTCGAACTTCAAGTACACGACTCCAATTGATATTATGAATTATTGCATAATCTCACGCGATAGTATAACTGTATAAGTAGTTACAGCATGAGGCTCAGCCTCCATGGCCACACTACTCTCTCGTGCTTCTCTACGAAATCCTCTTTTACCAAATTTTCGCACTCATTTCTCTCCATTCAACCGCTCAATTCACACAAACCCACAAACCAGCGATCAATTTCTCTCTCTACTACCATTCTGCCGCAAAGGCCGTGAATTGAAAGCCTTAAACTCACTGCTAATATTACACGGCTTGATTGGCCACAAACTTTTAGTTAAACAATTCATTAATCGATGCTGCCATCTGGATTTTCCAGAATTAGCTGTTTCAGCATTCACAACAATCGAAAAACCGAGCCTTAACTTGCAGAATTTACTTCTCAGGCGTTTGTGTGATAATGGGTTATTTGAAGATGTCATCTCTGTTTATAAAAAATGTCGAAATTCTGGACTTTCATCCGATAATTACACCTACCCTTCTGTGATCAAGGCATGTACGGTTCTACGTGATGTCTGGCTCGGTAATTTGATGCATTGTGTTGTTTTGAAAACTGGGTTTGGGGAGAATTTGGTTGTGGAAACTGCCCTGCTCTGTTTCTATTCAAGAATTGGTGAAATGGGGAATGCGCGTAAGGTGTTTGATGAAATTCCTGAACCAGATTTGGTCACTTGGAACGCGTTTATTTCTGGATGTTCTGTTAATGGCTTTGATTGTGAGGCTCTTCGGGTTTTTCAGGAGTTGCGTGTTAAGGGTGTGAAGCCTAATGATATCACGTTAACGAGTTTGCTACCTCTTTGCTCGCGAATCGGATTTAATGGTGTTGGTGTTTGTATTCATGGGCTAGCTTGTAAGCTTGGATTCATGGAGGTGGAATCTTTGTTGCCTGCTTTGATTTCAATATATGCTAACTGTGGGGATATTTTGTCTGCTAAAATGATATTTGATACTTCAATTAAAAAAGATGTGGCTATTTGGAATTCCATGATCTCTGCATACACAAAAACTCAGGAGCCGGAAAATGCTGTTTTAGTGTTTCAGAAAATGCTAATGGATGAAATGAAGCCGAATGTAATTACTTTCGTATCCCTTCTTCCTTCTTGTGAGAATCTTGGTAGAATTAGGTATGTGGAGGCCTTCCATGCTTGTGTAGTTAAGTTTAGATATGAGAAAGAGCCCTCTGTTGTCACTTCCTTTGTATCTGTCTATTCTAAATTAGGGGATATTGATTCAGCTAAGTTCCTTTTTCGTAACATGGAACTAAGAAACCTCGAATTGTGGAATTCAATGTTGTCATCATGTGCTAACAATGGCCTTTCGAACGAGAGTTTGGAAGTTTTCTCTCTAATGCAGATTGATGGTTTTGATCTGGATGCAATCTCGATTATTAGTCTCCTTTCATCATGCTCTAAATTGAAAGCAACCCTGTTGGGAAAATCCGCTCATGCTTTTGTTATTAGAAAGTGTATCGATTCTAATCTGAACGTGTTAAATGCGTTGTTGGCATTCTATTGTGATTGCTCTGAGTTAGTCTACTCTTTCAGGATATTTGACAGAATGGGTCTGAAAGACGTCGTTTCTTGGAACACAATGATTTCCAGATGTGTAGATAGAGGAGAATTAGAGGGAGCAATGCTCCTATTCCATGAAATGAACCAACAAGGAGTGGAGTTTGATTTGGTTGCTTTGATCAGCATTCTTCCCTCTTGTAGTAGAAATCCAGAGCTCGGTTTGGCTATTCATGGCTACGCTATCAGAACTGGTCTGATAACCGATATTTCATTAGCTAATGCTGTTTTGAGCATGTATATAAACTGTGGAGAGCTCGATTCTGCAAGATTATTTTTCAATGACATGCCTGATAGAACTGTGGTTTCTTGGAATGCTATTTTGACAGGCTATCGTAACCGTAACTTACAGAAGGAGAGCACGGAATTGTTTCATGATATGATAGAGAATGATCAAAAGCCAAATTACGTGACGTTGCTGAATATATTACCCGCCTGTGAGACTCTCCGTAAGGGTAAATCTCTCCATGCTTATATAATTAGAAGGATGATACCATATAAAACTCCTCTTCTCGCATCTTTAATGATCATGTACGCTAGATTTGAAAACGTAAAGTCCTGTTTGATTATGTTCCATATAGGAGATAAAACGAGCATTTCTGTGTGGAACGCCATTATATCCGCATACCTACTTCTTAAAGATGGTGGTACCGCAATTTCCTTCTTCTGTGAATTGCTTCGTAGCCAAACAGACCCCGACGACATCACCATTCTGAACCTCATTTCCATTTGTGTCCACCTCAACAACCTGAACATTTCCAACTCTGTATTAGCTTACCTTTTCAAGAAAGGGCTCGACAGAAATGTGGCTATAAGCAACGGTTTGATTGATACGTACGCAAAATGTGGGAGCATCTCTTCCGCTAAGATGCTCTTTGAGGTATTACCACAAAAGGACACCATCTCTTGGGGTGTAATGATAAACGGGTACGGATTGCACGGAGATAGTGAAGCTGCATTAAGTCTCTACTCAGAAATGAGGCTTCTCGGTTTTGATCCAGATAAATTTCCGTATATGGCCCTATTATCGGCTTGTAGCCACTGTGGGCGCGTTGAGGAAGGGAAGATGGTTTTCGAGGATATGGTACGCGATGGCGTGAAACCGGGGGTGGAGCATTATGGTTGCATAGTGGATATGCTTGTTAGAAGGGGGCATTTGAGGGAGGCATATGAAATTGTGAAGAATTTAGGGGGTAAAAGTTGTCAAAAGTTGCTTGAATCTTTATTAGGGGGGTGTTTGAGTTATGGAGATTATGTTCTTGGAGAGGAAATAGGAAGGGTGGTTCTTGATATGGGCCCACAAGATAGTGCAGCTTATGTGCTTCTGCATAACATTTATGCAGCTTCTGGGAAATGGGTTGAAGCCAACAATGTGAGGGTTCTAATGGAACAGGGGCAATTTAGTAAAACTCCAGGTGTAAGCCACAAGTGTTGTTGATGGAAATAGGTGCTTACATGATAATGTTATCACTAAAACTTGTATTGAAGATAATTGATTTTTTTAAAGAAATTATTTTTACACTATTTTCAAAGTAAATATTTGCTGTTTTGTTAGAGTTTGTTAGAGGTTAGTTTTAAGTGTTTATTTATATTGTTTTGTTTTCTTAGTTTGGTAAGTAGGATCATCGAGTAATGAACAGCTTCGGCTTGGACATGAATTTTCCCGTGACAAAGTCTTCTATGCAATAAGTATGCTGTGCAATTTAAATGCACTATTAAAAAGTACAAGTTGAATTGCTGAAAAAGTACAAGTTCAATTGCTGAAACGTGTAAATTATTTTCACTGAAAAGTGCAAGTGTTCCACTGAAAATAATTTGCACTTTTCAGTAAAAACATGTTTTAGTGAAACGATTTGCGCGTTTAAAAAAGCACTTAAGTTGCACGATACACATAGTGCACAAGAGACCTGCTCTTTTCCTATTGTTTCGATTTTCTTCTTTGTTCACAAGTGAATTAATTTGTGAATAATTATGAATCATTCTCATTAATAATGTTTGGTAATTTTTTAATTAAGTAGTAAAAATATAATTACTAACACCGTAGTGATTGATCTCTTAATGATATTTATTATCATTTTCATTCCCAATTTAATAACAGATTGCAAGAAAAAAAAAAGATTAAAGATTTTTATCCATTATTATCTTAGATCATATGTTTATTGGTTTATTACTCAAATATAGTTCTTCAAACATGCATGCCTTGTGATTCAAACGTATTAGTTAATCACAGGACAGGACCTCAGGAGCTTCAAGATCGCATATATACCAATTCATTGCTACCTGACGTCATAGTTGACAGAAAATGACGTCTTTAACGAAATGGATGATAAATTGTCTTTCCTAGGCTTTCTGAGGTGCAAGACCTTCAAGATCGCATATATATAATATATTGTCAAATTTTGTTCATTAGGCTTTCTGAGATACTCTTCACAAAAGCAGGAAATAATGTCTTCAACGAAACGGATGAGAGATTGTCTTGTTACTGCTACACTCATGTGCAAATATTTATCAGTGGCATCAGTCGATGTCCCATATTCCAACACCCTCATAGAACTAATACATTTTTGTAATGGTGAAAGACTTAATCGACCCGTGACATTAGGTCTTTATTGAAAATATTCGTCATTGGCAGTAATGATACTCCACTATATGAAGGAATACAGATTTTCTCATGCGAAATCTGCGAAAGATCTCGAGAGTATACATCGTCCTATCGATAAAATAGTCATTCATCAAGTATTCCTTACCAAGCTCGCGTTCCAGTTCATAATACCTTCTTCTAGCTCTAGGAGTGGAACTTCTCCGCTACAATTAAGATTTCTTAAGATCATATCCTCAATCATGCGATCTATTTCGCGATTTTGTCGAGCATTCTATTCTTACCATTCATCAAGATCATTCAAATTTAATGAATCTGAACTTGAGTTTGAACCGAAATCTACCGAGGGATATTTATTGAGAGACATTTGTAAAATGAAATAGGTAAGACAAATGGGTAGTAATTATATTTGAGAGGAAGCTATTGAGTAAAGATAAGGATTTTGGTGTAAGTATGATGAAGTGATGTAACTTGTCATGTGGTTTGATTCCCACTTGTGATATGCATGTGAGTAGTGGTAGCTTTAATAATAGTTTGATGTAACTTGTCATGTGGTTTGATAATGGAGTGATGTAACTTGTCGTGTGGTTGATTCCCACTTAGGATATGGATGAATACAGTCTGTCATGTGGTCTATGCGAAAGGTACATTTGATAATGGAGTGATGTAACTTGTCATGTGGTTTGTATTTTCACTTGGGATATGCATGTGAGCAAAGGTAGCTTTAATAATGGAGGGATACAACTTGTCATGTGATTTGATAATGGAGTAATGTAACTTGTCTAGTGTTGATTCTCACTTAGAATATAGATGAATACAATCAGTCATGTGGTCTATACGAAAAGGAGTGTATGAGATTGTGATTCAAAATATATCAATATTGATCTCTATTTATAGAAAATTTTATATTATAAATTTTAATTTTTTTTTAAAGGGATAAATCAAAATCTGCAGTTATCTAAAATAAATATACTCGACCAATTATATGGTGAGATATGTTATCATAATCGATTAACCAAGATAAGAAAATCTGTGAAGCATTTGGTCATAACAACCGACTTGATCATGAGATTTTTTTTTTTTTTTGTTTTTTTTTGTTTTTGTCTTCTTGCAGATAACCTGATCAGATAAACGTGGTCTTATGAGCTTCAGCCCCACTTCTTTGTTTCTTTGTATCAAGGGGAGCCTGTATAGTGTATATATATACCTTCTTTGACTAAAAAAACGTTAATTCTGATCAAGATTGAAAAAAAAAAAAAAAAAATAGGAAGAAAATTCTAATTACCCAACTTAAATAAGTTTATCGAATTCTGTGTTTCAACTTAAAAGAAATTCTATCCTTAATTGACAAACTGTATCTCTAACAATAGGTTCCCTAGCGGTTGTTTACAGAATTAATAATCGTTTCAATACATGAATTATTCCTTCAGTCAACAACCCATTACCGTTTGCCTCTTCGGCAAGAGACCATTATAGTGCTTTTGTTGAGCCAGCAAAAGGTAATGTCAGACGTAAAATTTTCGGGCTAGTTTAGCAGGTTATTCTGTGGGAGATTTGGAAGGTTCGTAACGGAGTTATTTTTAAGGATAGTCCATACACATTGGATGAATTGATCGACGACATTAAGTTTAGTTCGTGAAAGTGAATTAGATCCCATTATCCACTCTCGTTTGTTGCTTCTTTTCATGATTGGGATTTTCAACCTCTAGAATACTTACCATCTAAACTGTAATTTATATCTGTAGGGGTCGAGTACCTCTTGTGCTCGTCTAATGATATTTAACATTTACCTTTCAAAAAAAAAACTTCATTACAAAAGTAAAAGAACTTCTTTTTTAAAAATAAGCACTTAAAACCTGTTTGCAATTACTTTTTTAAATGCTTATAAGCTCTTTTTCCCAAGCATTGATTTCTAACTTTTGACTTTTATTTAATCACTTCTGCACACCTCCCAAGGAAATAATACCACAATACTTTTATTAAAAGCACTTCTTTTGCAAACACATTTATATTTAATCACTTCTTAAAATCATCTTATTATAAAAACACTCTTTATTTTTCATTTTATTACAAAAATCACTTAATATCACTTTTTTAGAGATACTAGTTCTTGCAAACACACGTTCAAAGTCATTCAGTCATTACACAAAATAATAGAGCCAGAATTTGTTGAGTGGACGAAAGAATTTTGTAAAATAAACGAATATATTGTAATGTTCGTTAACAATTTCAAGAAAAAGAACACGAGTATAATACAATACGAGTAACCCTCGTGTGAATCAGGTTCACACATGAACTCTATTACTATTATGTGTAAAAACTGTTACTGTTATGCACAAAAACTTTCAATGTTTAAAAATATAAAACATTTTTTAAACAGTGATTGTTTTTGTTCATAACAGTGATAGTTTTTATACATAACAGTGAGAGTTTTTATGCATAACAGTGAGAGTTTTTATGCATAACAGTGATACTTAAATAATCGAGTTCATAGCACTTAAATAATCGAGTTCATAGCATGAACCAGGTCTATACAAGTTTTATCATACAATACACCATATTATTACAGAAACATCTTAAGGAATTAATTTTATTGCACAAATCTATTTTTAATCAATTATTTAGGTACCAAATATATATTTACAACTTCTCAACCTGAACCGGTTTTACTTGTAAAATAAAATAAAGCCTAAATAATAAAATCTAGTATATTCTTTTGACTTTTCATCAATTTTAGCATATTTTTTTCTCTCTCCAAATTTAACACATATTTTCCCTTAATACTTAAAAACATCCCGATTTATAATTTTTAGCACGTCTAATATAATTATTGGAGTTCACATGTCTTGCTGATGTGTAAATATTAAAATAATTTTAAAAAATATCACCACCTAAAATTAAAAAATAGTGATCCGAAATATTTTTATATCCTGCGTCTTCTAATTTTAAGTGGTGATATTTTTATATTTTAATATTTACACGTCAACAAGACGAATGACCTCCGACGACTGCATCATACGGACCTTGTCGAAAATGGCGATTCAAAATGTTTTTAAATATTAAGTTAAAATATGTGTTAAATTTAGGGTGAGAAAAAAAATATATGCTACAATTGATGAAAAATCAAAATGAGCTAGATTTGATTATTTTGGCCAGACCTAAAATATGATCAGGAAGAAAAAAAATTCTGAATTTGTAAATTATGTAAAAAGTAGACTAGAAAAACATTTCCTTTTTCAAGACTTGATAATTATCTCTCGCTATAAGTTATAATAGACATTCATTCATACTGCAGCTAGTTTGAGATACCGACATGCCAAGCCGAAGAAATCGTTAAAACATACTTTAAAAGATACTACCTCTGTCCCGAATTCGAAGTTACACATACTAGTTTTTATAAACGAATTTTATATTAATAATTGAAATGATAAATTAATTTTTAAGGAGTGGTATGAGAGATGAGCCTCTTATCTATTATATCCCTTCTTAAAAATCAATTTATCATTTCAATTAATAATACAAAACTCGCTCACAAAAACATGTGCAAACAGTAAACCCACCTTCGAATTCGGGACAGAGGGAGTATATAATAAAATAAATACGAAAAAACGAAGATGGAAGCAGTCTCTGATGCTATTGCTAACAAGTATCACCGCAATTTGGGAGGACAAAAATGCAACATTAAGCAAAACACTGTCCCAAGATAACAGTACTCGAAGAAGAAAACTACATTAATGGTATACTAACTTAGTAGACCTTAGATGGCCACCTCATAGAATATGTCAAATAATACATCAAATCAAGTAATTACCAAAAGAAACACCAAAAAACGTATCATCTTCCAGTGAAGTGAAACATCCACCATTTTCAGAGAACAAATATGCTCCAAAAGGATACAAATATGCATTCTATATGAAGCTCCAAAACTTGGGAGAGCGGGTATTACCCGAAACCAGATGGTACTGTCAAAGAAATTGTACTATGTAGAAGAATTTCCACTAGTGGTCTGCTTAGCCACATAAATCTGTCTCATCTTCGAACCGGGAAAACCCTTATCCACACCCGATGAGTGGTTTCTTCCATGGAAACCCATCCTACGATGATGTGGCATTTCGTTTCTCTGAGACGAGCCGCCTCTTTGATAATATTGGCCACTAATATTACCCTGCTGGTGTTGGGTGGGCCCACTCTTCTTAGGAAACTGATTCTTCGCAGAATTTGCACTCGTCTGTTTCCCAGTGTCGATTGTATCGTTCTTCCCAGATGCAGCACTTGTGTTTCCAGATGACGCTGCTGTTGATCTCAACGAATCTACTAACCCTAATTCTGAAGGAAATAGGGCAACAGTTGTATCTGGGGCGACGGTGAAACTCGGGGCACTATCTGATGGTGTTTGGGTGCGAGGCTCTGTGAACCCGTTGGCAGTTAATGACTGGTGGTTGGGATGAGAAGGCAATGCGCCTTCTACTTGTGGCTGCTGCAATGGTCGAGACACGGGGATAGGATGAAGAGGAGAAGCAGGAATATGCCCCCATCGAGCTTGGACAGGCAAATCAGAGGCAGTCTGGAAAAGAAAGGTCGACACTTTATAAGAATACGAGGCATGATTTACAATGAACATGTGCATAATAAGTGCTTCAAGAAAATAGAACATGAAAACAGATTCTCATACCCAGCTGGAATTTCATTTAGGGATTTAGAGTGGATTTCAAAAAATCTTGATAAATAGTACTCCCTCCGTGCCACAAAGATAGGCTTGGACCAATTTTCACACATATTAAGACATATTAAATGTTATCGGGATTGTAATTTTTGTAAGCATTCTTCCTATTTTATCCTTTCTTTGAAGATGACAAAAGTTAAATAGGGCCATTTTGGTCAACTGGAAAATTGTTGATAGTCTATAATTTGGGACAGGAAAGTAGAAAGGAAGCCTATCTTAGCAGGGTAAGATAGGGTTTAATTTTATGTCAAATCGATGTGTCAGAAAATGTGATGCATTATTATATTACTGTTTATTGTAATTGTAATGATTAAATGATTGTGTAATAATTATTGTGTTTTTATTGAAAGTTCAAAAGTGAGTATAAAATGTGTGAGAAAACCATATTTGCATTAATTAGTCACTTCACTTGAGTGGGTGAATGTATTATTAGGTTTCTAAAAACTGGATTCCAGAATTCCAAAGTAGAACTGAAATTTGATTTCGAAATCCCAAATCAAACATATACCCTAAGTTATTCACCAATTGGCAAACAAATCACCCGTTCCCACGTATTAGATGTACATCATGCAAGGACAAAAAAAAGAGTGTGATCGGAGAAAAAAGGAACGATTAATTGATAATGCAAGAGGGATTTTTTTACCTGGAAAGATGATACATCAAACATGGGCAACGAGGGTGGCATAGGCAAGAGCGGAGATCCAGGCGCTAGATGCTGAATCGGAGCAGTCATTGAAGCACTTCGCTGCATAGTATTCATATTCACATTGTTCATATCTCCCTCACCAACATGCATGCCAGTTGATGCGCCACTACTTTTCCAATCAGCTTGCTTCCCAGAAGGGATATATGTGGTACCCATAAAACTCAAACCAACCTGCCCGTATTGCCCAACTGGAGCAAAATGGTTATAAACAACCATATGTGGATGCCCCTGGATGCCACCAGGTGGACCAATGAACGGGCCCGAATACCCAGCTGGCGGACCGTAAAATGAATCCACACCCGAATGCCAGTTACCAAGAGGGCCAGAACTGGATGATGGTGTAGCCTTTGGGGGCTGTGGTTGTGGTCCACCAGAAGATTCCTCACGGGGGCTGAAAGCATAAATGGGCCCCCCCAATAACGGGTTCATTTCATAGAAGGGGAAGTGGGAAGGTGGACCCGCGGGGAAATGAGAAAGCATTTGGCTTGAAGAGCTTTGAGGGCTTGGCAATGGCGGCCATAGGGAGATTGGTGTTGTCTCAACGGAGAGATCTGCGGGAAGAGAAACTGTTAAAGGTTCCTCGCCCTGTGATTGTCCAACCACACCTGCAAAAAAACAATATGCGATCAAATTCAATTTGCAAACTCTTGCATCCTCCGCAGTCCCCATTCCAGTTATTCACTGCAGTGATACCTGTTGTGATGTCAGTACCTGTAAAACTTTTGGTATCGTTAACTGGACCCAAGGTGTTTTCATCGCTGCTGATGGCGGCAACAGCAACAGCAGAAGCGGCTGCTTCTGCTTCAGCCTCACAATTTGGAAGGGCGCAAGAGTCATTTAGATGCTTCTCTTTCTCAAAGAAGATGTCTTTCTCTGGGAAACTACGGGATGCTTGCGCATCAGGTCGGTTGGAACCTGGAGCGCCAATCCCATGAGATACAACACGGCTACTCGGAGGAATGACCGTTGGAGATGTAACAGCACCTGAATACATGTTGATTTAGGATGGAATATTTATAGCAGTAAGAAGGAGTTTTATCAATTCTAGGGCTGAAACCTAGTAAAACTGTCAACTCGGAACCTGAATGATAGAAACTACCAATATAGGACTCTCACGTCTTAAGACCAAGTTTGACATCTTATAGTTTCTAGTTATCTAACAATATTTTTATAAATCTCAATTCCGAACATAAAAGTTACATTAATTTCACGTGAGTGGGAAGGCAAGAAAAGAAAATAGGAACAAGAAATAAGCATGTACATTAATATATAAGGATATATACTATAAGATGCCAAACATGGTGTTAATCATTCCGAGTCCTAAATTGATAGTTTCTATCTTTCAGACCCTGCGTTACTAGTTTCCTATTTTTCAAGCCCTAACTTGATAGTTTAACTAACTTTCAGGCCCTTATTGACAAAATTCCCAGTAAAAACCAATGCTATTGTGACATAAAACCTACCAAATTGAATTTTCTCTCCTGCAAGCAGAGAACTGATAGGGCTTGCACCTGAAGAATAGGTTTTATCTTTTGCCAGAATGGATGATGATGTCTGCAAGGTTGGATCACTCACTGAGCTGGAATGACCTCCAGCAGATATGTGTGAATCATATCGAGCAGGTTTCATAGCCTCGTCAATTTGCGTCTGGCTTAAAGACATGACCTGCCAGATATTGAATTTATTAATACAGTTTTTTTCTAAGGAAATATATAATTCAACAAATTAAGCTTTTATAATTTACAAGCATTGCAAAAATAGAATGGAAAACAGATCCTTCCTAAGTCTCATAATCGTGCAATAGGATGTTAAATAGGAACATTGACATCAAGCTATATCTCGTAAACTCATACTTTGACAACCAAAAAGCTGGCAGAGAGAAAAAGGTTCTGCAGATCAATGTCAAAGCTAAATATTCAAGCTTTCTCTAATTAGCACTACCAAAAAAGTGAAGAAAGAAAAAGAGGAACACTTACAAACATGGCTTCCATATTAATGACACAGTAGTAAGTCTTGTGATGAAATGATGCCTAGAATTGAAATGGAGTGTTGAATTTTACACAGGAGTTGAGAGAAGTTGTTGAATTAATAAAAAAATAACTTCCACAACTGGCTAAAATAGAAAAGCCATTAACACGTGTTCAAACATATACCTAGAGATGTTAAACACAGGGCATCAGGCTAAATGGGTTGACTTGAAAGCTCCAACAGTATTGGGATCTAACTCGGGCAAACCGGCCACTATTGGGCTATGGGATAAAAGTATTAATTTATTTATTTTATATTTGGAATTGAAAATAACCAATATGCATAACATGATGAAATTTAAACTTCAGATATAAAATTAAATAATACAGTCACGCATAGTTAATTGGATCAAATCTCTTTTTGCATGATCAAGAAAATAAAAAAAAAGGATCAAAGCACGTCAACCAAATATAAAAAAATCAATCTCATGAAGATATAACTCTTCTTTAATATTCAACATCACTATTACTCAACATATAACAATATAAATAAATTGTTAGTAAAATTATCATATAACTATATTACAATTAAACTTAGAAATGTTAAATGGGCTATGACCCATTAGGGAGCAGCCATACGGCGCATCAGGCTAAACAGCTCGGCCACAAAAAAGCCCGGATTTTAACGGGCTAAGAAAAACTTACCCTACCCCTTCTTTTTCTATTTAAACGGGTTAGCCCTACGAGCAATGGCCATATCTACATATACCTATTGATCAATCCATGCAGATTCCTTAGTAATCATATACTCCCTCCGTCCCACTATAATTGTCTCGCTTTCCTTTGATGGACGTCCCACTATAACTTTCTCATTCCATAAAAGGAAAAAGTAACTTCACTACCCATAATTTTTATCCTCACTTTTCACACAATTTTACAAAAAATGCCACTCACTACTCCATTCATTACTCCACATATCTTTTTCCTCTCTCCCAATACCCAAAATTACCCTTCATTTTTATTATTTTATTATTATTCCTTAAACAAAAAAATGGGACAATTACACCGGGACGGAGGGAATATTATTCATCATAATTTATTACCTTATTTTTGCTGTCGAACATTAAGCCAGACTCACGTTCTGCTCGGCTGTCAGTAACAGCAGACACAGGGCTTGCTTGGGAATGCCTGCCAGTACAAGCATATGTTGAAGAATATATTAGCTATTATCTTTAAATGATACTCCCTCCGTCCCAAGATGATTGCAACACACAAATTGGACCGCAAACCAAGTAAAGTGGGTTTGAGTGGAATAAAATAAGAGTGTTGTGAGTGTATTAATATTATGTTTGTTTCCATTTTGGAAGTGTTGCAATAATGTTGGGACGTCCAAATAAGGCAAGTGTTGCAGTCATCACGGGATGGAGGGAGTATTTATAATAGTTTCAATAAATGAAGATGTACTTGATAGCCTGTGTTTCAGAATTAGCAGGAGGAGTGCCAATTGGGGGCTGGGAAGCTCCTGTTGATACTCCACTCACAAAGTGAGAGCTCTCAGATGCAGCAAAATCCATTTGAGGGTTGACTGGTTCTTCACTGTCCAATGGTACATTGTGTTTAGTTTGGCTTCTTGCTACGTCCTTTTGTCTAGAAACAAGTGGCTTGCGCAATGCCTGGCATGATAGAAAAGAGAATGATAAATTGTCTTAACTAGGGTAAATATAATTAAAACTAGACACATATCACAAAGAATTTAAACCGGTTTCAGTTCAGGATTTTGAAATCCAGTTTTAAAAAGTCACACCTACAACACGTATATACCTACTATCACTTTCCAATACAATCAATTCCTCTCTACTTACACTTTTAACATATTTAAATCATAATACACATCATCCAATAAATTACAATCACACTAAACAATAATATAATAATACAATTTCGTTAACTCTTAACACATTAATTTGACATAAAGTTAAATATCACCATACTCAAAAGTCAAAACCCTAAAACAAGCATACGTCTAACTATTTATAGATTATCAATAATCCAAAATCCCCTAGATTTCAAAAGTCGGTTTATAAAAAGTCACTTGAAACCCAAAACAAACATCAGCCAAAGGTGTACTAGAAAATAGTTTTCTATAAGCATTGATACCTTAGTGCTGCGTGCTTTTGCTTTGATTTCCTTTTCCCTCTGTTCTCGCCTATCATTCAGCATTTGCCTCTTGGATCTTACTTCGATGAAATCATCCTCATCACTTGGGGCTTCAATTCCAGATTGTTTAAATACCCGCACAACGCCACTCTGTAAAGGAGCATCTACATCCTCCTCAGAACCATTTCTCCTCAAATTCGCTTCATCAGGGTGTGAGTTAAACTGACTCCTAATTGACGAATCACTTCCAATTTCTTTTACCGTCCTATCACCCATTTTAACATCTTGAGATACTATATTTCCAGAAGCCGAGGGCTCCGATTCAGTTCTTTGCTTCATGATTTTATTAGAGATAGTACTTCTCTTAGACCCACTTCTAGTGAAAACTCCCACAGCCTTCCCTGTGTAAATAGGCTTACCATCTAAGCCCGAAGTACTAGAAGAAACCGGTACAGGTGCTTGTTTCCTGTCATTATCCCGAACCCGGAATTCGGTTCGTTGGACAGTTCGTCTAGGTCTTCTCTGAAATCCATTCAAATCTGGAGGCATGTTATGATTGTGAGCTGTTGGTCTTGTGTTGACATTTTTAACTGCATAAGTAAACCTTCTCCCCCTTCCACCAGATGATGGACATAGCCCTCTTGGTCCACTGGAGTTCCTCTCAGGCATCATTGATTGTACCTTTGGTGCTGGCAAGGTACTCCTAGAAGCAGCATGATGCCGTCCCTTCTCTCCGGGCTGGAAACCAGAGCCTGACTTCAAATTCTCATTGCCATGGCCAGAAGACGATAAATGAACAGCAGAAACGCTATCATGAGTGTCTGTAGTTAGACCGAAAGAAAGGGTCCCATCAGATTGCTGGAGAGATGAAGAAACAAAATTTGGCTGATTATTTATCGAAGAGTGTGGCTTCTCATCTTTGTTCACATTCTGATTCATATTAATATGGCCTAGCATGATAGGCTGAAGAAAAGACAGTGGTTGTGGGCCCATCGGCAAAATTCCCTGAGATATTGGAGATGTATAACGAAGCTGACCGAATTGGAACTGTGATGGATGCATGTGAGTAATGGATGGACCAATAGGAGGATGGATGTGGAGAGGCATCTGTATTGAACCAATCTGTATAGCAGGAACTGGAGATGGAATCAATGAAGGACCAGAAAACAGCCCAAACTGAAGCTTGATTGGTAAATCACCCTGATTTTCAGCTGAAGATGAAACGGGCAAATTAGTAGCCTGATTACTGACAGAAGTAACATCAACAGTTTTCTGAGCACCATATAAAAGATCTGATGGTACTTCTGAATATGGGGCCCCATCAATAGAACCTGACTTTTCTGGTACCTTTCCACAGGAACTATCACCACTGGCCCCTTGAGAATCATCTGTGGTCAGAAGATTTTGTTCAAATCCATCAGCAATTTCTTTTTCTTCCATGATACCAACAGAACCATCCTGAATCCCAAATGATCTTTCTTGATCACCAATATTTTTCTCAATATCATCGCTCGGTATTACAACTTCAACACCCTCGTCAAAACCCAAGACCACATTGTCCATCACATGAGGTGAATCACCTTCCTCGAGTTCCAGTCTATCGAATTTTTGGTCCAGAGCATTCCCATGGTCCCTTTCACGTACTTCATCCTCTTCTCTGTAGCCATCTTCATCCTCGTCGTATTCTTCTTGCTGCTGCATTGGGTCATCAATTTCAAGAGCCCATTCTTCATCATCAATAGCAGAAACTGAATCAGTCGCAATCACCATTGTACTATTCCCAGAATTACCCTCGTGGGCAACAGATCCAGTCCCAGTCAGCAAATTTCTTTTACCTTCTGCTACCGCTGATGTTACAAGAGAATCTGCAGATTCGTCCAACTCATCGTGGGAGAGATGAGGAGGAGAAGTTGGGGGGCTGGAAACAGATAGAGAAGATTGTGAGTCACACCTTGATCCATTCTTCAATTGCTGGCCTTCAAAGGTGCTGTTTTCTTGCTGTAGTCCAAAAATTTCAGACGGCCCGAGACCTACATGATTACTGCCATAATAATCTGTCTGCCTGGCTGACTCGGTCCTCGTTGCATTTGTACAATGAATGCCATTATCAAGAAAACTCGAAGGACCAGAAAGTTCACCAACTCCTCTAAAATTAGGCCTTTGAGCTGAAGCAAGAGAAGGCGGGGGAAGAACACGGGGCTGTCTCATGGAATACCTTGACCTCCCATATGCATAAAGATCATTTGCCTCAGAATTAGGAGAATTAGGATACAAGCGCTCCTGATAAGGCTGACGAGTAGTAACACTTCGAGTGCGCCCCTGCCCCCAACCATTATCACCGTATCTATCTGCAATATCAGGAAATTCTGAATCCATCTCCCTGAATTTTCCAAACGAGTCGGCATTCCCAGAAAGGTTCCATCTATGGTCTTTTTGATATCCAAACTCATCTGAGTATGACTCTTGCACTCCACCTTTCAAATAAGCCCTAGAAGGCATGTATCCAGCGCCTCCATGGAACTCTTTGCGCGGGCCCGCTCTGCCAGGACCAATTGCGTCCCGCCTTGGACTGAAATGGCCAGTTTCTTGTTCTGAAAGTGGCGAATGGAGGCCAGTAACATTTTCCATATCTCTTTTCCAAGAATTAATCGATTTTTCTCTGTCAAGAGAGTTTGAAGAACTTTCTCTAGAAGGGTACGCCCTTGAGTTATGAGCATATGGCTCAAATGGGCCTGAACTCGTCACGTTTTCTACCATTCTCTCTCCATCTTCCCAGTTATCCAAGTCAACGCTCCTAGATAAATGATTTTCCTTCAAAACTGCATCCAGTTTCTCATCCACAGTTGTTTTTTTAGATGCAGAAACATCATCCTTTGCTCCTTCGGTTTGCTTTCTGGCCATCTTAGCTTCCAGTTCTTGGAGCATCTGGTTGGCAGCTTGCTTCCTCCTCTCCTCTTCCAAAAAGATTATTTTCTTCTCTTCTTCCCTTGCAATTCTCTGATCTTCAGCTCTTCGAAGGGCCTCAAGTTGCTCCTGTTCAGCCCTCCAAGCAGCTTCACGGGCTTCCTCTTCCACCCTTCTCTGCCTATCCTCCTCTTCCCTGACCCTTCTGTGTCTTTCCTCCTCCTCCCTTCTTGCTTGCTCTAAAGCTCTTTCTTGTTCTTCAATGACCCTCTGTCTCTCAAGCTCCTGCATTTTCTGAACTCTTTCAAGTTCAGCCTCAAAAGATTCCCGAACAGGATCATGGAAATCAGTCGATTTGGCAGCATCTTTTTTCCTCTTGATTACCTCAACAAGACCGTCTGAGAAGATGTCCCTTTCATCAAATCCTGCAGAATCAAAGTCTCTCACGAAAGGATCCTCTACGAATGATCTATCACTATTTGAAAATCGTTTGTTTCGACCCATACCCAGTATGTTGTCAGTAGGAGGCCTTCTCCCACTAGAAGCAAGAGATGGTTTCAATGATGAATTATTCTGAAAATTATCAGCCCTGTACCTATGAGGTTGTTCAGGGATATGGCGATCCCGAGAACTACGATCAACCCCTCTGTTATTAAATGATTCAGTTGAGCTATTTCGCTGCATCTGTTGTCCTACATGCCCCGAATCCCACCTTCCAAATGCAGAATCCCTGTTAACCACGGTGTTGCCGTCTCGAACAGTATCTCCATAATGAGGTGGGGAGTACTTATTCTCCTTTAGCATGTTATTATTACTGGCCATTCTAGCACCAACATCAACTCTATTATTTCCCATTTCTTGAGAGCTAAAACCATCTTTTGACAGCGGTGAAGTTCTCCAATTGTTGAATTCTTTACCTTCTCTACTAGGTACTCTTAAATCTTTGTTATACGGGTCCATTTTAAGGACTTCACTGGAAAAATTCTTACCAGTTTCATTGTCTCGCTGACCCCGTCTGTCATACTGATTTAAAGCTGGCTTGTGAGGCGGAACACTGGGCCTGGGCAAGTCAAAATCCCTGTACCAATAACTGTCATTGTTCGAATATCCAGTATCTCTTCCCCGATCAACAAATCCATGACCTGTGTCACGTTCATCATCTGCCCAATCTGACCTCGGATTCACACGAACCAGTGGCAACGGATCAGGAAAATATTCTTCTTGCTTCCGAGTTTGATCAGCCATTCGTCCACCAACCCTTCCACCATTTTCCCTTGACCTGTCAGTACTTACATAGGACTGCCCCATAGGATGCACATCTGCCATTGGACCCAAATGGTAGCTTTCCTCTGTATTCTTACTCAATTCCTCCTGTATAACCTGCTTATGCTTCTGATTAACCACATCCTTCTGTTTCTGTGATGCCCCAGATGAGACGGGCCTTGCTGCCTGTAGAGACGGGAAATCCTCGCCTCTCAAAAGCATGGCTTTCTCCGAAGAGGGTAGTGAATCTCGAGATGCAGAAGTGGGTCCAACCCCAGTAGAACGAGCAGAAGGAGGCATATACGAACCAATGCCTCCTCTACTTGCCCCAACAGTATCAGTAATTCCATCAGTCCCAAGTGTTTCCACACTACTATTGTTCTTCTCCAGCAATGGAGCAGCAGTTGCCACAGGTTTGGTCCACCCCACACCCGAGGAAGAAGGTCTCGACCCACTGCCTGTACCAGCACCGGACCCGGCCCCACCAGGGCCCGACATATCAAACTTCTCATGCTCTTTCCTCAGTGAAGGTAAATTCAGAGGGGGTGGAACAGATAGTTTCGAGGGAACCTTTTGGACAACACCTCGACCCCGAGACAAAACCACCATCCCTCCACCACCACCACCACCTCCTCCCCGACCCCGTCCAGCGGCTGCAGCCTGGCCATAAGAGCCGCCACCGCCACTAAATTGTGAGTAATGAGAATGGTGGGAAGGATGGTGATGCTGACCGTAAGACTTGTTTAGATTCACGGATACAAACTTGGCGCCATGATTGGCCATATCCAAACCCGAGCCGAGACCCGAGACTGAAAACAGGATCTCCCACAGCACGCCCACGCATCAAAACCCTAACCCTGAACACTCCCTCTCACTCTATCTCCGCCCTCCACAACAACAAAATAAACGAAATCAATACTCCCCTGTTACCAGATCTCGCTGCACCAACACATAAAAACAGACATAAATTAAAAACCCTAGGACTAGAGAGCAACCGATACAATCACGAAAAAGTCAATTAATTCACACAATCGCATTACTTCAGCATGAAATTAACAAATACATAAGCTTAATTTACATTAACCCCAACACAAAATCAAAAATCAATCGGGGATCATGCGAGAAATGCGGTGGGAGGAGACGTAGGGCAAGAGCGTACCTCGGAATGGCGTAGGATAAAAAGCTCAGCGGCAGGGGCTGTTAACGTGCGCAGACCGCGAGAGATGCGAGATAAGAGACAGAAGCCCTACTGCGTACTTTAGTATGAGGGCAGATTACGAATTCATCACAGAGATTACGAGAGAGACAGAGAAAGGGGTTTGATTTTGTTTTATTTTTCTTATTTACTTTTTTATTTTAGTATTTTTTTTCCAATAATCAACACAAGTAAATCGAAGAAATAAGACTAGCAAGATCAGGGGTTATTTTCTTAGCACGTCTTTTGGGCTAACTTCAAACTAACGTGTTTGATGTTTACTTGGGTTTTGTCACCCGGTTTCTTCATTATATAATAATTTTGTTACTTCCTACATTAGGTATTTTTTTTCTTTTTAAATTTTTTTATTTAAACCGAAATTCCTTTTTTTTCAAATCTTATTTTAAGAAGTCTTTTTTTAAAATTAGATTTTGATATAAAATTTCAAAATTTTAAATTTCCTCAATCTCTACGTATAAAACTTAAATTGTCTGCTACAATTTTAATCAATTTTTAATCAATTTAGGCCCAATTGCAATTTTAATCAATTTTTTTGAATACTTACAAATATAATTGCAATGTATAATCTATAGTTTATAATAGGCTAACTCTTGTATCTAATCGGGACTGTAAATGCATTTCATGTCGTTTTAGGATCATGCGATTTGTTATCTTTGAAATATCTGATAACATTTCTGTTTGAACAAATGCAATTATTAATATAGAAAAATAATTGCGCGATTGCTGTAAGAAATGTCGACATTTTCAATATAAAGAAATCGCATTTCGATTCTAAAATACATTATCGATCTTGTGATGACCCTGGAATCTTATGAGACTCACTTTTTATAATAAATACTAGTATATAATAATACAACTAAAAGGTTATTACTAAATTTGTCATGAAATACTAAATGTTACACATTCATTATTACCAAGGCCTCATTTTGGTACTCTCAATTGCTGATATCATAAAATAATGAAATTTAACCTTAACATATAAAATGATACAAAAGTCACACATAATTAACAAGTCATGGTAACATAATTAACAAGTCATATATCATTCTCCTCAACTCATTGAATCTTCCAGTTTGGTACTCACAACTGTTGATTCCATATACCACGGTGCCATGAGTTTGTGATATTGTGGCCCGCTTTACTATTCATTCAGAAGTTTGCTATTTGAACATAATTTCAATTTGAAGTTATGATGTGGTATACAAAATTTGCAATTGAGGATGGGCTTGGAGAAATGGGGATAATTGTAGAATTTATTACTCTCTCTTCTCACGTCTTCAATCGCTCTCACTCTCTCTCTTCTCAAATAATCGTCGTCGCCGCTGGCCACAATCACAACACCGCCGCGGCCACCATCCTCACACCCGCGAAACAACGACCGCCTCCCTCCCCAGCCCGTGAAACGACGACCGCCTCCCCCCCAACAAAAAATCAGAACGAATTGAATCCTGGGTTTTGATTTGGCGGCGCCTGCACCTCCCACCCAAAAAACCGCTTCGGCGCCTGCACCTCCCCATCTGTTTTTTTTTTTTACAGTTTTTTGTTGCAGTAAGAGATTGGCAAAGAAAGGGCTCTTGCAAAACAGTTCAATATCAACGTTTTGGGTATTTCAATTTGAAGATTTTTCATGTGGATTTTTGAAAATTTTGTACAGATTTTATGGATTTTGATGAAATGCAGATTTTTTTTGTTGTTTTTGTGATATGCATTGAATCTGGGTTTTGGATTTGGTTCATACTTCATGTATTTTTTTTGTGTTATTGAAATCTGTAAGATTTTTTTTTATCTTGGCTTGTGGGGTTTGGAAATCTAGAATATGGGTTGGTGATCGATTGAGGTATGGAAAGCTGCAGATTTGAAGATTTTTATGAAGATTTGGTTTTTTAAAGGTCTGGGTTGTTGATGTGTAAGTTTTTTGAAGATTTGAAGATTCATTTATGAAGATCTGGTTTTGTTAATTTCTGAGGGGAGGATCTAAAATCGGAGATGAATCTGTTCATGTTTGTGATGAACATGTTTATGTTTTTGATGAACATGTTCATGTTTTCTATGAACATGTTCATGTCATGATAAAGACGAGGATATACAATTTTTTAGATTGTAATTGTAGGTTTTAGATATTATTTTTTCTGTAATTTTTTTAAATTTTCTGTAATTGTTAGATATGATTTTTTTCATATGAGATAATAATTTTTGTAATTTTTATATAATCGGCAAATCCCCTTTTTCATCAATTTTAATTTGGTTGCGTAAATAGTCAAATTTTTCGCTGCCAGAATGCTTTATGGTGAACCAAGTGAGAAATGAAATTGCAATGAATTGAAATTGTGAAATTGTGAGTTGGTAACAGGGAGTTGTTAACTTTTTTGCAGAGAAAGGGCAATTATGTCTTTCAATATGAATTTATGGACCTAGTAGTAATGTTAAATAGGGGATGGACCTAGTAGTAAGTTTGAGTTGGACTTTGGACCTAAGAGTCACTCACTCATAATTATACATGGTTTGCACCTCAAATCACTGGGGTATGTTTGTTTCGGGATTTAGGTGTGCGAGAAAGTCATGACTTCAAAATTCTATGAATTTAAAAATGCTGATGGATAGTAAAAGTATGTGTTTGTTTTGAGATTTTGATAGGATGAGATTTTTGTTTTATGTCAAATCAATACGGATTTAATGTGGTATCTATGACATTTCAATAGGTATCTCATCTAATCCCTCAATCTAATCCTATAATCCAAACGCATATCTTGATTCAAACAAATTCAATCCAATCCATTCAATTTTAATCAATCTCACTCAATCCTATCATACCTAATCAATCAGGTCCCGTGAACCAAACGTCCCCTAAAAGTTGTCAGAAAAAGTCGCAAGCATGGGCTTAATCCAAATTACCCAATGTCTAAATCGCAATTGAAATGGAGCTTTGTTTGCAATTATCCATTTATTTATTTATTAAAATTGCAATTAAACTTAAGTTTTGGTTATTGTGGCAATTAAAGTTGCCGATAACACATTTATTTAACTTTTTTTTATATGCAATTTTAAATACATAATCACTCACCCATTTTTTAATTAATATTATTTACTCAACTCAATTTGTTTTCTCTTTTCCTATCATTCAATCATTATCACAATATTTTTTTTTATATTTAGGGGCGACAACAAGTTAGACTACTCAACAAGTGCCCACCGTTGACCTACTTAAATTCATCTTGATTCGATCTTTTTAATAAACAAACCAGACCTAGACTTTTAAAAGTTTGAGATGTTAATTAAGTGGGACAAGTACTTGAAGGTAAGGAAATCTCCCATTATCTTAAGGGGTGGGGCTACCCGCTATGGGCGTGTAGCGGGTAGGGTGACCCATCTAATTATTGTTGATAGCTAAATTAACAAGAGAATGAATACTGATTGTGGCTTAAATATTTTGCTAATCAAGCAATAAAATGTTCAATGATGAGCAATAAATGAGTGCTTGTGCATTTTATGTGAAAAATAAATGCAAGAGTAAATGACAATAACTTTGTCTTGAATAATTTATGGATCCTTTATTTGGGGTCTTAAATGCCCTATTTATATTACAAGATAAGGAACCATGATTCATTTATTATTAACCCTAATTAAGAGTTAACTATAACATTAAATGTAGAGATTTTATGTAAGTCAATTTTCGATCTCGCCTCGGAGTCTAGGGGCGTGTTCAATGATGTCCCAGCTTCTGAACTAGTCGTTGTCCTTAGCTAGAGACGGTAACTTATTCTCTTCATTCTTTTCCTTATTTAATCACTTGCATTCTTATCACGAGTCCTGTCAAATGATTTGTTTCCTATAATAGTGTGATCTTCATTTAATGCCTCTGAGCTTTCCCTGATAGTATTGATCTTTTACTCTGTTTGTTCCTTGAAACACTCCTCGATATCATTCCAACTAATTTACTTTTCTTTTATAGCAAATTTCCTGACAAGACCCTTGGTTGATTTAGATTGAGATTGCTTGTCATATCGACCAACTCTTTTTCTTCGCGTAGAAGTTGAGTTCGTCATTCCTAGTTTGCTCGCTAGCCGAGCTCAGTGAGGATCGATCTCCTAGATTTGGCAAAATCTCCAATTTCCCTGAGGTGAACTTTCTGCTCATCTTGTCAGGAAATTGGGCCTTAGTTTATAATTGGGCTTTGAGCCTGTTTTATAACAGATATAACAAGTGCCCCTTAGTTCGCTTCTCATGACGAAGTAATATGGGGAGCGGGCTGAAAGTGAGGATTACATATGTCGTAGCCCCGCATGAAAGCCTACCCTGAGGCCTCGTCTCGATTTTTCAGGGATTATTGCGTTGTCTCGTGCCCCACATAGTGAACGTTATGGTTGATGCATGTGCGCCAGATGTGACCACTAGAGGTTGTGACTGAAGAGACGCGTGTGATTAGGTGAAACGCGCTCTCCTCGGAATTTGAAATCCAAATTTGGACGCCGAAAATTTGCCCTAACTTTGCCTATAAATACGACCTTTCATCTTTTATTTATTTTCTTTCACTCTTGCAATTTCTAAATTCCCAATTTTTCTCTAGCAATTTCTCGTCAGCCTCTTCTGATGGTTACTCAAGTAAATTTACAAAGGAAATTATTCTCTCTCTTTTGGTTGTTTAGAATGTCTGGTGAGAGTAGTGCGATTTGGGGTGCTCCTTCAACTTCGGCGAAGTTAAGGCAGAGTACTGGGCAGTGCCAACCCCCCAGTGTAGACAAAACCAAATAGACCAAACTGGCTCTGTTGCCATCCCTATACAAGACCAACACAAGATTTTCAGCATCAACCAGCATTTCTCAGCAATGACTCATGCATCAAACATAGACACAAATCTCAATAGTTAAATGATAAAAACAATTGACCAAACAAACCCATCTCACAATAAGACAAACAACAACTAAACAAATCCCCTATATTACTAATAGAGAGTTCATTTTGATGATGTGTCTTCTTATGATTAATTTGGATGATGTGTCATCTTTAGGTTAATTTGGATGAATTATCACATTTTATTGAATTGATGTGTAATTTTTCAATTAGTTTGTAGTTAATATGTGGCATTCATGTTGCATTTTAATGTGTAGTTTAATTTTAAAAATCCCCTATATTACTAATAAAGAGTTCATTTTGATGATCCTGTAAAAAAAGTTCATTTTGATAATGTGTCTTCTTATGGTTAATTTGGATGAGTTATCACATTTTATTGAATTGATGTGTCATTTTTCAATTGGTTTGTAGTTAATACGTGGCATTCATGTGGCATTTTAATGTGTAGTTTAATTTTAAAAATCTCCTACATTACTAATAGAGAGTTCATTTTGATGATGTGTCTTCTTATAATTTATTTGGATGATGTGTCATTTTGAGGTTAATTTGGATGAGTTATCATATTTTATTGAATTGATGTGTCGTTTTTCAATTGGTTTATAGTTAATATGTGTCATTCATGTGACATTTTAATTTGTAGTTTAATATATATATTTTTTTTTGCAATATGTAAGGTTGAAATTTGCACATCTTACATTATATTTATTTTGATTGCACTAAACCCACTAAACTATAACTGAAATTGTATCTAAACCACCTAACTATTTTTTGTTGCACTAAACTATACAAACTATTATTTTATTACACTTAAACCACGAAACTAATTTTTTAAGCAATTTTTTCTCTTAAATTTAATTTAGGAATTTGTGAATCAATTGCAGAATAGATAGAATTTGATACAATAATTTATTCCAATAACTGTGTAAGCAAGTATATACTAATATACACCCTAAAAAATTATTAATTCATATTTAGTGCATTTATGCAAATAATTAAAATTTTTATTATTAAATATATTATATGTTATGAATATCATATTTTTTTTAATTAAAAAATCGCGTAATACACGGGCATGAAACTAGTACTATATATTAATAAATATATTTTAGCTTATGTGGCGAAACCACGTTAATACTATATATTAATAAACCTATTTCAGTTTATGTGGCGAAACTATGCTAATTTTGTAAAAGCCCAGTTCAACCAAATTATTTCGTTTCAAAATTATGCACTCTCATTAAAAATTATTTAATGTTGAACTGTCTAAATAAATTAATTACAAAGATATACTTAAAATTATAAAATCAATTATACAACTTCAGATTTTTGTATATAAGAAAGCAAATTATGTGTAAGTTAACGCCCCAAACTTATTATTAGATATACACTAATTAAATTAAATCTTTTTTTACAACAATTAAATCAAATCTTTTATTTTATTTTTATCTTATTTATCTATAAAGATACTTATATTCATGTCTCATATCTCCTCCCCCTTATAAATTAAGCTCTTCACGTCCACATTATAAGGATAAAAGATCCTTTCATATTAGTTCATATTCTTTTAATTTGATGAATTTGATAATCTGATTTTATTTTGTATATTGTAGAAAATATTGAGGTAAATAATTTGAGTTTTTAATTCGGTGTGGATGGTTTTTTTTTTTTTTTTTTTCTGTTCATAGCAACTTTTTTAATTTAATGAATTTGCTAATCTGATTTTGTTTTGTATCTTGTAGAGAGAATTGAGATAAGGGTTCTGACTTGGTTGTTGATAAGTTTATTCTTTTCTGTTCATAGATATTCTTTTAAGGGGTTGTTACTATTAGGTAACCATTTATAAGTAACTCTTACTCTTAAGTGCTACACTTTTTAAGTGTTACTCCTAGGTCCAAAAAAAAAGAAGGTGTTAAAGACTTAAATAACCTTATATGCTATAAATACCAAATTTGTGCAATTTTGAATTTATTTTGGAATATCTTGACAAATATTTAAATATTTATTTCCCTAAAAAAATCTGCACACCCCAATTTTTTTCATCTATCTAATTAATTTTCAGAATTACATATTCATATATATATTAAGTTGTATATTTTTAACCATTCTAAAAATTATAAAAAATTTATGCACACCCCCAATTTTTTTAATTATTTGTCCTTTTATTTAATTAATTTTTTTAATTCTGCATGCGTGTAAAAATTTCTGCACATCCGAAATTTTTTTTGCACACCCCAATTTTTTTCTTATTATTTGTCCGTTTATTTAATTAGTTTTTTTTAATTCTACATACACGTAAAAATTTCTGCATTGCACACCCCAATTTTTTTTAATTATCTATCCTTTTATTTAATTATTTTTTTTAATTCTGCACACAGTAAAAAAATTTGTACACTCGTAAAAAATTTTGCACACCCTAACTTTTTTTAATTCTATCCTTTTATTTAAAATTCTACACACCCAACAATTCTGCACACGCGTAAAAAAATTTGCGCACGCGTAAAAAAATCTGCACACCACACAAATCTGCACACCCGTAACAAAATCTGCACACCACACAAATCTGCACACCCGTAACAAAATCTGCACACCACACAAATCTGCACACCCGTAACTAGTACTCAGTATCTGATCATTTCCAATCAATTTAAAGTAATCTAGCAATAAACTTCAGCATAGGGAACTGATCTCCAGTCATACAAGATTGATGCAGATAATAACTTTTTGAAATGACCACTTAAAATATCTATAGCACAGCATTGTTGAGGCAAGAACACCATTGTTGAGGCAAGAACACACCATTGTTGAGGCAAGAACACTGCGGGTGTGTTTTAAGTATTTCAAAACACATTTTAAGTCTCGGTTACACAATGTCAATCTCTCGTAATGAAATGACTTTTATCAGCATATCCAGATCATATAGAAAGATTACATATGACAAGATAAAAAAAATGGGATTACACATTATTCACTTGAGTACAATTTATCATATCTCAATAGTAAAGCATAAGGTATTGTACTGTTCACTCCTATAAACTACGATAATTGTCTTCCAATTAAGCTAACTATGGGAACATACGTATCATTTTTTTCTCATTACATACATCAGGAACACAAATCACGCATTGTAAATCACTAATTTGAAAATAAAAGATCAAGGCGCCTAGCAAAATAAAAGATCAAGGCGTCGCCGAAATCGCAACCTCCGCCGGCTGAAGAATTCATCGCCGCCAAAGCGTGACAAAAATCTGTGAAATTGCAGTTTGACCTCACACAGATCGGGGGGCAACTGGAGGCCGGGAATTTCATGTTGCAAAAAGTCCAGAAGCTCCTCGTCTGAAGAAAAACGAGAACATAGGAGAGCCCCAATGTCTTGGGTTGAAAGATACAGTGCCATGGTGGTTAGCGGCAGCGATCAGGCGGATCGAGGGAAGTCCCCGTTAACTAGGGTTAGGAGGAAGAATCGCCGGAGCGTTCATTTTTTTAATTTTCAATTTTGAAATAAAAAGGGAAATGAGTTATAACGTGAGAAGGGGGTAAAATTGTCTAAACCAGACCTATGAAGATTCTTAAAAAAAATCTTAACCCAGTAAGAATCCTCATAAAAATAACACTTTTGAGCAATTTTCTTTTCTTTTAATTTGATGAATTTGTTAATCTGATTTTATTTTGTATATTGTAGGGAGTATTGATGTAAGTAATTTAAGTTATGAATTGATTATGAATGTGTTTATTCTTTTATGTTCATAACGATTCTTTTAATATGATAATTTTTTAATCTAATTTTATTTTGTATATGGCAAGGAGTATTGATGTAAGTAATTATTTCAGTTTTATTTTGAATGATTTTCTCCTATTCATTAATTAGTGACAATTTGTGAACTTCTAAGTTGACTATAAAATAATATTTATATGCTAGATTAATTTTTAGAATATTAAACTTGTAAGAAATGTAATTGATGAATTGTTGATTAAGAATTACTATGCGCTCTTTGTTCTGAAAAAAAAAAAAGAATTACTATGCGCACTTGTTTGATTTAGAACTCCAATAGTAATTTTTTTTGTGTCAAATTTAAAAATAATTTTTTTTATATTTTTATTTAATTATATGCGTTGATTATGTATATTAATTAATTAATTAGATTGTATAATATATGTAACAAAATTATGTAATTAATAATGAAGGACACCAACATTAATAGACTTATTGAAAGAAAAAAGAAGAAGATTAAAGTTGAATTCAAATCAAGATGATTGAAAATGCAAAATTATATTTTTTATATTAATAACATTAAACTTTAAATAGATCAAGCAACAAAGTCTCCCAAAACTTAAAAAAAAAAGAAAATAATATAATAATACTCTTTTGAAACTTAAACAATAAATTCGTCTTTGTAGATAAAGTCTTCAACTATCCAAACAATGCACTTGCAATGAAAACCTTCGATCATATTCCGTAAATCTGTTGATTAAATAAAAAAAAATAATATTAAAAAGAATGGAAGTGACTGGAAGAAACATCAGAAAAAGATTGAAAAAATTAATATTTTCGCATGAAGAATGTACAATTATTACCTTAATCCACTAAAGAAATCGTAAGTAGACGAATCTACATAAAAGACGACTAAAATTATAAAAACCTACAAAACATTCTTCAAGCATTATATGATAATAAGAACATGCAAAACAAAACCAAAAAAATCGAACAAAAGATTATTAGAGAAGGCAATATAAAAAAAATGAACATAAAAAAATAAAATGGAAGAGAATGAATGGAGAAAAAAATGAATGAGAGATGCCACAATTTATAGAAAATAAAAGATAAAATCAACGATTGAGATCAAAACAACACTCTAAATTAATGAGATTAGAGGAATTTGAAATAGAAGAATGTAGTTTTGCCACATCATTTTATTACTTGACACATCATCTCATGGAGGTTTTGCATTATAGAGATTATAGATACTTCAAGAATCTTTTGACTCTTTACATTCTATTTCTCTATTTCTCATAATATTTTCTTCCACTCAATTTCTAATGTTCACTCTTTTTATATTGTTTTCTCTTACAGTATTTATTATTTATAATGCATGAAAAATGTTTTGTTTTTTGTTTTGTTTTGCAGGTTTTTGCATGAACAATATTCAGAGTTTGTGTTTTGCAGGTTTTTATAATTTTATTCGTCTTTTATGTAGATTCGCCTACTTACGTTCTCTTCAGTGGATTAAGGTAATAGTTATACGTTCTTCATGAGAAAATATTAGTTTTTTCAATCTTTTTCTGATGTTTCTTCCAGTCTTCTCCATTTTTTTAATATTATTTTTTATTTAATCAACAGATTTGCTGAATATGATCTATGGTTTTCATTGCAAGTGCATTGTTTGGATAGTTGAAGACTTCATCTACAAAGAGTATTTTTTTTGTTTAAATTTTGAAAGAGTATAAATATCTTTATTATTTTTTTATAAGTTTTGGAGACTTTTTTGCTTGATCTATGTAAGGTTTGATGTTATTAATATATAAAAAAAAATATAATTATACATTCTCAATCATCTTGATTTGAATTCAACTTTAATCTTCTTCTTTTTTCTTTCAAGGTCATTAATGTTGGTATCCTTCAATATTAGTTACATATATTATGCAATCTAATTAATTAATATACATAATCAACACATATAATTAGATAAAATATAGAATTGTTTGATTTTTAAATTTGACACAAAAAATTTAAATTACTATTGGCCCCAGGTTGTCACTAGTTAATTAATAGGAGAAATTTATGAGTATATGTAAAACTTATATTTTATTCTCGACTGATAACTTCTTAAAAGTTTCGTATTTTATTCTAACTTAGAAAACCAATTTTTCAATTATGTAATTTAAATTATGTCCTTAATTATATAATCATATTCCTTAAATCACTATTCAATTCTAATTAATTCATATATCATAATTATTGATAAGGTCAATTAAGCATCATTTCTTAAATATTAATTTTGGTCCATAATTCTCGCAATATAATTGATAATTAATTATTTAAAATTATCTTATTTAATTTTTTATTTTAATTCAAAAAAACCCAAAAATTATGGAAGAAAATATTTTTTATTTTAATTCAAAAAAACCCAAAAATTATGGAAGATTTTTTTCAACTTGAATATATTCACCTTTAAAATTTTAAATGTTTCACGAAAACTCCTCAAAATGATTGTTAAATTATATCATTAAAGATGAACTAATACTTCCTTTTTTGCTATAATTACGGAATATCTTTTTAATTGAAACTCTAAATCGGAATAATTAATGTTGATGTAAAAAATTTAAAATTTTGCATGCCAATGTTTCAAAAAAAAAAAAAATGTAAAAGCATTTGATTAAAAAAAACTCAAGATTTACTCTTATATAAATGATATAATTGATTATTAATTATTTAAAATTAGCTAATTTAAGTTTTTTTTTTTAATTTTAACTCAAAAAAATCAGAAAAATTATGGAAGATTTTAATCAACTTGAACTTTAAAATTTTTAATTTTCATGAAAATTCCTCAAAGCTATTTTTAAGTTATATCATTAATGATTAGTTGATCCTTAAATATATTTTACATAGAAATAAATCAATTAACGGAATTATGACGTTAATTGACAAAATATTACTTTATTTATTAATATAAGGTAAATTATTTCTGAATAATTATATTCCAAATATATCAATATCTAAACATTAATTTTTAAAAAATTGCGTATTTTATGTTTGACAATTATTTAATTTTAAAGATAATGGATTCAGTCAAAAATTTATGTCATTATATACCGAGATTTGTATATATTATTTAGTTTTTTTTTTGACGGGAAAAATAAATAATATAAATTAAGCCCGTAAATCGGCTTCAACAGTAGCAACAAAATCATCCGAAATGGACGACGAAACGAAAACATCAGAACACGAAAAAGCAAACTGAGCTAGTCTATGAGCAACACAGTTGCCAGAGCGTCGAACCCAACTGAAATTGACAACATAAAAAACATCACATAACTTAAGAATTTCTAAACAAATACCGCCAAAATAGGAGAAATCATTCTTCGGCCTTTTGAGTGCATAGAACACAACTTGAGAGTCCACTTCCACAATGATCTTATGGAATCCTTTTGCAGCAGCTAGTAACACACCTTCATGCACAGCCAAAGCCTCAGCCATTTCAACCTCCATGTCTCCCTCCCTCCTGGCCACAATCACCCATCGTACGTATCCCCGCTCATCACGGATGACACCTCCCAACCCCACACCGTGCCCCTGCCTGAAAGCAGCATCGCAGTTCAGCTTAAACAACCCCTCATCAGGTGGCTTCCAACGACCGTCATCCCCCCTAGAGAGTCTCGCCGGATGTCGTTTTACAGCATCCCGGTAATAGTCATAGTGGCCACGAGCAATTTCAACAATACGACATGGAAGAAGGACCTTACCCCAGAAGACGAGCTCGTTGCGTGCAAACCAAACGGCCCATAGCACCGTGACAAATAGGACCTGATCCTCCTTTGACAAACTCCCTACAACGCGCATGGCCCAACTCTCAATCTGCTCCCCATCATGTAAGACATCTATGGAAAAACTAAGGAGAGACCAACAATCTGATAATCCGGGGCAATCGCGAAGGGCATGTTCGGTCGACTTAATTAGCTTCCATAGTGACGGCACTCCGGTTCCACATTAACGAACCGAGTTATCAGATTCAAAGAGGTCGGTACAATTCCCCTAAGTACTCTCCACATAAAAACCTTAACTTTTGGCGTAATATCAAGTCCCCATACCCATCTCCACTTTCTGTCCCCCACTCCTAATTCACCATATGCTCGTTCCCTTGCTCGCATCCATTCGATATATCCAGATTTGGTTGTGTACATCCCATTCTTCTCCCCTCTCCAAGAAATCACATCACTCCTATACGACGAAAAAGGCAAGGTCATGATTTTTTTTACTTCTGCGGGCATGAAAATTTCCCGTACCAGCTCTGTGTCCCAGCCCGAGTAATCGCCATGCATAAGTTCCCTCACTCTCGAACCCGCTGGTAAGCTCCCTCTCTCCGACTGCACCCTACCATCACCCTCACCCATTAGCCAAGCATCCTCCCATATTCTCACCGTTTGTCCATTTCCCACAACCCAACCTAAACCAACCTCCAACACCTTCCGTCCCTCAATGATACTTTGCCACGTGTTGCTCGAATTATACTCAAGAGATGCAGACAGGAAGTCACCTCTCGGAAAATAACGAGCTTTCAGGACACGTGCAAGTAGTGAGTTCCCATTATGAATTATCCTCCACCCCTGCTTGGCAAGAAGCGCCTTATTAAATGCCTCCAAATCTCTCAGACCCAAGCCCCCCTCCCCTTTCGGCCGACACAACTCTTCCCATCTTGTCCAATACGTCCTCTTCTCCTCCCCCTTTTGCCCCCACCAAAAACGAACAATTGTCGCTCGGATCTTGTCAATAAATCCCCTATGGGATACTAAAACAACTCATGAGATACGTCGGGATAGCCTGTGCCACAGATTTAATTAGCGTCAACTTCCCTACTTGAGATAGGGTCTTGCCCTTCCAATCCTTGAGTTTCTTTTCCACTCTATGGACCAAATTCATGAATGTAGCACTGCGTGATCGCCCGATTTTTTAGATATGCCCAAATAGATGGAATGTTGGGCAACCTTTCTAACACCAAGAACACCCGCCAACTACAAACCCCTGTCCTTCGATATTCCCCCACTGAACATGATTTCTGACTTTGCCAAATTTATAACCTGCCCAAATGCTCTTTCATACACCTTTAGGACCTCTCTCACCCGGCACAGTTCCGTGGCACTTGCTCTCCCGAACACAATAGAATCATCCGCAAAGAAGAGCTTGGAAAGAATGGGAGCTTCTCTACAAACCTTCACCCCGTGTATCACCCCATTTTCCACGCTTATTTGGATCAATGTTGATAGGGCCTCCCCACATAAAAGAAATAGATAGGGAGATAAGGGATCTCCCTGCCTAAGTCCCCTCGTTCGATGGAAAGACGATGTTGGCTGGCCATTAACAAGGACAGAGAACGAGACCGATCGGACACAACGCATGATAGTGCCCACAAGCCACTCTCCTAAACCAATCTTCAACAAGACCCGCTCCAGAAACACCCACTCCACCCTATCATATGCCTTGATCATGTCCAACTTGAATGCAAAAGAACCCCTGACAACCGCTTTACTTAGCTTCATCGAATGGAAAACCTTATAAACTAACAGGGCGTTATCCGTAATAAGTCTGCCTGGCACAAAAGCTGATTGAGAGGGATCAATAATATCAGGAAGAAAAGGTTTGATACGGTTCACAATAGTCTTTGTAATAATCTTGAAGGAGACATTCAAAGACTAATGGGACGACAATCCACAGACCTCCCCGGGCTGTTAACTTTCGGAACCAAAGCAATGAACGTATGGTTAAGAGATTCCGGAGAGGCCCCATTATTAAGAACATCAAGCATAGAAGCAATAACACTCTCCCTCACCACACTCCAAAATTTGTGATAAAAATAGCCGACATACCCTCCGGGCCCGGGGTCTTACGTGGGTGCATTTGAAAAAGTGCTCTGGTGACTTCCTCCTCCGTAAACGCCTGAGATAATGCATCTAGCATCTACCCATTGACCTTGCTCTCTACAGCTCCCAAAGCTTTTCCATATCCAAATTACTCGATGTCGTATATATTATTTAGTTGAAATCAATAATTAAGAGATATAATGAACATTATCTGTTAATATTTTCCTCTTATAGTTATCGAGGTCAAATTGAAATTTTATAACTGTTGTAAGCATATGACACGAGGTCGGGCACGACCTGAGAAGAGTCGTAGGAAGGCCAGACCAAATTTTGCACAAGTATAGCACCTCGCTGAGAAAAGCGAAGCAAAAGCACGCCAAGTACGAATGTGCGACCTAGATGCACCTCGCAGGTTGCATATTGACATAAGTACGGAGCATTAACTATGATTAGACCCATGACAGGCGAGCAACACCAAGGAGCTTACCTAAAGATGGCCATAATAAGAGATGTGTCAGTAAATGACGGTAATGATGGATAACTAGGAGTACTTAAACGGCTAAATCCCCGATTATCTGGATTTGTCTCGGGCGATGTCCCAACGAGGTGCCCAAAATCATAATATCTCGAGCGACCTCCAAGCGACCTCCGACCCGAGTCACATCAATCTTGTAGCATTTAATGTTTTATAGAGTCACTTTCGGCTGGATGTACTTGTAATCCGGAAGAGTGAGCCCCACTCTCCCAACCCCTATAAATATGGGTCATTTATGACCAAGAAAGCTAGAGAATTCGATACCCTACCAAAACTCTTGCAAATTTATTACTCAAGCACTTATTCTCTCAATCAATCACATAACATAAATGCAATCCACTTAACACATTTATTATTTGTGTCACTAAGATCATCGAGCCACATCATTAATCCCTAACCCATATATTTTAGTACACAACAATTGGCGCTAGAAGAAGGGTACTTTTTAAGAAATATCGAGCTAAGTTTTTAATGTTTTCTCATTGGAGTATTCCTCACGAATCTTTGATATAAATCCATCACATTCACTCAAATCACTCCAAAAAACCACTCAACCATGTCTCAAGCAACTTTCATCTCCAAGAAGAACGCCGCCTCACCTTCATGTCGCTCTGGCAGAGCGGGGGCTAGCGGCCCGACCGTTAGCAACCGCAAAGCTGGGGGACCCACCATCGGGATAGCTCAGAAGCTCGAGCAAATCCGTACCCCAAGAGATATCGACGAGGCCATCGCGGAATTATACAAAAAGCAGGCCGATATGAAAATGCCCAACGACGACCTGGGCCATAACCTAAACCAAAAAGCTCAGAGCAAGGGCAAAGGCCAGATGCACGAGGGTCCTCGCAAGGAAAGATTCCACCATGACGGACCTCGCTACGAGGGACCTCATCGTGAATGGAGTCAGGAAGGCAATTCTCGCGGGCTTCAGTGCACCCCGATCTACCGACGCAACCCGAACGAAGGGCCAAACCCCATCCACAAAAGATTGTTCTCAGAAAGTTTCAGTTGCGGTCAACATCCACCTCGCGGACCCCAGCGAGATCAGCCCAGGAAAACTCAACGCGACCAGGCTGAGCCCGAAGGATCTTATTCGGGGTCAGTGGCCCAAGACAGACCCAGACAACGAGTGTCAGCAAAAGATCGACTTGAGAGAAGCCCATCACCCCGCAGGACTGAGAGGACCCCATCGCCGTACAGGCGTCGTCGGACCCCATCTCCATGCCGACAGGAAAGAAATTCTCCACCTCACCCTCATCACAATGAGGTCGCTGGACAAAACGAAAGCCCTCAGATGGCCGCCATTCTTCAGAATATCAAAGATCTCCAAGAACAGATAGCGAACAGAGGGGGGACACCTCTCACCACAAAAATTCCAGTCTCGCCACTATCACCCACATTCATGCTCGCCCCGGTACAAATCAAAATCAATGCAAGCTCAGTCACGCAGTACAACGGCAACACTGATCCGATCAACCACGTGAGCAAATACACATGTTGGGAGATGAATATAATAAACGATTATATGATTTTGATTAAGATCCCAAAACCCCTGAGTATGACATGTTCAGAATGATCTTGATAATTGAGTCAGGATTCAGTTTTAGAGTATTCAGGATGTTATCTGCAAAATGTATAGTCAGCAGATATAGTTCAGGATAGGTTCTGAAGACTCTGAAGAACTCAGTATGTTTCTGAAGAAACTGAAGTTTCAGTATGAAACTTAAGTCTCTGAAGTCTCAGTATGAAACTGAGAACTGAAGACTCAGCATGAAGACTCAGTATATCAGTCAGTATAACTCTGAAAGACTCAGAAGACCCTGAAGACTCAGAAGACTCTGAAGACGCAAGACTGAAGACTGAGAAACTGAAGATCAAGAATACTGAAAGCACAGTAATTACTGAAGACTCAGTAATGTACTGAATGCTCAGTATGAACCTGAATGTTCCGAGGCACTGAATATATCTATCTGAAGGTTGCAATACTGAGAGAAACGCGATGCCTTAGAAAGTTAGATATTGCCAAAACATTCAAATGCAGACAAAAGGAACTAAGTCAGAAGTGTTGTTAAGGTTATATCAAACTCAGAGTTTGTAACCAAAAGAGCCGTTGAAGGTGTCTACCTTTAACTGAAGACAAAAGTCAAAAAGAGGAAGACAACACTGTACCATACTGACACTGACAGTGACAGGCCGCTGAAAGAGATGTCAGATGTACGAAAGTTCCAGACTGCAAAAAGTGAAGACCGGCTACATGAAAGGCTATTGCCTAAAACATGTTAGGGAAGTTTCAAACCCTAAATATAGCCGTTTCTCACACACCATAAGAGGGAACTCACAAAGCTATTTCTCCAACGGATAGTTTTCAAGAGTGATCTTGGTGTATGCCTATAAATACTGGTGACCCTCTACTTTGTAAGGTTACGGGAAATTTATACGCAACTCAAGAGCTCAAACTTATTCTTGCAAAAGTTAAAGCACTCGAAATACCTTGAATTTCCCAAGTGCTTCTATATTGAAGAGAGCTCACTTTACTAAGCCTAGATTGATAAGATTTATCCAAAGCTTAGTCGAGATATCCTAACCCTTTGCATTGTACTTCATTGTAAAGGATATCTCACCCTAGTTGGAAACCAACCAAGAAACCCCAAACCCTTGAGAAGGTAGTTGGAGTGTGTTTTGTTGGTGAGTAGAGTTGTAAAGAGTTAGTAAACTACGCAGAGTAGTCAGAAAACTCTAGAGGAGAAGTTAGTAAGCTACAGGGGTAGTCTGAAAGCTTGTGTGTGATTGAGTAATTAAACTACGGAGGTAGTCAGAAAACTCAAGGTCGGGTTGAGTAAAGTAAACTACGTGGAGTAGTAAGTAAACTCTACGAGTTGGTAAAGTAAACTACTACGTAAAGCTCGAAGTTGATAGTGAATTTCTCTCAAGAGTCGAGAGAGAGTGGATGTAGGAGCTTGAGTCTCTCGAACCACTATAACTCTTTGTGTTCTTTATTGCTTTTCTTATCTGCGGCTTAATCGGCCGCATTGACTTGATTTTGAAAGCATATTTTTTCATCGATATTCGGTTGGAATCAATCCAATTGAAGTTGCATAAGTGAATCACGGCCTAATCACTATTTCATAAAGGGAAGGTTTTTCAAAGAAAGCTTAAAACGAGTATAATCTAAGGGCCAACCATTCCGCATTTAATCGAGTAGCTAGAACATATAGTTATCAAACTAAACTCTCTTCCGAGGATTCAAGAGGGCTAGTTATCGATCCAAGCAACTCGGGATCTACGACACTTTAATTCGGTTGGGATTATCTCGAGGTTTTCGGCGCAAATTTCGGGATCATTGTCTCGATGAGACTTTGACTCGGAGCGATCCGTGTTTCTCTAACCTAATCTTCGTGATTATCTCGACCCAAGTGACCTAAGTAAGAAAAAAAGTTTTAAAATCACCGAACACGCGTGTATTCCCCCCATACACGTGTAAGACTCGTTACCGGGACCAACAAGTGGTATCGAGCGGTGGTTCAACTTGACCACTCTTTGTGTTGACAAAGTTTTATTTTCAAAAATAATTGTGGTCCATCCGAATCGATCTTATTTCTTTCAAATTTTTTTCTTTTCAAAAGATCGGAAAAATGTCTTCTAAAAACTTCCCATGTTCTCGATGAGAACTATGATCTATGGAGATCGAGAAACGCAGGCTCATCTGTATTCCAAACATGAGCGTATGTGGAGAGTGGTTTCTCAAGGACCATTCAAATTTACTGTGGTGAATCCCAGAATTACAGAAGAGGAGAGAATTGATCCTAGAGCAGAATTTTCTAAGTCTGATGACCAACTAACTCCCCGAGGAGAGAGAAAGTTAGTCAATCTAGACTACATTGCAAAAAGACACACTATACAAAGACAATTGATGATGGTGTGATGGGAATGATCTCTCACCGTAATATTTGCTAAAGAGATATGGGATACACTAATTTGTTATGTGCCAAGACACATATCATATAAAAGAAAACAAACTTTTCGTTGGCAATTGGAAAGTTTGACAGTTTTGAAATGGATGATGGTGAATCAATAGACAAATTGGAAGTCAGATTCACTAACATCATGAATGATCTAAACGCACTTGGAAAGAAATATCCACAAAGAGAAGTGGCATTGAAAATTCTTAGAGGTCTTTCTAAGAAATGGGATATTCATGCAAAGTGGTGATCGAAAACACCAAGAACATTAGTTCAATGCCATACCAACAAGTCTTTTCTCCGAGTGAAAAGCCTATGAATTTGTAATTGATAAGAAATCCAAAAAGGCCGACAAAGAAAGATGATTCTTCATCGAGTAAAAATGTGGCTTTTTAAAAGCAATAAAAAAGATAAAACCCCATGCCAAAACTAGAGAGAGCTTGAGAACCCCATGCCGAAAAGGAGGTTTGACGGACTTTAATAGTAGATTTGGAAAATACAAAAGCTATTACGGGAACCACAGTACCGGAAGAAACCCGAGGACAGATCAACGAGAAGAAGAAGGACCTAAAAATTTGAAGGATCTTCATCGAAAGAAGGACTCCAAGTCCAAAGAAGAAAAATGATCGGGATGATGATGCCAACAGATGTTTGTAATTGCGGAAGAAAGGTCACTTCCAAAGATGATTGTCGAGTTGAGTGCTAAGAGAGAAGAGAAAGACAAGCTAAAAAGAGACCGGAAGTTCTCAAGCAAAAAGGCCATGGTTGCGGAAGAAGAACACTCGAGGAAGGATCTAGCTCCTCGGATGAGATATTCTCGAAGACAAAGTGAAAGTGATGACATCCGTCATCGATGGCCATTGAGGAGGTAAATTCTTCGTCTCATTTGTTGCTCCTACACTAGCACAAGAGTTTTCAAGTTCCACCGAAAACAGTCATTTTGACTCGATGGATTCTTTTTGAGAATCGATGAAGGACTATCTTTGTTTTGCAAGGATCGCTAAATAAAACTCAAGAGCGAGAATAAGGAATCGAATCTTTGAAAATCTAAAATGGAAAGACTCTAGCAAAACCGAGATCACTTCTCAATTAATGGGAGCTACTCGATGAATCTGGATGTTCGAAAGTACAACTCTCGAAAGAGAAAGAGAAGTTGATCATGTCCCTAATCGAAAAGCTAGAGAAATCCTTTCAAGAGATTCAAATTTAATCGTAATCGAAGTTCAATGACCTCTCGAGAAGCATAAAACTCTACAGAGCTGTGGAGGATAGTGCACGAGGAAGAAGTTAACTCTATTGAATAAAGCATCTAATGTGATAGATGAAATTCAGAGTTACCGAGATCTGCCACTATAAAAACCGGATTGAGATACACTCGGGAACCTCACAAGGTCATCCGAATCTTTGATCATGTAGCAAGAAGACTATCTTTGTAAAAACAAAGGACACCTACACTTCAAGTCAAGTAATGCCCAAGGTTGTAGACAAGGAAAAGGACCTATGGTTCAAAAAAAACCGAATGATCGGGTTAGAAAGCCCAAACCTCGGGTAAAGGCTAGAAAAACCCGAAAGTCGATTGGAAAGTTTCAGGTAAGTACTTCAAAGCCTCAAAGCTAAGAATGCAAATCTGAAAGGCTCCACATCGAACCATCGGAGGAATCCTCGGGATGAGAAACACTCAAGAGAGACATTCTCAATCGAAGAGACCAAGTCCTCAAGATAATCGAAGACTCAGATTTCAAAGATGCATAACCCGAACCTCACTTGCCTAAAGGTAAAGGTTATCCGAACCCGAGTCAACAAAGATTTAGACCCGGTACACAAAAGCCCAAGCATCCGAACAAAAGGCCCGAACTAAAGAAGAATTCAAAAGCCCATGTTCATGCTAAAGCTAGCACACATACACGTAAAAGTCGCTAAGGCACCCAGAGTAGTAGATGTGTATGTTGATGTTTATGGAAGACAAATTAGCCACTCTAAAGTGATTAGAGTTGTCAAAGTGATTTGGATTCCGAAAAGGTACATCTAACCTTGTAGGACCCTACACAAATTGGGTACCTAAGAATTGATCTGCTTTTTCGGGGAGGAAAACAAGGGCACTAAACCGACTAATGATCACATGGCAATCGATGAAAGCAGAGATGAAAAAGCTCTCGACATTTGGTATCTTGACGGTGGATGTTCAAGACATATGACAGATACAAGAAGACACTCGGTGACTATGTTGAACAAAGAGGCCCACAGATCACTTTTTGGAGATAATTCCAAGGGATGAGATCAAGGATATGGAACTTTGGAAATCGACTCGATTCATATCCATGGTGTTTCATATGTATCTGGATTGAAGCATAATTTGCTTTCAATAGCCCAATTCGTGATAAGGGTTTCAATGTTGAGTTCTCTAAGAACTTATGTTTTGTGAAAAATGATACATCACGAGAAAGTTTTTTCGACCGGTACAAGAAAAAGGAATGTGTATCTTCTTCGATTGGAGTTACGCTCCTAAAGATACATGTTTAGTTGCTAAAAGTTCCACATATACCGGTTGGTTATGGCATAAAAGAATGAATCACCTAAATTTCAAAACCCCGAACAAGCTTGCAAGATTAGCTCTTGTGAGAGGGTTGCCTAACGAAAGTGTTCAAGAAGGAACATATTTGTGATGCGTGCGAAAGGAAAAACAGATAAGAGCATCATTTAAAAGTAAAGTTGAGGTTTTCTACCGAAAAGAATACTTGATTACTACATATGGATCTTTTTGGTCCTATAACACTGTAGAAGCACTAATGGCGGAAATACACATTGGTAGTAGTTGATGACTACTCGAGATATACTTGGGTCATATTCTTTCAAGAAGAAAGAGACTCGAGATAAAGTCTGCGTAATTCATCGAAAAGGCTCAAGAATGAGAAAAAATCGAGTGTGGTCAAAATCGATCGACAAAGGAACTGAATTCATAAATCATATCATTTTCGATTATTGTGCAAAGAAATGGAATTCTACATGAAACATCACCGCAAGGACCCCTCAACAAAATGGTGTTCTTTGAAAGGAGAACGGGAGGACTCGAAAAGAAGTTTCAAGAAGGACTATGATAATGAAGTCGACATTCCTAAAAGATTTTGGGTCAAGTCGTCAACCTTTGATGCTACTCTCGAGAATAGATCCATCTTTGACCAAGAGTCAAGGCAAAACACCCTATGAGCTTTGGAATGAAAGGAAGCCTCTTGTTTTTTTCTTTTCGTGTGTTTTTGGTTGCAAGTGTTTCATACACAATAATGGTAAAGATCGGTTGAAAACTTTTGATAGTAAAGTCGATGAAGGAATATTCTTAGGATATTTCAAGTCAAGAAGCTTTCGAGTTTACAAACCGTAGGGACTCTTATTGTGGAGGAAACACCTCATGTTGTTTTTGATGAATCTATTTGTGTTCAGAAGAAACAGGAACATGATGCAGATGAACTAACTAAGAGGATACCAGATTAAGCCCGAAAACGGAAAGATAAATCATCCACTTAACCTGAAAAGAAGAAGTTAAGTCACATTCTATGATTGGAGTGACTCAGACTCAGATAAGGAAGTTCAGAATGGAATTCAGGATGGTGAGCCTCAAGAAAACCAACACTCCAAAGGTGACCAATCTGAACAGACACCAGTTCAGACTCAGGTATGTGATGCCAATGAAGATGTGGTCACAGCTGAGGCAAATTCTGAATCTATCAACCAAAGGGGAACAGATGTCTCTGACAATGTTCTGAATAGAATCTCCCCTGAGGAAGATGATTCTCTTTCTCCTTTTCATTGTTCTTCGAGTTTGTCGATTTAATCGAACCTAACATCTCAAATGTTGAGGATATTATTGAAGGGGGAACATCAAGAAGGAAATGGTTAGATAATCATCCTACAAGTCAGATTGTGGGTGATCTAACTGAAGGTGTTAAGACAAGAAGGTTCCATGGTGAGAGTGCACTATTCTGCTGCTTCCTTTCAAAGAAAGAACCTGCTGAGATTGGTGAAGCTCTACAAGATTCTTATTGGATTACTGCTATGTAAGATGAGCTGAATCAATTCTCAAGGAATGAAGTATGAGAGTTGGTAGATAGACCTGAAAGGCACAATGTCATTGGAACCAAGTGGGTTTTCAAAAACAAAAGAGATGAAAATAACAACATTGTGAGAAACAAGGCAAGGCTAGTTGCACAAGGTTATTCCCAAGAAGAAGGCTTGGATTATGATGAAACCTTTGCACCTGTTGCAAGACTAGAAGCCATCAGATTGTTTCTTGCATATGCTGCCCACATGAAGTTCACAGTCTATCAAATGGATGTGAAAAGTGAATTTCTAAACGGTGTGCTTAAAGAAGAGATTTATGTAGAACAAACTCCTGGATTCAAACAGAATGACCAAGTTTACAGGCTCAGAAAAGCTTTGTATGGTCTCAAGCAAGCACCCAGAGCATGGTATGATACTCTTTCGCAGTTTCTTACTGACCATGGTTTTGTCAAAGGGACTGTTGATAGAACTCTGTTCAGGATAGAGGATGGGGAAGAGATCTTACTAGTTCAGATATATGTTGATGACATCATTTTTGGATCTCTAAACCATCAGCTGTGTGAAAAGTTTTCAACACTGATGAAAGGCAAGTTTGAGATGTCAATGATGGGAGAGATGAATTTCTTTCTAGGTCTTCAAGTGAAACAATCAAAGGAAGGAATATTCATCAACCAGGCAAAATACACCAGAGATCTGATTGCCAAATATGGTGTACAAAATTGCAATGCAGTTAGAATTCCTATGAATACTAACTACAAGATGGATCCTGATTCAGAAGGCAAATCAGTGAATCATACTGATTATAGAGGAATCATTGGATCATTGCTCTATCTCACAACAAGTAGGCCAGATATAACATTTACTGTTGGGATATGTGCAAGATACCAATCTAATCCTAAGACTAGTCACATGGAGGCCGCCAAAAAGATACTAAGATATCTTAAGGGCACGTGAATGAGGATTATGGTATCCGGTGATGATAACCTTGAATTAAGCGGGTTACTCGAGATGTCGACTATGGAGGTTGTAGAATTGACAGAAGTCCACTACAGAACTTGTCAATTTCTAGGAAGCAAGTCGATATCTTGGTTTTCAAAGAAAAGCAGACCTCAAGAGCAACCAAGATCTCTTTGAAAGTGAATACATGGTCGCAGGAAGTCAGCGTGCTTTCGATTCTTTCGCTCGACAACAATTAAGGGATTATAAAGTTGAAGCCAATGAAGTACCAATATTTTGTGAAAACAATAGTGCCATTGCTATTTCACAAAATCCGATATTATACACAAGATGCAAGCATGTGGATATCGGACATCACTTCATCGAGATCATGTCGAGAAAAAAGGACATAAGGATGGAGAAAATTCATCATCGATAGCAAAAGAGGCGATATCTTGACTAAACCTTTGGTCAATCAAGATTTCGTGAACTTTCGATTGAATTAGGGATGTTAGAACCGGTGTATATAGAGTAAATCTGAAAAATTGAAGATTTTCGGATGCATGAAGTTTTCTCGTAATTCTCTTCGAGAAACTCGGGATAAAATGGAAATCTCGAATCGAGTCTCGAAACTCAGATTCTTGAAGGTCAAGATTTCAAGAGCATGTTGAACCCATTCAAGATTACAAGATTATTATCTTGACATTTTATCAAAGGCGATTCGAGAAGATAAAATAGATAGAGGAAATTAGTCGAAGAAGTAAAGACTCATGCGACTCATTTATTGCTCAAGTAAAACTCAGTAATCATTCGCAATAAATATAAAACACCTGAGGAATGTTTTTGGGCGGGATCATTTTAAATTCCGAAGAAGGTCAACAGTCACTTAATGCTCTGCCACATTATTGACCAATGAGGATATTTTGGCGGCTTAACTTTTTAGAGATCGTGGGGTTCAGATACCCGATTAATCGGAGATTAATCTCAATTGCTTTTTCACCTAACCAACACGATTCTCCACGATCTCGGTTATATATACCCCTTTAAGCCATTCAAGCCAAAATTTTATCAAACCCTTCGTTTCTAAATCCTCTGCAAATAAAAATCCATTTGCCCAGAAATCTCCAAACCCTAAAACTTCAAATTCTTAAATCAATCTCTAAAATGGCCCCAACCTTGTTCGAGAAATTAACCATAACCAACAAGCCGTGGGTACGAAGTTCGTTGTCTCACTTGAAAGCACAACCAACTCAAAGCCGTAAGAGGAGAGGCTCGCGATATGATTCAACGGCTAAAATCACCCATCTAGTCATAAGCCCGACCGCCGGAGGAGTTTGCAAAAAGAAGTAATCGAATTCATCGTAATTTGAGAATAGATGAAGAAAATGGTATGCATTCTTCGATTACCACATCACATTTAGAGCATTCGTCAAAATACGCCGATTTTGAGAGGATTTGTGCATAATTCAAAAAAAATCTGAATGATGTCTTTGAGCGCGTGATAGAGGAGAGAATCTGCGATGTATATGTCGGGTAGAGAGCAGGAGTACCTAGATACGATTGCCGAGAATCTGTTAAATTTGAGGCGACATTGCATAAGAGGCATCTAAAGCCACAATATCGCAGGCCGATGGATATTGTGAGCAAGTGCATCATGAGTCTTATGGGGAGTTTTGAGCAAATTAGTACCCCAAGCTCTCGATCGATGATATGATCGAGGCATCTCCCACCACCGACTTCAACCGGCTGAAATTTTAATTAGGATGGTGACGAGCAAGCCAAGGTCATAAAAAAGGGTCAATGGGACAATCACGATGAAAGGGAAGATCCACCATGCCACCAAAATTGCTTATATTTTGGAGATGTGCGAGAGGAGGAGGATATCTTCGCCAATTCAACCCCATTCCCTAAAACCAAAATTCTCTTCAAGCCCTTTCTTTGTGGAAGAAGGAGCCATTCGAGGGAAAAGAGAAAAGAAGGTAGAATCACCTTCGCGGGTCAGCTGAGAAAGAGACCCAACAAACCGGGGGAAGGTTCTTTGGAGGCAAAAATAGAGCAAGGAGCAAAACCTGTTGAAGCGGAAGGATCTTGCTCCAAAGCGCAAAAAGATTGGTGGTTCTCACCGACGAAGGTACTTGATGATTACGAGGAGATACAACCGAAGGCAAAACCGCTCGAGTTCACCATTACAAGTGTTGGCTCAAAGTTATCTCCGTGACACAGATCGACTAGGGAGCGTGTCTTCTCTCGAGGTGCTCGAGACATCACTCGATTCGAGATAAAATTTCTCAGAAATTTTTAAAGCGAGCTCGAGACCAGAGATGCCTACCTCGGATGTGCGAGCTCGATAGAAGAGCCAACTCGGACTCGACCGAAGATGTGCAGTGCTCAGATCGACGAGCCAACTCAGACTAAACCGAGGATATGCCACCAGCCTCGTAACCCACTCAGATGCAAACCGAGGACCGAATGCACAAACTTCGACACTACCGAGGCTCGGGGAGCAAAATATTCTTGATGAGCTCCAGAGTGATCTACCGCTTGATCCCTTAGCGTAAGCTTCTATCGAACCGAGAGCCCGAGATGGAAGAAGGGCGAGGTCAAGAAGGCGTGGTGGAGGAGCAAAGGGGAACGGTTCATCCTTGACCGCTACCCCGAGCTCAACTCATACCCCGATCGCAAGATGTTTTCTTGATTAAGGACGATCAAAGATATATCCTCAATCGACTCTTCCCGAGATGCTTGACATTCTTTGCATTCAGAGGGGAAGATCGTGGAATGAGGAGACAAATTTTCCCGACCGACTTCTCGTGGTTGAAGATGACAAAGCTCAGGATGAAAAATTCGATTTTGATGAGTCTGGTTCAGAGGAAGCTAGCCGAGAAGAAATCAATCGAAGTTGGTGCCCGAGCAATGGAGACAAATCCAAAGATGGAGATGGGGACCAACGGGGAGAGATGCCGAGGATCGATCTCAAATAGAAAAAGAGACTTCATTGTCGATCAACCTCAGATCGAAGTTAGCACTCTTCGTATCTTTTGGCACTATTAACAATTATGCCAAAGTTTGAAAAGTACTATCTTTAATTCAATTGTCCGATAAAATGATCGAGGCTCAAATGGAGATCAAGCTCGGGATGAAGTCAAGCTCAGATGATCAAACAAAGATGAAGGTGCAGAAAGTTCCCGAGATTGATCTCACTCCGTAATGGAGAAACTTGAGAAGATTGAGCCAATGGCGATCAAAATTGCTCGATGGAAGAAACGTTGGCCAATCAAGCTCGGACAATGGAAGGACTTAGCCATTCTTCTTGAATCGTGCAGATATAAAAAAACTCGACCACTCGGATGACCTCCATGGAAGAAAAGTTTGAATGAAAAGTTGGAGGGAGTCAACGCAGAGTTAAAGTCTTTCAAATGAAACGAAGCACCGGGTGAATCGATGAATTTCTAGAGGTGAAACTAGCAGAGAAAAATGAGGTCTTGTCGATTGCTATTGAGGAAATGAGCTCGATGCTCATGACCAAGATGACAGAGATCTTTGAAAGATGCACTCTCCGGCGCTTTGCCCACATATTCGAAGAACTTTCGTGGCTAAGAACCACATAAGGAGAATGGAAGATGAGCAAGATCGATTAGCATGAGAGATCATTTGTGTGAGCAAAGAGCAAGATCACATGGACACAGCTCTCTCAGACTTCTTCCAAATTACGGTGCGGGGAAGGGGAAAAGGAAGGTGAAGACCTCGGGAAGTTCATGGCACGTACTTTGGAGAAGAAGGCTCGAAAGAGGTTTGAAATGTACAATCTAGCCAAAGCCTTAAAAAGAAGTTGAAGCTCTTGATAAATTGAAATTCGCTCAAGTGGAGAAGCCCATCTACACTCGAAGTTTCGAGCAAACCATGCTTGAGGTTGCAAGAGAGAAACCGAAAGTGCTAGAACTAAGGTTGGAACAAGCCAGCCGTCTTGCCGAATCGCTTATAAAGAGGAAAGCCTTGGGCGTTGTTCAACCCGTAGAAAGAAAAGCGTGCTAAGGCTTCTAAGCCAATCCAGAGAAAGTCGATTCGGATGATGAAGATGCGTAAGAATGAAGTCTCAACCTCGTAAGAAAGTCTTCAACACCAGAGATGCTCAATACACTCCAAAAAGAACAAGCCAAGAAAGCCGCCGCCGGTCTCGTGGAGCTTCGCGGATCGAAAAGAAGATAGACGAAGAGCGTAAGTCGAAGAGTGACTTCGTGAAGTTTTGCGAGCAAGAGGAAGGAACATCGAAAGCGCTGAAGGGGCCCCACGTTGATAAATGGATGCCCATTAAACTCAACAACATGTGGGAAGAAGTGAAGAGAACCTTCCGTTCAACTACGATGTTCTCGGGGAATGGAGAGGGAAGGCTCGGATCGTAGCGAAGCCTTCATTGAATATCTTCTAACCTTCTATCCAAAGTATCTCCAAGGTTTGGATTAACCTTGCGGATGAAGGTGGAGTACTGAGATAAGCCCCCGGTCCATATTCCTATTTTCCTCCAAGACTTGGTAATGGCTTGGTAAATGAGAAGGAAAGCATTACGCAAGAAATTGCTTCAAGATTATCTTCGGGTCGGGTTGGGATTAACAGGAACATTAGGACATCATCAAGGAGAGGAATGAGTCAAGAAAAGATTTTTCGGAATGTTCAACTGGAGGTGCCGGTGATGAAGTGGAAAAATGAAGCAAATCAAGAGCCGAATCAAGATCAAGATCAAGAACTCGTAAGATTCTCGTAATCTTTAAATTTTTTTTTTTGATTTTGTTGATAAAAATCTCATTGTAATCTGTAATGGTATACTTATCATCAATGAAGATTTATCATTTTGCTCAAAAGATAATATCTCATTATCTTATTTACATGTCTTTATTTTGATATGCTGAATGAATGTCTCTGAACTGATTGTATGATGATATGGAAGAAATTGCTTAAGTATTTGGTAATGATCTATTTAAGAAAGATTCATTACTGAAGAAATATGTTGAATGATTTAAATTGTTGGGAGATGAATTTAAAGAGATTCCCTTCTTAAAGAAATTGTTGGGAGATTCTCTGTTCAGGAACCAATATTGTAATAGAATAAACTGAAACCTGAGTATAGGTTATTTTGGTTTGTAAACAAGATAGGTTTTGGCATCATCAAAAAGGGGGAAATTGTTGGGAGATGAATTTAATAAAAGATTATATGATTTTGATTAAGATCCCAAAACCCCTGAGTATGACATGTTCAGAATGATCTTGATAATTGAGTCAGGATTCAGTTTTAGAGTATTCAGGATGTTATCTGCAAAATGTATAGTCAGCAGATATAGTTCGGGATAGGTTCGAGGACTCGAAGAACTCAAGATGTTTCAAGAAACCGATGTTTCAAAAGATGAAACTTAAGTCTCTCAAGTCTCAAGATGAAATCGAGAATCAAGACTCAAGATGAAGACTCAAGATATCACCAAGATAACTCAAAGACTCAGAAGACCTCAAGACTCGTAAGACTCAAGACGCAAGATCAAGATCGAGAAATCAAGATCAAGAATATCGAAAAGTACGCAAGAATTATCAAGACTCAAGAATGTATCAATGCTCAAGATGAACCCCGAATGTTCCGAGGCACTGAATATATCTATCTGAAGGTTGCAATACTGAGAGAAACGCGATGCCTTAGAAAGTTAAATATTGCCAAAACATTCAAATGCAGACAAAAGGAACTAAGTCAGAAGTGTTGTTAAGGTTATATCAAACTCAGAGTTTGTAACCAAAAAGAGCCGCTTGAAGGTGTCTACCTTTAATCAAGACAAAAGTCAAAAAAGAGGAAGACAACATCAGACTATACCGATAATCGACAAAGGACAGTCACCGAAAGAGAGATGTCAGATGTATGAAAGTTCCAGACTACAAAAAGTGAAGACCGGCTACATGAAAGGCTATTGCCTAAAACATGTTAGGGAAGTTTCAAACCCTAAATATAGCCGTTTCTCACACACCATAAGAGGGAACTCACAAAGTTATTTCTCCAACGGATAGTTTTCAAGAGTGACCTTGGTGTATGCCTATAAATACTGGTGACCCTCTACTTTGTAAGGTTATGGGAAATTTATACGCAACTCAAGAGCTCAAACTTATTCTTGCAAAAGTTAAAGCACTCGAAATACCTTGAATTTCCCAAGTGCTTCTATATTGAAGAGAGCTCACTTTACTAAGCCTAGATTGATAAGATTTATCCAAAGCTTAGTCGAGATATCCTAACCCTTTGCATTGTACTTCATTGTAAAGGATATCTCATCCTAGTTGGAAACCAACCAAGAAACCCCAAACCCTTGAGAAGGTAGTTGGAGTGTGTTTTGTTGGTGAGTAGAGTTGTAAAGAGTTAGTAAACTACGCAGAGTAGTCAGAAAACTCTAGAGGAGAAATTAGTAAGCTACAGGGGTAGTCTGAAAGCTTGTGTGTGATTGAGTAAGTAAACTACGGAGGTAGTCAGAAAACTCAAGGTCGGGTTGAGTAAGTAAACTACGTGGAGTAGTCAGAAAACTCAGGGCCGAGTTGAGTAAGTAAACTACGAGGTAGTCAGAAAGCTCAGAAGTTGATAGTGAATTTCTCTGAAGAGTCAGAGAGAGTGGATGTAGGAGCTTGAGTCTCTGAACCACTATAACTGCTGTGTTCTTTATTGCTTTCCTTATCTGTGCTTTACTGCTGCATTGACTTGATTTTGAAAGCATATTTTTCACTGATATTCAGTTGGAATCAATCCACTGAAGTTGCATAAGTGAATCACAGCCTAATCACTATTTCATAAAGGGAAGGTTTTTCAGCAAAGCTTAAAACAAGTATAATCTAAGGGCCAACCATTCCGCACGACTGAGTAGCTAGAACAGATAGTTATCAAACTGAACTCTCTTCTGAGGATTCAGTAAGCTAGTTATCTGATCCAAGCAACTCAGGATCTCTGACACTCAGAATTCAGTTGGGATTATCTGAGGTTTCTGAAAGCAGCTTAGGATCACTGTCTCAGTAGACTTTGACTCAGAGCGATCTGTGTTTCTCAGAACCTAATCTTCAGGATTATCTGACCCAAGCTGACCTCAGTAAGAAAAAGTTTTAAAATCACTGAACACGTGTATTCCCCTCATACACGTGTAAGACTCGTTTACACCGGGACCAACAACACATTATACATGAATTCCATGGGGGTGACCGACGCCACTCAATGCCAACTCTTCCCGCTCACCCTAGGCGATCAGGCCTACCGTTAGTTCAACACCTTACCACCGACATCCATAGAATCTTTCCACCAGATGGCTCAACTGTTCCTCACTCACTTCGCATCTCTAACCCCGCACAAGGGAACCAAGCAACGCCTGGCGAAAATCCATCAACTCGAGGAGAAATCAGATCGGGCATACATCGACTGCATCGACCAACTCATTATGGAAGGCGAGCCACTAGGGGACGAAGCCAAATTCTTGGGGATAGTGCACGGTCTGAAGAAAGGAACCAAACTTTGGAAGATGATGAACAAAGACTATCCGTCAAGCTACACTGACTTCCGATACCGAGCAGGCATCATGATCACCAACGCGGAAATACTGGCCTCTAGGTTGGGCGAACAACAACCTAACGAAGTCAAGGTCGAAGTAAAAAAGGCCGAACCAAAATCCGAAAAAAATTTCAGAAGGCCTAGACCCTCCAACTACAGAGCTCCGGGGACGTTCAAGCCCATCGATAACACTCTGGAAGTCAAGCTACTCGAAACGCTAACCATGAATGCGACTCAAGTTTTTCAGGCCATCAGAGGCGGACAACAAATCCCACCAGCTCGGGAGATGCTCCAGGATACGTCTAAACTCAATCCGAAGAAGTTCTGCGACTATCACAATTCCATTAGGCACACCACCGAGCATTGTTGTGATCTGCAGAGGGAAATATGGAAGTGTTGGGATTATACTAAAAAGTATGCTTTTTACTTTGTATAATCGAAACTGAATTTTCAGACTTATTTACTGAAATAAATTGTTTATCACTCATGCTTTAAATATTATCGAGTGTTACATATATTTACTGCTTAACTGTTCAATAAGTCGTACGTGTTACATTGTAGTTAATTTAGTGATACCAGATCACAGAAGATTAAATTAACAGTCCCTTGTAACTAAACGTACGCCATTCACGACCTAGATGGAAATGAACAACACATCTTGAAAGGTTGAAGTGTAAGGCTCAGATTGGCTTGTCTTGACCAAGAGATTACACTAGTGCATGACTGATGCACTGAATAGGACCTACAGGAGGATAAATTCTTCAGAACTGAACAAGGAAGAATTAGACTTCAGTGGTTTGTTATTTCTTAATCTTCGTTCCTTAAATAGGATCACGTGGGATTGGTAACTATTGCTTTGACTTATCATGGGTAGCGAATCAGCGAGATTCAATACTTTTTATCTTGGGCAATATTATTAGTCACATGTGATTGCTAAGATTTAATATGAAGAATCGTGTGCAAGTACGCTTGTTCGATTTGCCCCCTTGGGAGGTTCATAAGCTTTATCATACCAAATCTTGCAAGTGGAATTAGTTTCCGGTATGGATAATAATGTTGAACCGTTCCTTGACCAAGGACAAAAGATATTAATTAACGGAAAGCTATTTCAGTGGCTTGAATTAATTAATGGGCTAGATAATCTTAAACACGGGAAATAATAATCGGGAGCCATATTGACTGTAATATGGGTTAAGATGGATAGTGCAATATTAATTATGTAGTGGGATTAATTAATATTTATGGGCTTGAATAATATTGTGGCTCAATATTAGATATTCAAGGTCCATTAGAATGTCCAATCTTAATTCTCCTAAAGGCCCTCTGAGTAGCCCAACATATAGTCCATTAACTGAAAAAGGTGATTAAAATAAAATAAATATTGTTGCTTATTTTTCCCTTAATATTTTTGAAATTTATAGATAAGCTGGGAGAAAGATTTTCTTTGAATTTTGTTATGGAATGAAGATATGTATTCTTGGAATACAAGATTATCTCATTAAATTCAAGAAATCTCCCACTTGGTTATCTATAAGAGGTTTTCGAAAAACTTGGAAATATAGTGGGCAAGAAAGATTTTCTTGAAAAGATATTATGGAAGATATGTATTTCTTGAAATACAAGAATATCTCATAAATTCAAGAAGATCCAAATCTTGGAATCTTGATCATCATATTTTCGAAAATTCCATAGCAAATAGAGAAGATGGGATTTTGTGGAATATTATAATTATGGGAGAAAGAATATAGGAGATATATTCAAGATTTCTTGGAGATCAAGAAAAGATTTTCCCACATTATTTTAGGGCACAAAATTCGACCACCTGGTCTCTATAAATAGGGATGATTCTTTCATTCCCAAGTACAATTCCATGTGCTGGAAAAATTAGTAAATCCACAAAGGTGGTGCAACATAATTTATTTTCCTTTGGTTAAATCGTTCATAAGAGTCCTTCCACCGGATAGTCGAACGAGGGCTAAGGGAATACTTGGGAAGTTATTTTGGTTAGTCTAATCAGCCAGATCACTGCCATCCCAAGAGGTACGTTCACGTAAACTCATAGAATTCCGCATGCGTAGGTTTTACGTGAATTATTATATGCATGATATGTCGTTGGATTATTATTTGAATTAATATAGGATTAATTCATGCTAGTAATAATTATAAGAATTAAATTTGTATTTAAATATTCACCCCGAATAGATCTGTGCAACTTATTCCCCAACAGGAAGTTGTACTAAGAAGGAAAGTTGGAAAGGTTTGTTAAGCTGAGGCAGCAACGAAATCAGCGACAAGCACCTCCCCCAGGAAATCAGCCCGACCAAGGAAGGCGAGGTCCACAGATCCCAGAGGGGGTAAGGAATAGGGTCATACACATAATCTTCCCAACAGGGGGAACCCTTGAGGGTTTCCTCCCAGCGAACTCCCTATCAAACCGTCGCTAGAAGGCCGAGATGCGAGCTCTAGATAATGCCGTATTATGCTGCCTCCAAGTTGACACCATCGCCCCAAATCAAAAACAGATCACCTTCACCAAGGAAGATAAAGATGGATTGGTTTTCTCAAACTGGGACCCGTTCATAATCTCAGCCCGAATAATGGGGGCTCTAGTCCATCGTATCATGATCGAAAATGGGGCTTTCTGCAACATCCTCTTCAAGAAGACTCTGGTCCAGCTTGACAATTTCCACTCCTACGTCGAACCCTGCGAGGTAGGGATCCGAGGGTTTGGAAGTCAACCTGTCGAGGCCTACAGAATGATTCTCCTATCAGTGGAGATCACCTCAACTCTGGATGCCAAGGTGAAGGCAACAAGATAGCTGGATTTTGTGATCATCGACATCCCATCAAATTTCAATGCTTTCTTCGGCAGGCCTTTCGAACATGAGTTAGGGGTTGTCGCTTCATCTTATTACTATTGTATCAAGTTTCCTGGATCTAACGGGAAGATCGACACCATTAAGGGTGACCAGATCACTGCAAGAAATTGTTTAACTTACTCTTGTGTCAATTTAAATTCCGCTTTTTATTTCGGTAGGACACCCGAGGTGGGGCTAGGTTGTGCAAGCCGAACTCCACCCCGGAAGGAAGAAGATGATAAAATGGAAATAGATAATGTAATAGAAGTAGGTGCAACACCTATGGAAGTTGACATGGCAATCAAAGAAAAATCGACACAAGAATTACCAGACATAGAACCTCGCCTCAGTTTCGAGCCAATGGAGGTCGATGTCGAACAACGAGAATCCAACCTCGATCCGAGAACAGAAAGAAATGACCAACAGGCAACCCCTATCGAAGAGCTCAAAACAATCCCGGTCGACCTTGATCGACCCGAGTTAAGTGTGACCATCGGAACACAACTACCCAGAGACCTGCGAGATCAATTGATAGAGTTCCTTAAACAAAATCTAGATGTTTTCACATGGTCACATGAAGACATGATCGGCATCGACCCGAGGTCGAATGCCATAAGCTAAACATCGACCCAACAAAGAGGCCAGTATCACAGAAAAGGAGGAAGTTCGGCCCTGAGAAGTACGCAGCCTTGGCCGAAGAAGTGAAAAAGCTATTGGATAATAAGTTAATTGAGCAGGCAGATCAACCACAATGGGTAGCCAATGCAGTTTTAGTTAAAAAGGCAAATAACTCTTGGCGACCTTGTATCGATTTCACCGACCTCAACGAAGCCTGCCCAAAAGACTATTTTTCTATGCCCCACATCGATCACCTTGTGGATAGCACTGCTGGGCACGAGATGATGACTTTTATGGACGCCTTCGCCGGGTACCATCAGATCTCTATGGACAAAGACGACCAACAACACACATCTTTCCTGACCGAGAAAAATATATATTGTTGGAAAAGGATGTCATTTGGATTAAAGAACGCGGGCGACCTACCAACGTTTGGTCAATCGAATGTTTGCCGATGAACCGTCCTCTCCATTTTGGGGATTAGGGTTTTTTTCTCATTCTCAAGCCTTTTTGCTGCAAGTAACCCGTCTTTGTTTCCGACGTTCTGCACAATTCCTCTTTATGTGGTAAGTATCGCCTCTCCTTCTTCCCTATTTCACTCTTCTCACCATGTCCGTTTCTCTTGATGGCTACTCAGGCACGACCAATGTGGAGGGAGAACCTCCCTCTGTCACTCCGGTGGGGGGAAATTCTCTGGTCCGGGAGGTGGTTTTGGCTAGAGCGTCGAGCGACGGGGCTCTTCCCGGTGGGTTGGAGCTTTCTCGCTGGGCAGAGGGGAATCCTCCACTCGACCCTGAGGTTTTTGGTTCTCTCGAGGACTTGGAGGTCCTTACGCCGGAACGGCCCGCTGGGACCTATCTGGCCGGTTAGTCTGAGGAGCCGGAGACTTCCGCCCGTCGAAATTGCGACCATCCCGACTATTTTGATTATCAGGCCTATCGGGCTGGGCTCCACCACCGCCGACCACTTACTTCCAAAATTTGTGTTGCTAGTGAGTCCATGTTTTACATTAATGATGAGAGGTATCGCTCCGTAATGTCGGAGGCCGATCTGGATGCCGCTCATCGAAAGTATGAGACTCCGAACGACGTGTACTACTACCGCCCGGAGGGTTCCAAAAGAGTTGACCAACCTCTGGAAGGCATGGTCGCCATCCATGAGGCGGTCATGGATGCGGGTCTTCGCTTCCCGCTCCACCCGGCGATCTCTCACCTCCTAACAGCTTGGCACCTTGCCCCGACTCAGATTACTCCCAACGGATGGAGTTATCTCTTGGCGACCATGACCGTGCTCAGCCAAGCTGGGCTTTATCGGCTTCCTACGCCCATGGAGGTGAACTACTATTGGTCACTGGTCGCCCAGCACGGCCAGGAAGGCCACTATGCTCTGAAAAATCATCCTGGTCGGCGGATCGTGTGGGGAATAGTGAATAAAGTAAAAAATTGGCACCCCCGATGGTGGTTTGTGGGTGAGGCATGGTAGAGTGCCTCCCTTGGTTCTATCTCGGAGATCCCCATACTGACCAATTTCCAAGAGAGGGCTCCTAATAAGGTTCCTTCTTGGGGGGTGCATCGAGCATCTCCGTACTAATCTAATTTCCTTTGTCCTTTTTGCAGGTTTACTTATTGCCGACGAGAGCCAGCTGAATTTGGGATTTTGAAGCCGCACACAAGGTTGCCGTCGACTATACTTAGGAATTCCGTCGCGTGGGCCTTTTCATTTATTCCTCCGAGAGGCTGTGGGGAGGCTTGCAGACCTACCCTCACGAGACTGGTCGCTTTTGTGAATCATTTATTTTCTCTCATTTTGATTTTGTGACGCTTTCCCGTGTTCGACTCTAATTGCGAATTGCCTTGCTGCAGCTTCTCATATTCCAATTCAGGCCACCGCTCCCAACGCCGAACAAATGTCGGCCCGTCGAAACCCTGCCCTCAACTTCTCGCGCACTGGGTGTTGGGATTATACTGGAAAGTATGCTTTTTGCTTTTGTATAATCAAAACTGAATTTCGGACTTATTTACTGAAATAAATTGTTTATCACTGATGCTTTAAATATTATCGAATGTTACATATATTTACTGCATAACTGTTCAATAAGTTGTACGTGTTACATTGTAGTTAATTTAGTGATACCAGATCACAGAAGATTAAATTAACAGTCCCTTGTACCTAAAAGTACGCCATTCACGACCTAGATGGAAATGAACAACCCATCGTGAAAGGTTGAAGTGTAAGGCTCAGATTGACTCGTCTTGACCAAGAGATTACACTAGTGCATGACCGATGTAATTTGAATAGGACCTCTGAGGAGGACAAATTCTTCAGAACTGAACAAGGAAGAATTAGACCTCAGTGGTTCGTTATTTCTTAATCTTCGTTCCTTAAATAGGATCACGTGTGATTGGTAACTATTACTTTGACATATCATGGGTAGAGAATCAACGAGATTCAATACTTTTTATCATAGGCAATATTATTGGTCACATGTGATTGCTAAGATTTAATACGAAGAATCGTGTGCAAGTACGCTTGTTTGATTTGCCCCCTTGGGAGGTTCATAAGCTTTATCATACCAAATCTTGCAAGTGGAATTAGTTTCCGGTATGGATAATAATGTTGAACCGTTCCTTGACCAAGGATAAAAGATATTAATTAATGGAAAGTTATTTCAGTGGCTTGAATTAATTAATGGGCTAGATAATCTTAAACATGGAAATAATAACCGAGAGCCATATTGACTGTAATATGTGTTAAGATGGATAGTGCAATATTAATTATGTAGTGGGATTAATTAATATTTATGGGCTTGAATAATATTGTGGCTCAATATTAGATATTCAAAGTCCATTAGAAGGTCCAATCTTAATTCTCCTAAAGGCCCCCTAAGTAGCCCAACATATAGTCCAATAACTGAAAAAGGTGATTAAAATAAAATAAATATTGTTGCTTATTTTTCCAAGTAAATTTCGAAAATTGTGGATAAGTTGGGAGAAAGATTTTCTTTGAATTTTGTTATGGAATGAAGATATGTATTCTTGGAATACAAGATTATCTCATTAAATTCAAGAAATCTCCCAATTGGTTATTCATAAGAGAATTTCGAAATATTTGAAATATAGAGGGCAAGAAAGATTTTCTTGAAAAGATATTATGGAAGATATGTATTTCTTGAAATATAAGAATATCTCATAAATTCAAGAAGATCCAAATCTTGGATTCTTGATCCCTCATATTTTCGAAAATATCCATAATAAAAGAGTAGATGGGATTTTGTGGAATATTATAATTATGGGAGAAAGAATATAGGAGATATATTCAAGATTTCTTGTTGATCAAGAAAAGATTTTCCCACATTATTTTTGGCCAAAAATTTCGATCACCTTGTGCTCTATAAATAAGGGATGATTCTTTCATTCCCAAGTACAATTCCATGTGCTGGAAAAATTAGTAAATCCACAAAGGTGGTGCAACATAATTTATTTTTTCCTTTTTGTTAATTGTTCACAAGTGTCCTTCCTCCGGATTGTTGAACAAGGGCTAAGGGAATACTTGAGAAGTTCTTTTGGTTAGTCTAAACAGCCACACCGTTGCTATCCCAAGAGGTACGTTCACGTAAACTCGTAGTATTCCGCATGCATAGGATTTACGTGAATTATTATATGCATGATATGTTGTTGAATTATTATTTGAATTAATATAGGATTAATTCATGCTAGTAATAATTATAAGAATTAAATTTGTATTTAAATATTCACCCCGAATAGATCTGTGCAACTTATTCCCCAACAACTGGTATCAGAGCCACAGTTTCGGGCTCTGAATTTTTTAAATTGTAATTTAATTCGTTGACATTAAATTTGAAATTGGATAGTAGAATTGCTAGATCTGTTGCAGATATCCAATTGTCATGGGATTTAATGTGTTTATTTATGCATGCATATAAATTGTGGTTTTTAATTCGATTCGTTCGGATTCGTTTTGCCTCGTGAGAAAATTCACGAGTAGATTAGGATTTGTTTGATTTGATCAATGTAATAGATTAGTTCAGATCTAGGTTTATTTATTTTTTGTAAATAAATTCAGAATCGGATCGAAAAACGAAGACGGAGAATTAAAGGCCAAGGACCGAAGCGTAGCGCGAGATCTCGCCGAGCACACACGGGCGGGCGCTTAGGGCGACGCTGCACCGCATTGAGCGGCCAGACGGACGGAGGAGGATGCAAGCGGCACGCGGGACGCGGCGGGCCGCCGAGGTTTATGGGCGAGGCACGATCGGGCGATACAAGGCTGGATCGATGCGTTTACGCCGCTTACCGAGGAGTGCTTGGGACCGCTAAGGCCGCCGAGGCGCCAAGGCGCAGACCGCCGAGAGTCGCCGAGGGTACCGAGGTTGAACTCGCCAAATGGGTCACGGATCTTGGGGCAGCATCCCACCAAGCGAAGCTAAGCCATGCGTGGCATTTCGAGATGGAGTATTTTTTTGAGACGATCGAGTGGGAGAAATTCAAGACGGTGTTTCTTCAAGATCAAGCCAAGAAAAATCAAACCATGACAATTGGATAATTTGTGCCCAATATGTTTATTTTTCTGTTTTGCTTGATTTATTTTGTGTTATCTTATGCTTTATTTAATTTGTTTAAATATGTTTGCATGAGAATTGCCCAATAAAAAATCTCACCTTCAAAATTACTAAGTATGTTTAAATAATTAATTGACAATTTTATTCCGGATAATAAAATTGAATTAATTTTGACCTCCATGATTTATTTGTTTGTGAATTCTTTTGGAGAAATTCCCCCCACGGGACGGTCAAAATATAGCTTTCACATGAATGAATTCCAAATGGATGATTGTGGGTTATTACTAGTGGGGACGATGACCCTCCCCACGAGGCTCATTCAATACGAAATAATAATCTCAGATTTAATCATGGTTATTACTTAGGTATAAAATTGATATGCATATACTTCCCCGAAGTCCTTGTCAATTTTATATTGATCAAGTGGGAGCCAACTATTAATCTGGATATTAAAGATTTGTAACTGTTCTTGTTTGTAACCTGCTTAAATGTGTTTAAATAATGACCCACCCCACGTGGCTTATTTAAAACTTTTTTTGAGATGTTGGTCGATGCATGTTCATATTTTTTGAGATTTTAATATGATGCATGTGATCAAACCTTGTGATATATTTGGGCTTATGCATATTATTGTTTATTTCGAGTTCATCATGTCGCAACCTTTTAATCCACTATTCAATATACTTAAAGACAATTTGCTCTTTGGAGAAAATTTTGTTGATTGGAATAAATAAACTTACTATTGTCCTCACCGCACAAAAACCATAACGGGTTTCGACCACACCTAAACCGAAAAAGCCAAAAGATGAGTCCACTAAAACGGTTAAGAAAGAGTATGCTGACTGGGAGCGATCTAACGATATGGCAAAGTGTACCATCTTGACTTCTATGTCAGATGTGTTGCAACACCAACACCAGAACGTTGAGACCGCCGCAGACATCATGACTAGTCTTAACGCGATGTTTCAACATCGTAACCGTGTGGCTCGTCGATCACCATGAGGGACTTGCTCTCTATGAAAATGGTGGAGGAACGTCCAGAAGGGAGCACGTTCTCCGGATGATGGCTTAACCTTACCAACTTGAAGTTATTTGCCATTGAATACGATATCGAGACCCAAATCGATTTCGTGCTCCACTCTTCGCCGAAAAGTTTTGAACAATTCAGAAATTTGAACTACGGATGAATAATCGAAGTTCTCGATGCCCGATCTGTTGCAAGTTTTTAGTCTCGGCGGAGGAGATATTGGGGCAAAAGAGCAAGCCTTGGTGGCAAATGGACCTTCTTCTTCTTCTAGGCCAAGGGTGGTAAGAACACGAAAGGGACAAAGGCCACAAGCAAGTGAACTCAAGTGTTGCCAATGGCAAAGAAAAGGTGAAGAAGGGTGGTGGAGTGAACAAAGCCTAAGGGGAAGTGCTTCAACTATGGTGTGAAAAAAGGACATTGGAGGTCACTGTTCTGGACCCAAAAGGAATGGAAAGAAAGGTAATTCTCACGCACTAGTTGTTGAAACTTGTTTAGCGGGCGATGCCTCCCATTTATGGGTGGTGGATATGGGATCCATCGATCATGTTTGTTTCACATTACGAGGGTTCAAGCGGACGGAAACAACTTAGTGGGAGTGAGGTCCTCATCACACCGGGCGATGCTTCTGAGAGTGGCGGTGAAGCGATGAGAGAAGTGCACCTGTCTTTTGAAGACAGAGTTTTAATTTTAAGAGATGTTGTTTACATTCTGGATTTTAGAAAGAATTTGATTTCAGTTTCTAAACTTTTTTACGATGGATATTCGGTTACTTTTAATAAAGTTGTTACCATTTCTCTTTTTGATAAATTTATCTGTCATGGAACGTTGTCGAATAATCCTATACAATTAATCATGCACACCACTCACTTAAATGCATCCTATAACACATCAATCAAGCTTCGAGAAAAGAAAACGTTTCATCGACGTGAAGAGACTTTTTTGGCATCTAAGATTGGGTCATATAAATCCAAAGAGGGTCCAAAGGTTGGTGAAAGACGGTTCACTGGAGCTTCTCCAAGTTGAACCAATTCCAACCTGCAAATCATGTTTGGAGGGTAAAATGACCAAGAGGGCATTTGGAGCCAAGGGGAATAGAGCCAAAGAAGTGTTAGAGATCGTTCACACAGATGTATGTGGTCCAATGTCAACCAAAGAATGAGGAGGTTATGAGTATTTTGTCACTTTTATTGATGATTACTCAAGGTACGGTTACATTTTCCTTATGAAGCATAAATCACCTTTGAGAAATTCAAAGAATTTAAGGCTCAAGCAGAGAATCATAGGGAAAAACGTATCAAGTCTCTATTGCTGCGCATTTCGACTTTGAAATCCATCCGTATTCTCTTATCGATTGCTGCGCATTTCGACTTTGAAATCCGGCAAATGGATGTCAAAACAGATTTCCTTAACAGAAGTTTTGATGAAGAGATCTATATGCAACAACCCCAAGACTTCATTAAAAAAGGCCAAGAAAACCTAGTTTGTAAGCTCATGAAGTCCATTTACGGACTCAAACAGGCATCCAGAGCTTGGAACCAATGTTTTGATCATGTTATAAAGTCTTATGGGTTCGATCAAAATGAGTTTGAAAGTTGTGTGTATAAAAAGCATGTCGGAACTGCATTGGTATTCTTAGTACTATACGTAGATGACATTCTGATCATCGGGAACGATGTAAAGGTGTTATCAGACGTTAGGGCATGGCTTTCAAAACAGTTTGATATGAAAGACTTAGGGGAAGCCGGACACATCCTTGGGATCAAGATCACTCGAGATCGCAAGAAAATGATGATCGGCTTATCGCAAGCTTCATACATAGACAGTGTCTTGAAACGATTCAGCATGAAAGATTCCAAGAAAGGCTTCGTACCTTTCAGGCATGGAATCCATCTATCCAAGAAAATGTCCCCTAAGACGCAAAATGAGATAGATGACATGAAAGACATTCCTTATGCTTCGGCTGTCGGAAGCCTTATGTACTGCAATGCTGTGTACGAGACCGGATATCTGCTTTGCCTTAGGCATGGTGGCAAGATATCAAAGTAACCCGGGGAAAGATCATTGGACGGCAGTTAAAAACATTCTGAAGTATCTGAAAAGAACTCAGGATAGAATGTTGGTTTATCAGTCAGATAGTCCAATCTCCATCGGCTACACGGACTCGGATTTCCAATCAGACATAGACTCCAGAAAATCTACCTCCGGTAGTGTGTTTTGCATGGGGGGAGGAGCCGTGACATGGAGAAGCGTCAAGCAGAAATGCATCGCAGATTCTACCATGGAAGCCGAATATGTAGCTGCTTGCGAGGCAGCAAAAGAAGCGGTTTGGCTCAAGAACTTCCTAGTGGACTTAGATGTGGTTCCGAATTTGCCCAGCAGAATCACTGTTTATCGTGACAATAGTTGCAAATTCAAGGGAACCAAGAGCCCACAAAGCCAGCAAACACATTGAAAGGAAATACCATCTTATACGAGATATCGTTAAGAGAGGAGATATATATGTGGCAAAGATAGCGTCTGAGGACAACCTAGCAGATCCATTCACAAAGAGTCTGCCTCTGAATACATTCGAGAGACATGTGGAAGGAATGAGTGTCAAGACCGTTGCCAATCTGCTTTGAGTATAAGTGGGAGAAATTATTAGGTTCGTGTAGGTGACATTAGATGTCACGGACTACACGAGACATGTTGTAGTATACTTAAAAGCAGACTTTGAGTATAAGTGGGAGATTGTTGGGATTATACTAGAAAGTATGTTTTTTACTTTTGTATAATCAAAACTGAATTTCGGACTTATTTACTGAAATAAATTGTTTATCACTGATGCTTTAAATATTATCGAATGTTACATATATTTACTGCATAACTGTTCAATAAGTCGTACGTGTTACATTGTAGTTAATTTAGTGATACCAGATCACATAAGATTAAATTAACAGTCCCTTGTAACTAAAATTACGCCATTCACTACCTAGATGGAAATGAACAACCCATTGTGAAAGGTTGAAGTGTAAGGCTCAGATTGGCTCGTCTTGACCAAGAGATTACACTAGTGCATGACTGATGCACTGAATAGGAACTACAGGAGGACAAATTCTTCAGAACTGAACAAGGAAGAATTAGACCTCAGTGGTTCGTTATTTCTTAATCTTCGTTCCTTAAATAGGATCACGTGTGATTGGTAACTATTGCTTTGACTTATCATGGGTAGAGAATCAACGAGATTCAATACTTTTTATCTTGGGCAATATCACATGTGATTGCTAAGATTTAATACGAAGAATCGTGTGCAAGTACGCTTGTTTGATTTGCTCCCTTGGGAGGTTCATAAGCTTTATCATACCAAATCTTGCAAGTGGAATTAGTTTCCGGTATGGATAATAATGTTGAACCGTTCCTTGACCAAGGATAAAAGATATTAATTAATGGAAAGCTATTTCAGTGGCTTGAATTAATTAATGGGCTAGATAATCTTAAACATGGGAAATAATAATCGGGAGCCATATTGACTGTAATATGGGTTAAGATGGATAGTGCAATATTAATTATGTATTGGGATTAATTAATATTTATGGGCTTGAATAATATTGTGGCTCAATATTAGATATTCAAAGTCCATTAGAAGGTCTAATCTTAATTCTCCTAAAGGCCCCCTAAGTAGCACAACATATAGTCCAATAACTGAAAAATGTGATTAAAATAAAATAAATATTGTTGCTTATTTTTCCAAGTAAATTTCGAAAATTGTGGATAAGTTGGGAGAAGATTTTCTTTGAATTTTGTTATGAAATGAAGATATGTATTCTTGGAATACAAGATTATCTCATTAAATTCAAGAAATCTCCCACTTGGTTATTCATAAGAGAATTTCGAAATATTTGAAATATAGAGGGCAATAAAGATTTTCTTGATTTTCTTGAAAATATATTATGGAAGATATGTATTTCTTGAAATACAAGAATATCTCATAAATTCAAGAAGATCCAAATCTTGGATTCTTGATCCCTCATATTTTCGAAAATATCCATAATAAAAGAGTAGGTGGGATTTTGTGGAATATTATAATTATGGGAGAAAGAATATAGGAGATATATTCAAGATTTCTTGGAGATCAAGAAAAGATTTTCCCACATTATTTTTGGCCAAAAATTTCGACCACCTTGTGCTCTATAAATAGGGGATGATTCTTTCATTCCCAAGTACAATTCCATGTGCTGAAAAAATTAGTAAATCCACAAAGGTGGTGTAACATAATTTATTGTTTCCTTTTTGTTAATTGTTCACAAGTGTCCTTCCACCGGATAGTCGAACAAGGGCTAAGGGAATACTTGGGAAGTTCTTTTGGTTAGTCTAAACAGCCACACTGTTGCCATCCCAAGAGGTAAGTTCACGTAAACTCGTAGTATTCCTCATGCGTAGGATTTACGTGAATTATTATATGCATGATATGTTGTTGAATTATTATTTGAATTAATATAGGATTAATTCATGCTAGTAATAATTATAAGAATTAAATTTGTATTTAAATATTCACCCCGAATAGATCTGTGCGACTTATTCCCCAACACTGGGTCCGTGACTCGGGCAGCGCAGTCCGCGCGTGGTGGTGGTACTGTGGAGGCGGGGGGATCTTCTCGCCCGGATCGCTCTAAGGACAAGAGGAAAGCTAAGGAGGGCCGAGATGGTGGTCTCCCGGCTCGTTCCGAGGGGTCCCCTACCCGGAAGCGTGCTCGACAGGGCGACCATTCTCCCCGTGTTGTTACTGGGGAGAGGGGGAGCGCCCCTTCTCAGGAGTCAATCCTTCCTGCTCGTCCCTCTCCGACGATGACGCCACCTCCGCCTGGTCGCCAATTTGCGGGCGACCATACGTTCATGGGCTTCGATGTTGACCGCTCCGGGGCGTAAGTTATACTTACTCTCCTGCTTTCTTGTTGATCTTTCTTTTTATTATATTTTTCTAAGTCAGGCTCACTGCTTTTGGTTTGCAAACTTCCCGCCGCCGGTTGCTGACTATCTTCGCTCGAAGATGCCGCCCATCATTGGGGTCTCGGCCGAATGGCCTCGGTACATGCGGAACTCTATCCAAGACATGCCCCGATGTTGGTATCTGGATGACCACCATGCTGCCTCTTCCAACAGCAAAGAGAACAATCTTTAACCGCCTTGATCTACTCCCAGAAGGCGGCTACTTTCCTTGGGAGGGTGGTGGAGCAGAACGACTAGGACTTGGAGACCTCCTGCGCCGCCCTTGATGCGGAGAAGAAGTCGGAGGAGGAGGCGATGGCCATGGCTCGGATGGAATCCGAGTTGAAGTCAGCCCAAGATAGGGCGATCGAGCTGGCTTTCCAGGTGGCCGATGTCAATGCCAAGCGTCGCGCCGAGGTCGACTCCCACCGCCTTGAATCTGTAACCTTGACGGGGTGAGTGGACGAGCTTACCCGCCAACTGGCGGAGTCGCACGCCCTGGCAGTCAATTATGAGGAGAAAGTGGCTGATCTTGAGTTCCAAATATTCCAACGAGGCCTCCCTCCATGCCGCCGATTTACGCCAGATCGATTTTTCTTACATTAGTTTTACGCGGGACATCCTTCGCGGTATTTGTCACGACCGCCCATGACGCCCATGCTCAAGGAGGACTTCAAGGCCTTCGGTTGCCGATCGCCGCTACCGAGTATTGATGTCGTGGTCGCCCATGGCGAGCTAAAGCTAACCACTAAGATCGTATTATCGCTCCTCTTCGCCCTCGATGAAAGCGTGTTATGGAGGCCGGTCGAGAGGTCCGTCTGGGCGGGGGCACTGGGGGTTGATTCTTGGTCGGGTCCCAAAAAGGGCCGATCGAGGCGATGGGAGGCGGCGGCTCTGGTGGAAGACTTTGGAGACTTCGGGGGGGGATCAAGCGGGCGGCCAGGCTCTGGTTGAGGAGGAGGTCAGGTCGGGGGATGGTGCTTAGTGCCTTCCCTTTTGTGAAAAGTCTTCATAGGGTGTCTGCGAACCCCTTGTCTTTTGGGTAATCTTTATCTTTTTTTTTAGTTTGTCCGGCCTTTCGGGGTACGCCTTTGTAAATGGAACTCTTTTGTATTTGGCCTTCGTGCCCCCGTTTGTTATGAATTGAATATTTTATGTTTCCTATCTTCCTTTGTGCATTTATGTATCAGTTTCTTGTTTTACTTATGGAGCGGTAGTGCAAAACCCGAACATACACCGGCGACTATGAGTCATGCCTATGTCCTGATCGCTGCTTGGATACGATGCGATGCATGTGGACTGTGTTTTGGCCGTCTAATCTTATGCGGCACGTCTAAACTTTGGCTTAGTCGTGTTATGGTGCTGTCTTTAGGAAGGTCGTCGTATTTGACGTGCGGCCATTATGATGACGACCCTGTCGACGTGAATTCCGGGTAGTGCTTCAAGTCGCAGGTAGTCGGCTTATGCTGTTGGCTACCACTTTTTGACCTGTCCTCAACTTTCCAGATTGTTTTTGGGACGATCTTTTGTCGACTTACTCTAAAGCGTACAAGTTACTTAAAAAATGCAAATTCGCATAAAAATGTTTTTAAAGATGATGAATCATTACACTGTTGTGATGGAAAAATTAGTAAATAGGCTATTAGCTATCCCTATTGGTAATACTTCTTCAAGTGAATCGCGTTCCAGGGATATTGCGTTGGGGTGCCGTCCGGGTCCTCGATTTTGTATGCTCCGTGTGTCAGGCATTTGAATATTCTGAATGGACCTTCCCAGGTCGGGCCGAACGTCCCCTTGGGTACTCCGACTACTTTTTTCAGGACGAGGTCCCCTTTCTCGAATTGTCGGAGTTTAACCTTCGAGTTGTAGTATTTTTCTGTTCGTCATTTGTAGCCGGCATTTCTCAGGTTGGCCTCTAATCTCCTTTCTTCTAGCAAGTCTAGGCCGACTGTCATCGCCATATTGTTGTCGCTTGAGGCTCTGCTGCTCGTTCTGTGACTAGGAATGATGACTTCTGTTGGGATTACGGCTTCCGCCCCGAATGCGAGGGAATAAGGTGTTTCCCCTGTAGAGGTTCTGCAAGTCGTTCTATATGACCATAGTACTTTGGGCAGTTCGCTCGCCCATCTGCCCTTTCCCCCTTCAAGTCGGGCTTTTAATGTGTGTTTGATAATCTTGTTGATCGCCTCGACTTGCCCATTGGATTTTGGGTGGTAGGGTGTTGGGGAATTAATTGCCCGGATCTATTCGGGATGAATATTTAAATACAAATTTAATTCTTGACAATTATTACTAGCATGAATTAACCCATATTAATTCAAATAATAATTCAACAACAAATCATGCATATAAACAATTCACGTAAATCTTACGCATGCGGAATTACTACGAGTTTACGTGAACTTACCTCTTGGAATGACAATGGTCTTGTATATGAAAACACACCAAAAGTCCTTCCCAAGTATTCCCTAGTCCTTGATCGACAATCCGGTGGAAGGATACTCGCGAACAATTAACAAAAGGAAAAATAAACTTTGTTGCACCACTTTTGTGGATTTACTAATTTTTCCAGCACATGGAATTGTACATGGGAATGAAAGAATCATCCCCTATTTATAGATGGGGTGGTGGGCGATTTTTAGGGAAGAAAACAATGTGGGAAAATCTTTTCTTGATCTCCAAGAAATCTTGAATATATCTCCTATATTCTTTTCCCCATAATTAAAATATTCCACAAAAATCCCACCTCATCTTGCTATGGTGATTTTCAAAATATTAGGAGAAAAGATTCCAAAATTTGGATCTTCTTGAATTTATGAGATATTCTTGTATTTCAAGAAATACATATCTTCCATAATATCTTTTCAAGAAAATCAAGAAAATCTTTCTTTCCCTCATATTTCAAAATTTTCGAAACTTATCTATATGAATAACCAAGTGGGAGATTTCTTGAATTTAATGAGATGATCTTGTATTCCAAGAATACATATCTTCATTCCATAACAAAATTCAAAGAAAATCTTTCTCCTCTTTTATCCATAATTTTCGAAAAACAAGGAAAAATTAGGCAAGAAGATTTATTTTATTTTTAAACACTTTTTTCAGTTATTGGACTTTATCTTGGGCTACTTGGGGGGCCTTTAGGAGAATTAAGATTGAACCTTCCAATGGATCTTGAATTATCAATATTGAGCCACAATATTATCCAAGCCCATAAATATTAATTAATCCCACTACATAATTAATATTGCACTATCCATCTTAACCCATATTACAGTTAATATGGCTCCCGATTATTATTTCCCGTGTTTAAGATTATCTAGCCCATTAATTAATTCAAGCCACTGAAACAACTTTCCATTAATTAATATCTTTTATCCTTGGTAAAGGAACGGTTCAACATTATTATCCATACTGGAAACTAGTTCCACTTCCAAGATTTGGTATGATAAAACTTATGAACCTCCCAAGGGGGCAAATCGAACAAGCGTACTTGCACACGATTCTCCATATTAAATCTTAGGAATCGCATGTGACCAATAATATTGCCCAAGATATAGGGTATTGAATCTCATTGATTCTCTTCCCATAATAAGTCAAAGCAATAGTTACTAACCACACGCAATCCTATTTAAGGGATGAAGATTAAGAAATAACTAACCACTGAGGTCTAATTCTTCCTAGTTCAGTTCTGAAGAATTTATCCTCCTGTAGGTCCTCTTCAATGCATCAGTCATGCACTAGTGTAATCTCTTGCTCAAGATAAACCAATCTGAGCCTTACACTACAACCTTTCACGATGGATTGTTCATTTCCATCTAGGTCGTGAATGGTGTACTTTTAGTTACAAGGAACTGTTAATTTAATCTTCTGTGATCTTGGTATCACTAAATTAACTACAATGTAACACGTACTATTTATTGAACAGTTATGCAGTAAATATATGTAACATTCGATGATATTTAAAGCATCAGTGATAACAATTTATTTCAGTAAATAAGTCCGAAATTCAGTTAATCTGATTATACAAAGTAAAAGCATACTTTCAAGTATAATCCCAACACGGGGTGGAGAAGAACTTTGTTATTTTCCATTTCTTGAAGAAAGCTTCGATCTTGAGGCCGTCGAATTGTTTTCCATTGTCGGTCACGATTGCTTGTGGAAGGCCAAAATGGCAAATGATGTTTTTCCATATGAACTTGATCACGTTGTCCTGATTGATCGTTGAGAGGGCTTCTGCTTCCGCCCACTTTGTGAAGTAATTGACCGCGACTAGGGCGAATCTTACGGTCCCTGGGGCCGTGGGTAGTGGTCCGATGATGTCGATTCCCCATTTTGCGAAAGGCCACGGGCTCAAGATGCTGGTCAGTTCTTTTGGTGATACCTTAATTGAGGGGGCAAATATTTGACATCGGTGGCAGGTTTTTGCATATTCGAGGGTGTCTCTCTTTAGCGTCGGCCAGAAATACCCCTGCCGGATGGTTTTGTGGGCCAGGGATTGGCCTCCTGCATGATTTCCACAGATCCCCTCGTGGATTTCCTTAAGGATGGCTTGCCCCTCATCCTTCAATACGCATCTCAGTAGCGGGATGCTGAATCCTCGCTTGTATAAATTATCATCGATCATTATGTACCTCGCCGCCCTCATTTGCAATTGTCAGGCATCGACTCTGTTGTCTGGCAGGTGACCCGTCTTTAAGTATTCGAGTATTGGCATCCTCCAGTGTTGGGATTATACTGGAAAGTATGCTTTTACTTTGTATAATCACACAGAGTTTCTGTCTTATTTACTGAAATAAATTATTTATCACTGATGCTTTAAATATCATCTAATGTTACATATATTTACTGCATAACTGTTCAATAAGAAGTACGTGTTACATTGTAGTTAATTTAGTGATACCAGATCACAGAAGATTAAATTAACAGTCCCTTGTAACTAAAAGTACACCTTCACGACCTAGATGGAAATGAACAAACCATCACGAAAGGTTGAGGTGTAAGGCTCAGATTGGCTTGTCTTGACCAAGAGATTGCACCAGTGCATCATGATGCACTGAACAGGACCTACAGGAGGACAAATTCTTCAGCACTGAAAATAGAAGAATTAGACCTCAGTGGTTCATTATTTCTTAATCTCCGTTCCTTAAATAGGATAGTGTGCAATGGGAAGAGGATCATTGAGATTCAATACCTTATATCTTGGGCAATGATATTGATTACACGACGATTGCTAAGATTTAATACGGTGAAACGTGTGCAAGTACGTCTTGTTTGATTTGCCCCCTTGGGAGGCTCATAAGATTTATCACACCAAATCTTGCAAGTGGAATTTATTTCCGGTATGGATAATAATGTTGAGTCGTTCCTTAACCAAGGAAAAAGATGTTAATTAATATAAAGCTATTTCAGTGGCTTAAATTAATTAATGGGCTAGATAATCTTAAACACGGAAAATAATAACCGGGAGCCATATTAACAGTAATATGGGTTAAGATGGATAGTGCAATATTAATTATGTAGTGGGATTAATTAATATTTATGGGCTTGAATAATATTGTGGCTCAATATAGAAAATTCAAAGTCCATTGGAAGGTCCAATCTTAATTCTCCTAAAGGCCCCCCAAGTAGCCCAAACATAAAGTCCAATAACTGAAAAATATGTTTAAAATAAAATAAATTATTGTTGCCTAATTTTTCATGATTTTCGAAAACTATGAATAAGAGAGGGAGAAAGATTTTCTTTGAATTTTGTTATGGAATGAAAATAAGTATTCTTGGAATACAAGATTATCTCATTAAATTCAATAAATCTCCCACTTGGCTATTTATAATGAAAATTTTGAAATATGCCATAACATAAGGAGGGAAGATTTTATTTGGGAGATATATTGGGAAATAGAATATATTGGATATACTCAAGATTGTTTCTTGGAGAAGAAGCAAGGAAATTTCTCAATCTCCCCAAACCCTAATATTTTCGCCCCCTTAGTATTATAAACAGGGGATAAATATTTCATCCCCAATGCAATTCCATGTGTTGGAAAAATTAGAAATCCACAAAGGTGGTGCAACATAATTTTATTTTTCCCTTTTGTTAATTGTTCGCGAGTGTCCCTCCACCAGATTGACGAGCAAGGACTTGGGAATACTTGGGAAGATTTTTTGGTGTGTTCGTGTGAACGGGATCCACCTTCTAGACGATTGCCACTCCAAGAGGTTAGTTCACGCAAACTCCTAGCTTTTCCGCATGCGTAGGATTTATGTGACGAACTTGTATGCATGATTTGTTGTTGAATTATCATTTGAATTAGTATAGGATTAATTCATGCTAGTAATAATTGTCAGAATTAAATTTGTATTTAAATTCACCCCGAATAGATCCGGGCACCCACTATTCCCCAACAACTGGTATCAGAGCCACGGTTTTGGGCTCTGAATTTTAAATTGTAATTTAATTAGTTGTTCATTGAATTTGGAATTGGATAGTAGAATTGCTAGATCTTTTTTTGCAGGTATCCAATTGTCATGGTATTTGATGAATGTTTATTTATGCATACATAAATTGTGGTTTTTAATTCGATTCGTTCGAATTCGTTTTGCCTCATGAGAAAATCCACGAGTATATTAGGATTTGTTTGATTCATTCAATGTAATACACTAGTCTAGATCTAGGTTTATTTATTTTTTAAATAAATTGTAACCGAATTGAATAGGTGGAGACGAAGACGGATCCAAAACCGGCAAGAAGCGGCGCGGCGTCGAGCTTAAACATGCCAATGGAGGCATCGCCGCGACGCGGACGTGACGCAGCCCTCCCTCACGGCGCGGGCACGACCATGGGCGAAAGCGTCTTGTGGATCGGAGGCCTTGCAAGACGCGCGCGAAGGGCGGTGCGAGACGAGGTGCAGGCGAGGTAGCACGAGGCGAGATCGAGCGTAAATGGGCCTGGCGTTAGTCTTGTGGCGCCCCGCCGAGATTCGCCGAGAAGCGCCGAATTGCTAGTAATGGCGACATACGCGCTTGGTGTATGATGAGCAGCGACGCTGCGCCCGACGACACGGGCCGGGGAGTGCAAAGGCGTGCACACCCGCGAAATGGGTCGATGACGAAGCTTTTACGGGCGATTTTTTTTTTCGAGATGATCGAGTGGGAGCTTTTGAAGACGAACGAAGAAGACAATAGGGACGATTTCTCAAGATCAAGACATGACAAAATTAACCGTGACAATTGGACATATGTGCCCAATGTGTTTAATTTTTGTTTTGATGTTTGCTTTAATTTTCGTGCGTATTTAATTATGTTTTGAATATGCGATGCATGAGAAATTGTTTTGGAAAAATCTCACTTTCGAAAATTACTAAGTATGATTTATATAATTAATTAACAATTTTTTATTCGAATAATAAAATTGAATTAATTTTCGCCTCCATGATTTATTTATTTGTGAATTCTTTTGGAGAAATTCCTCTACGGATGACGCCAAAAGATAGCTTTCACATGAATAAATTCCAAACGGATGATTGTGGATTATTATCAATGCATTTATGACCCTCCCCATGAGGCTCGTTCAAAGTTTAAATAATAATTTCGTAATTAATCATGGTTATTACTTAGGTATAAAATTGATATGCATATACTTCCCCGAAGTCCCTGTCAATTTTATATTGGTCAAGTGGGAGCCAACTATTAATCTGGATATTAAAGGTTTGTAACTGTTCTTGTTTGTAACCTGCTTGAATGTGTTTAAATAATGACCCACCCCACGTGGCTTATTTAAATTGTTTTGAGATGTTGGCTGATGCATGTTCATATTTTTTTGAGATTTTAATATGATACATGTGATCGAATTTTGTGATAATTTTGTGCTTATACAAATCGTTATTTATTTCAGTTCAGCCTGTCGCAACCTTTTAATCCACTATTATATACACTCAATGAACACCAACTTTCTGGTGAAAACTAAGGGATTTGGAAACGAAACATGAAAATTGTCCTCACTGCACAACAAAAAAACTATTGGGTTCTTGGTGTGCAAAAGCCTGACAAGCCGACTAAAATATCAACTAATGCGGAAAAACTTCAGATTGATGACTGGGAGCGTTCAAATGAGCTTATGAAATGTATAATCTTGGCTTCTTTGTCTGATGATTTGAGATACATTCATATGGGAATTGAATCTGCTGCGGAAATCATGGAAAGTCTTGAAGAAATGTTTACAACAAAAGACCGCATGATCAGTCAGCTGAGAAACAATGACATGGCTAGGCTAAAAATGACGGAGGGAACACCCGTAAGGGAACATGTTCTCAAAGTCAAACACTATTTTGACAAACTTGATTATCTTGGTGCTAAGTATTGTGATGAATCAAAAATTGATGTCCTCCTCCTAACTCTCCCAAAATGTTTTGACGAGTTCTACTTTAGTTTTGTGATGAGCGATCGCATATTCACTATGGATACTCTACAAGAGGTTTTGGAAACAGTAGAGAAGCATTTGGGAAAGGAGGATGAAGCATTAGTGACTATAAGTCTCCTCTCAAAATCTAGGTCAATGGTGGACAAGATTGATGAGGAGAAAAACTGTCAAGATCAATGCAATCCCATCATCAAGAAGAGCAAGATAGAAACAGTCAAGTGTTTGAGTGTCAAGAAGGTCCCCAAGGGAAAGTGTTTTAACTGCGGTGAAAAAGGACATTGCAGGTCAGCCTGTTCCAAACCCTTGAGGAACGGAAAGAACGGTAATTCTCACGCACTAGTTGTTGAAACTTATTTAGCGACGTATGCTTCCCATTCGTGGGTAATTGATACGGGATCCACTGATAATGTTTGTTTCACTTTACAAGGGTTCAAGCGGACCCGACAACTTAGTGGGAGTGAGATCCTCATCACACTGGGCGATGCTACGAAGAGTGGCAGCTGAAGCAGTGGGAGAAGTGCAGTTGTCTTTTGAAGACAAAGTTTTAATTTTGAGAGATGTTCTTTACGTTCCTAGTTTTAGAAAGAATTTAATTTCAGTTTCTAAACTTTTTCTTGATGGATATTTGGTTACTTTTAATAAAGTTGTTACCATTACTCTAAATAATGAGTTTATTTGTCATGGAACATTGTCGAATAATCTCTACACAATTAACTGTGCACATCACTCACGAAATGCATCCTATAACACATCGACTGTTTTGGCTAAAAGAAAACGTTCATCAAACGTGAACGAAATACTTCTATGGCATCTAAGACTAGGTCTTATCAATCCAAAGAGGATCCAAAGGTTGGTCCAAGATGGTTCGCTGGAGTTTCTCCAGGTTGAACCATTTCCAACCTGCGAATCGTGTTTGGAGGGTAAAATGACCAAGAGGGCATTTGGAGCCAAGGGGAATAGAGTCAAGGAAGTGTTGGAAATCGTTCACACCGATGTATGTAGTCCAATGTCAATCAAAGAAAGAAGAGGCTATGAGTATTTCATTACTTTTATCGATGATTACTCAAGATACAGATACATTTTCCTAATGAAGCATAAATCTGAGACCTTTGAAAAATTCAAAGAATTTAAGGCTCAAGCAGAGAATCATAGGGAAAAACGTATCAAGTCTTTACGATTTGATCGTGGAGGCGAATACCTTAGCGATGAATTATTGAACTACCTATCGGATGAAGGGATTGTATCCCAGTTAACTGCACCCGGAACCCCTCAACAAAACGGGGTTGCAGAACGAAGAAACAGAACTCTTTTAGAAATGGTCAAGTCAATGATGAGTTATGCGGATTTACCCAAATCGTTTGGGGTCACGCCTTGGAAACGATGACTTACATTATAATCTTGGTGCTATCCAAATCGATTTTCCAAACCCCTAAAGAATTGTGGACCGGGCGCAAGCCCAGTCTAGGACACATGAGAATCTGGGGGTGTCCGGCATACGTGCTAGACAAGGAACCCGGTAAATTGGATCCAATATCAGAATTAAGGCTATTTATAGGATACCCCGATGGAACGAAAGGGTGCATGTTCTATGGTCCCGAAGATCAAAAGGTGGTAATCAGTACACACTTTAGATTTTTGGAAGAAGACTATATGAACGACAAGAAACCCAGAAGTGAGATTACCTCGAATGAGCTAAAGGGGCTTACCTCAATGCCAAGTGTACAAGTCGATATACCAAATGACACACTTACACAATCGGAACCTCGTCGCAGTGGGAGGGTTATTCGATAGCCCGAAAGATTCATGGGGATAGGAGAGTCTTCGGACTTGATCCCTGGCGAAAATGAATCGGACCCATGGACTTACAAAGAGGCAATCCGTGACAAGGATGCAGATTCTTGGCAAACGACAATGAAAGCCGAAATGGGTTCTATGGATCAAAACACGGTGTGGGAGCTCGTCGAACCACTTAATGGGGTCAAACCCATTGGATGCAAGTGGGTATACAAGAGAAAAAGGGGATCAGACGGAAAGATGGAAACCTTCAAAGCTAGACTTGTGGCAAAATGTTACACTCAGAAAGAAGGAATCGACTTTGAGGAAACCTTTTCGCCTGTAGCTATGCTAAAGTCTATCCGCATTCTCTTGTCGATAGCTGCGCATCTCAATTTTGAGATCTGGCAAATGGATGTCAAGACAGCTTTCCTCAATGGAAGTCTTGAAGAAGAAATCTATATGCAACAACCCGAAGGCTTCATTGAAGAAGGCCAAGAACATTTTGTTTGCAAGCTCAAAAAGTCCATCTACGGACTGAAGCAAGCATCGCGTGCTTGGAACCAATGTTTTGATCAAGTTAAAAAGTCTTACGGGTTCAATCAAAACGAGTTCGAAAGTTGTGTGTACAAAAAGCGTGTCGAAACTGCATTGGTATTCTTAGTACTATACGTAGACGATATTCTGCTCATCGGAAACAATGTAAAGGTTTTGTCAGACGTAAGGGCATGGCTATTAAAACAGTTTGATATGAAGGACTTAGGGGAAGCCGGTCACATCCTTGGTATCAAGATCACTCGAGATCGCAAGAAAAGGATGATAGGCTTATCGCAAGCCACATACATAGATACTGTCTTGAAGCGATTCAGCATGCAGGACTCCAAGAAAGGCTTCGTACCTTTTAGACATGGAATCCATCTATCCAAAGAAATGTGCCCTAAGACGCAAAGGGAGATAGATGACATGAAAGACATTCCTTATGCTTCGGCTGTTGGAAGCCTCATGTATGATATGTTTTGCACGAGGCTGGATATCTGCTTTGACGTCGACATGGTAGCAAGATGTCAGAGTAATCCAGGGAAAGAACATTGGACTGCAGTTAAAAATATTCTAAAGTATCTGAAAAGAACTCGCGATAGAATGTATGTTTATCAGTCAGACAGTCTAATTCTCATCGGTTACACGAACTCGGATTTCCAATCAGACCTAGATTCCAGAAAATCTACCCCGGGTAGTGTGTATTGCATGGGGGGAGGAGCCATGACATGAAGAAGCGTTAAGCATAAATGCATAGCGGACTCTACCATGGAAGCCGAATACGTAGCTGCTTGTGAGGCAGCGAAGGAAGTGGTTTGACTCAAGAACTTCCTAGTGGACTTGGACGTAGTACCAAATTTGACCAACACCATCACGGTCTACTGTGATAATGCTGGAGCAGTTGCAAATTCAAGGGAACCGAGAGCCCACAAGGCCAGCAAACACATTGAAAGGAAATACCATCTTATACGAGAAATCGTTAAGAGAGGAGATATAGAGGTGGCAAAAATCGCGTCAGAAGACAACCTAGCAGATCCATTCATAAAGGGTCTGCCTCAGAATACATTCGAGAGACATGTGGAAGGAATGAGTGTCAAGACCATTGCCAATCTACTTTGAGTATAAGTGGGAGATATTATTAGGTTCGTGTAGGTGTAATGTAGATTCTACACGAGACGTGCTGTAGTATACTTAAAAGCAGACTTTGAGTATAAGTGGGAGATTGTTGGGATTATACTGGAAAGTATGTTTTTACTTTGTATAATCACACTGAGTTTCTGTCTTATTTACTGAAATAAATTATTTATCACTGATGCTTTAAATATCATCAAATGTTACATATATTTACTGCATAACTATTCAATAAGAAGTACGTGTTACATTGTAGTTAATTTAGTGATACCAGATCACAGAAGATTAAATTAACAGTCCCTTGTAACTAAAAGTACACCTTCACGACCTAGATGGAAATGAAAAAACCATCACGAAAGGTTGAGGTGTAAGGCTCAGATTGACTTGTCTTGACCAAGAGATTGCACCAGTGCATCATGATGCACTGAACAGGATCTATAGGAGGACAAATTCTTCAGCACTGAAAATAGAAGAATTAGACCTCAGTGGTTCATTATTTCTTAATCTCCGTTCCTTAAATAGGATCGTGTGCAATCAATAGTCGTTGCTTTGACTTATGATGGGAAGAGGATCATTGAGATTCAATACCTTGTATCTTGGGCAATGATATTGATTACACGACGATTGCTAAGATTTAATATGGTGAAACGTGTGCAAGTATGTCTTGTTTGATTTGCCCCCTTGAGAGGCTCATAAGATTTATCATACCAAATCTTGCAAGTGGAATTTAACCGGTATGGATAATAATGTTGATCCGTTCCTTAACCAAGGAAAAAGATGTTAATTAATATAAAGCTATTTCAATGGCTTAAATTAATTAATGGGCTAGATAATCTTAAACACGGGAAATAATAACCGGGAGCCATATTAACAGTAATATGAGTTAAGATGGATAGTGCAATATTAATTATGTAGTGGGATTAATTAATATTTATGGGCTTGAATAATATTGTGGCTTAATATTGAAAATTCAAAGTCCATTGGAAGGTTCAATCTTAATTCTCCTAAAGGCCCCCCAAGTAGCCCAAACATAAAGTCCAATAACTGAAAAAGGTGTTTAAAATAAAATAAATTATTGTTGCCTAATTTTTCATGATTTTTGAAAATTATGAATAAGAGAGGGAAATTTGTTATGGAATGAAGATAAGTATTCTTGGAATACAAGATTATCTCATTAAATTCAAGAAATCTCCCACTTGGCTATTTATAATGAAAATTTTGAAATATGCCATAACATAAGGAGGGAAGATTTCATTTGGGTGATATATTGGGAAATAGAATATATTGGATATACTCAAGATTGTTTCTTGGAGAAGAAGCAAGGAAATTTTCCAATCTCCCCAAACCCTAATATTTCCCCCCCTTAGTATTATAAATAGGGGATGAATATTTCATCCCCAATGCAATTCCATGTGTTGGAAAATTAGAAATCCACAAAGGTGGTGCAACATAATTTTATTTTTCCCTTTTGTTAATTGTTCGCGAGTGTCCCTCCACCGGATTGACGAGCAAGGACTTGGGCATACTTGGGAAGGTTTTTTGGTGTGTTCGTGCGAACGAGATCCACCTTCTAGACGATTGCCACTCCAAGAGGTTAGTTCACGTAAACTCCTATCTTTTCTGCATGCGTAGGATTTATGTGACGAACTTGTATGCATGATTTGTTGTTGAATTATTATTTGAATTAATATAGGATTAATTCATGTTAGTAATAATTGTCAGAATTAAATATGTATTTAAATTCACCCCGAATAGATCCGGGCACCCACTATTCCCCAACATCCGGTCCTCGTGGTCGATATCCATTGGATCGGTGAGGGCGACCAAGGCATGTGTGGTGGATGGGAAGGTTAGCTTTGTGATGGTGATGTCTTTCATATCCGCCGGTCCTTCTTAAGTTGCTAGCCTGGCCAGAGCATCCGCTTGGGGATTTGCGTTCCTGGGTACCAATTCCACGTAGACTTGATCGAACTTCTCGAGCAGGGATCAGACAACTTCCTGGTACGCGGTCATTCGATCACATCGGGCCTCATACTCTCATGACACTTGGCACACAACTAGTTGCGAGTCGGTGTGTATTTTTAGTTTCTTCACCCTACGGCCATTGCCATCTCAAGCCCCCCGATCAGGGCCTCGTACTCAGCTTCGTTATTGGTGGCCTGAAAATCGAATGTGATGGCCGTCTGGAAGGAGTGTCCGTCAGGGCTAACTAAAACTATGCCCGCCCCGGCTCGGGCTTGGGTGGGGTAGCCATCCACGTAAAGTTCCCACGGTTACCCCACTGGTGCATCTGTCGCGGGTCGTAGGGCAAGTGAGTTCCACCATGAAGTCGGCCAGGGCCTGGGCCTTGATGGCTATTTGTGGGGCGTATGTGACACCAAACTGGCCAATCTCGATTGCCCATTTCATGCAGTGCCCAGCCGTATCGGGGTGGTGCAACACTTTTCTTAGGGGTAACGAGGTCAGTACCTCCACCTGGTGGTCGAAGAAATATGGTCGCAGCTTTCTCACGCTCATCACGAGAGCGTAAGCGAGCTTCTCGAGGGGTGGGTACATCTGTTCTTCCTCATTGAGTACTTGGCTCACATAGTGTACCAGTAGATAGTCTTTCCCTTCAGCTCGTACGAGGACCGGGCTCAAGGCTGTTTCAGAGGTGGCCAGATAGAGGAAAAGTTTCTCCTTGGGAATGGGTTTGGCCAATATCCTAGGATTGGCGAGATACTCTTTGATGCCGCCCAAAGCTGTCTGGGCCTTTTCCGTCCATTGGAAATCCCTTTTGGCTTTCTTCAGTGTTTCGAAGAAGGGTTTGCATCTATCCCCCATGCGGGATATGAATCTGCTGAGGGCCGCCAGGCTGCCTGTGAGCTTCTAGACTTCCTTCGGGTTCCTAAAGCTGGTCATTTCTAGAATTGCCCTGATTTTAGTTGGATTAGCTTCTATCCCCCGCCATTTCGACTGTGTTGCGAGGAATTTACTCGACTCTACAATCAAGTTGCATTTCTTCGGGTTGAGTTTCATGTTGAATCTTCTCAAGATGTCGAATGCTCGAGCGAGGTCGGCTAGGTGGTCTCCTTTCTTTATAATTTTGATGACTATATCCTCTACGTATATCTCCATGGAGTTTCCGATTTCTTTCGCGAACATATGGTTCACCAGTCGCTGGTAAGTGGCCCCGGCGTTCTTGAGGCCGAAAGGCATCCTTTTCCAACAGTACATGTTATTTTCGGTGAGAAAAGAGGTATGTTGTTAGTCATCTTTGTGCATGGATATTTGATGGTAGCCTACGAAGGCATCCATGAAGGACATCATCTCGTGCCCGACCGTACTATCGATCAGGTGGTCGATGTGGGGCATGGGAAAAAAAATCTTTTGGGCATGCTTTCGTTTAGATCGGTGAAGTCGATGCACAGTCTCCACATCCCATTGGACTTTTTGACTAGGACGGTGTTGGATACCCATTGGGGTTGGTCGGCTTGTGTGATTAGGTCATTCTCGAGGAGTTTCTTTACTTCTTCGGCTAGTGCGGCATACTTTTCGGGCCCGAATTTCCTCCTTTTTTGCACGACTGGTTTCTTGTCTGGATCGATGTTGAGTCGATGGCAGGCGACCTCGGGGTTAATCCCTACCATATCCTTATGGGACCAAGCGAATACGTCAAGGTTTTGTTTGAGGAAATCGACCAATTTCTCTTTTAGTTTCGTTGGGATCTTAGACCGATTATGACTTCCAAGTCCTGTTGGGTTGGGTCCATACTAACCTTTTCGAGGTCTTCATCCGGTGTTGGTTGATTAGTGGTGATTTTACTTGAGATTTTATGCTCTTTCATAGCTAGATGTGTGATTCTTGCATGATTTTGATCATTATATTGTTGGAATTAGTAGAAAAATTCATCTAATGCTTGAATGCTTTATTGTACAGGATTTGAAAGGAAAATGAGGATGATTGGCAAAAACTTGAGGAAAGAGTGTTGCTCGACTCGAGCAGTGCAGAACGGGTCGAGCTGAGTAAGAAACGGACTTGGAAAACACGATTGTGAAGAATTTTTGAAGAATTGCTGAAAAAACTTGCAGCTCGACTCGAGCCAGACTGCTCGGGTCGAGCAGCTAGCTCGAGTCGATCCAATGTGCTCGACATTTTGAGCATTTGAAGTACAGTGAGTTGGGGGAAACTTTTTTCAAATTAAGGGAACCGGTTGAAGGAGTGGAAAAGCAAGAGGAGAAGAAAACCGGGTTAAAGCCATTACCCGAGCATCTCACATATGCCTATCTTGAGGATGGTGAAAAATGTTCGGTAATCGTTTCTTTCTTTCTCAATTCGTGTGAGTTAGATAAATTGTTGGGGGTGCTTCGTAAGCACAAGTCCACAATTGGGTGGACAATTGAGGATATCAAGGGAATTAACCCCTCCTTATGCATGTATAGAATAAGAGTAGAGGAGGGGAGTAAACCAATTGTCCAACACCAAAAGGAGGGCGAACCCTATAATCCAAGAGGTAATTAGGAAATAGGTCATAAAATTTCTTGATGCGGGTATGATTTACCCAATTTTGGATAGTCCTTGGGTGTCACCACTCCATGTGGTTTCTAAAAAAGGGGGAATGACGGTTATCAAAACCGATAATGATGAGGTGATAACTACACTGGTAGCTACGGGGTGGAGAGTGTGTGTAGACTATAGAGAATTGAACAAAACTACATGCAAGGACCACTTTCCCCTCACCTTCATGGATCAAATGCTAGATAGGCTTGGGGGTTTCGATTTCTATTGCTTTCTTGATGGGTACTCCGGGTATAATCAAATCATGATTGCCCCGGAGGACCAAGAAAAGACGACATTCACTTGTTCCTATGGAACGTATGCTTGGAGAAGCATGCCCTTCGGGTTGTGCAATGCTCCGGCTACGTTCCAAAGATGCATGATGTCGATCTTCCATGGTTTGATTTAAAATGTGATGGATGTGTTTATGGATGATTTTTCTGTGTTTGGTGAATCGTTTGATAAGTGTCTCTTTAACCTTGAACTCGTGCTAACAAGGTGCCAAGAGACTAACCTTGTCCTTAATTGGGAAAAATGTCATTTCATGGTTAAGGACGGGATAGTACTTGGTCACCATGTTTCTTCAAAGGGACTTCAAGTAGATCGAGCAAAAGTGGTGGCAATTGAGAAACTTCCTCCACCTTCTAATGAAAAAGACATTCGTTCTTTCTTGGGACATGCCGACTTCTATAGAAGGTTTATAAAAGATTTTTCCAAACTCTCAAAGCCCCTCTCTCATCTACTTGAAAAGGATGTCTCATTTGTGTTCACTAATGATTGTCTTGAAGCTTTCTTAGCATTGAAGGAAGCACTTATAGGCTCTCTGATTTTGGTGACTCCGAATTGGGAGGAACCATTCTTTCTCATGTGCGATGCAAGCGATTATGCAATGGGGGTGGTACTTGGGCAAATCCGGGAGAAGAAGTTTAGAGCTATTTATTATGCTTCGAAAACTTTCAACCCCGCCCAAGCCAATTACACCACAACGGAGAAGGAACTATTGGCCGTGGTCTATGCGTTTGATAAGTTTCGCCCCTATCTTGTGGGGGAAAAAACTATTGTGTACACGGACCATGCGGCAATTCAGTACCTTATGGCAAAGAAAGATGCAAAGCCAAGGTTGATCCGATTGGTGCTCCTCCTTCAAGAGTTTGATATAGAGATTCGGGACGAGAAGGGGACCGAAAATGTGATAGCCGATCATCTTTCAAGGCTAGAGAGGGACCAAGACTTGTAGAAGAAGAAACCGAGGTGAAGGAAGAATTTTCGGATGAGAAGCTTTTGAAGTTGGAGGAGTTCTTTGAAGAAGTTGAGAAGATTTCGGTAATGAGAATTGAGGTGCAAGAGACATGGTATGCCGACTTTTCCAACTACTTGGCTTGTGGAAAGCTTCCCAATGAAATCCCTTCACATGCTAAAAAGAAATTTCTCAAAGATGTGAAGAGTTTCATTTGGGATGATCCGGTGTTATATAAGAGAGGTTAAGACTCGATCATGAGAAGATGTGTTCCAAAAGAAGAGGTTGACGAGATCTTGACTCATTGTCACTCTTTTCCATGTGGAGGCCATTTCAGAGCATTGAAAATGGGAATGAAAGTTCTCCAATTAGGCTTCTTTTGGCCTACGATCTTCAAAGATAGCCAAGAGTTTGTTCAAAGATGTGATCGATGCCAAAGGATGGGGACCATCACCAAGAGAGATGAAATGCCTCTGAACATCTTCTTGGATGTAGAGATTTTTGATGTTTGGGGATTGATTTCATGGGACCATTTTCCCCTTCATTTGGATTCTTATATATCCTTGTGGGGGTGGATTACGTGTCAAAATGGGTTGAGGCCATTCCTACCAAGCTCAATGATGCAAAAACTGTGATTCAATTCCTCAAGAAGAATGTGTTCACCCGATTCGGAGTGCCAAGAGCCTTGATAAGCGATGGGGGGACCCACTTTGTTAATCGAGCTATGGAAAAGTTGCTTGGGAAGTATGTGGTCAAGCACAAGGTCGCCACCGCATATCACCCACAAACAAATGGATTGGTGGAGGTTTCAAATCGTCAAATCAAGCACATCTTGGAGAAGACGGTGAACTCAAATAGAAAGATTGGGCGATTCGCTTAGATGATGCCTTGTGGGCCTACCAAACGGCTTACAAAACTCCATTGAACATGTCTCCGTACCAACTTGTCTTTGGTAAATCGTGTCATCTCCCGGTTGAGCTAGAGCACAAAGCCTATTGGGCCACCAAACAATTGAACATGGATGGCGATAAGGCGGGGGAGAATCGATTGCTTCAACTCCATGAGTTGGAAGAGTTCCGTGAGAATGCTTATGAGAGCTCCCGAATTTTCAAGGAAAAAACTAAGCGTTGGCACGACCAAAGGATCAAAAAGAAGGAGTTCAAAGTTGGAGATAAGGTGCTTCTTTTCAATTCCCGGTTGAAACTCTTTCCCGGGAAGTTGAAATCTCGTTGGAGTGGGCCGTTTGAGATTGCAAAAGTGTTTCCAAGTGGATATATGGAGTTGAAGAATGAAAATGGTGACCACTTCATGGTCAATGGTCACCGGGTCAAGCATTACCTTTCCACATCCCAAGTTGGGATCGTTGGTGTCGATTTTCTTGAATAGAGTTGAGCGACTTTAAGCTCCGTCCGGCAAAGGACGTTAAACCTAGCGCTCAATGGGAGGCAACCCATTTTTACTGCTTTTATGTGTTCGTGTGTTCGTTTGATAGTGTTTTGTATAGTGTTTTCTTAGGTGATGGAGTCGTGTGTTCGAGGCTTGGTGGATTATCGAGCTTTAAAAGAAGATGTGTACTCGAAGGGCACTTTAGGTACAAGCACTTTCCCCGAACTTAGATTTGCTTTGCGAATTCTAAGTTTGGGGGGTGTGCATTTTCTTATGCACTTTTTTGATTTTGGTGATGTTCACCTTGTGACATGTTTTTGAGCTTAATGGTGAAAATACTTGTACCTGAATTTTTCCGTGTTGGGCTCTCTTTTGTTGGAATACTTGCTTGTTGAAGTTGAATGATGATGAGCTTAATTGTTAAGATGTGGTTAGTGTATAGCTTAATGGTTCATGGTGCTTGTTGCATACTCTTTGTTTCACTATTTTTCCAAACTTTTAATTGCTTAGCAATGAAAAAGTTTGGGGGTGTGTGTTCGTTTTCACAAATTCATTTGCACCAATGCACTTATGCTTGATATTGTTGTTTGTGTTAATGTGTGCTTGAAAGTTGAGCAAATTTATTCAATTCAATCATTTGGGAAAGCAATCAATGGTAAGTTGGGAACTAAGGAGATAAGTCATTGGACAGAGGCATTAAATGGCGGGATGACAAAGGAGAAAACGAGGTGCATAAGGAAGAGACCTCGTCTCTCTTGGTCGAACGAGCGACCTGGCTCGAATCGAGGGGTCAAAAGGTTAGTATTGCATTCATGAGGTGAAAAGTAAAAAAATGTAAAAATTGGGCCAGCTCAAGCGCAGCTCGAGTCGAGCTGCCCTGCTCGGCAGTTTGGCCTTTTTCGATATAGGCCCGAGCTTAAATTTTTTTTGGGCAGCTCGACTCCTTATACGCAGCCCCTCCCTCTTTCTCCTCCACTCTTTCTTTTCTTCTCCACTTCGCCCAATAAATTCGCCCCCCTCAAGAAAAATCCACCATTCCCCTCTAATTTCACCCATACATTGCATCTTCCCACCACAATATTCCACCATACTTCCTTTTTCACACCTTTGGAGCCATTTTGAGCCAAGATTGGAGGTTTTATCATTTTCAATAAGCAAGAGTCAATTTTTCTCACACTAGTCTATTAAAAGTAAGCTTTTCTCTTCTATTTGGGTTCATTCATGTTTACATTGAAGAATTGGAGCTTATTGTATGTTTATGTGTTTCCATGGTGTGGTTTAAACTTGAGTTTTCATTGAGATATTTTATCAAACACTTGGAGTGCATGCCATATATGTAAAGTTTGGAAGAGTTTGGCATGCTTTGGTTGGTTTTGTGTGAAATGTGGCTTTTAAATGTTGATTATTTGTAGATTTGTTGACGTTGTGCTAAGGAACTCTCATGGGTTTGTGAATTAGTGGAAATTGTGAATGATGAGTGTTCTAGTATGATTGTTGGTGAACCTCCATGTTTGAAATTTGTTAAGTGTGAGTTGGAAGTTGAGAAAAGAATGGTAAACAACTTGTTTGATCAAATTGTTGGATTGTGGTGATGGAATGAATGAATTGAAGAAAAATTTCTTGGGAAATTAGGAAATTGGATGAAAATGTCATATGTGTGTGCTTGTGCTTATTTGATTATGTGAATGTACCCTAACCCTTGAGTATTGATAAAGGCAATGGCCAATAGAGCACAAAGAGGCAGGGGGAGAGGAAACCAAGCACCACCACAGTTGACCGACCATGAATTAGAGGAAATTGAGGGGAAATTGACGGGAATAGAGAAAATGCCGAAAGATTTTGACATGGATTTCAGTGCAAGATGGCGGGGAATGACAAGAAAATGGAACAAGTTTGCAGGGAAGTTGGAAGGGACAAGAGTTTCGGACTTAGAATGCATGGAGAGGATGGGAATTTTAGAAGATGTCCGGACTCTTTTTGATAGAGCAGGGATGCGCTTTTTCTCCGCCTTATGGACGAGCCATCTCCATCAACAAATGAGGGTATCACACTTGAATTCTTATCAACCCTCAAGGTACATAAGCAAGGGGAGCGTCCGATTTCAATGGAATTCTTCGTCAATGGGAACCCTTATAGTTTGTTCGCTTCACAAGTGAATGAAATTATAGGATCTCCCGGAGACCAAGCTGGAGGGTTGTTTGAAAAGAGGGTCGAGTATGACCCGGTTGAGTTTTGGAGAGTCATTTGTCGTGGTCCACAAGGAGACCCTGAGCCATACCACCCTAGCTAAGCTAAGGAAACATCAATACGCAATCCACCACTCCATTACATTGAGAGAATTCTCTCAAACACGTTGTTTGCAAGAATGGAGGGAGAATCGGTCCCCACAGATGAGCTCTATTGTCATTGGTGCTTTGTGAACCAATTTATGTTCGATGCCGAGTCATACCTAATGATCCAATTGGATAGAATGGTGAGCAGAGAGTTCCAAAAGGTGAGGCTAGGGGTGTTTATCACGATGATTGCTAGGCATGTGGAGCCATATGTGGAGGAGGGGGTACTTAGAAGTCACAAGCTTGATTGGCGACACATGACCAATGTGACCACGGTGAGCATGGTAAAGGGGAGACGTTGCTTTAGACAACGTGATGGTAGTTTGTTCCCGTTGCCCAATCTAAATTTGACGAGCATATCTTTGGGGCATCCGGGAAACATAGACCTCATGGGTCCATTGCACAGAGAGGCGGCCTCGAACCTTTATAGAGATCTACGGGGACAAGGAGCGCCAGGAATTGTGAACCCCGACATGCCTCAAGAAGAAGGGGATCAAGAAGAAGGTCAAGGAGCTCATGAGGAGCAAGGAGGTCCATACCACCCGGCCTTAGGTCATCATTTTCAACAACAAGAGCCACAACCGGAGATCGTTGGTGGATGGCAATTGAGAAGACAAGATTGGGAAGCACTTAGCAACAATGTCGCCGATATGAGGGGAAGCATGAATCAATTGGCAAACGATGTTCGTGCCAACCAAGATGAAATTGATCATTTGAGATACATGATGCGACATTTGTACTAGAAGGTTTCCACGAGAGAACCCCGACGGTCGCTACCGCCGAGATGATCCACAAGATGACCCCTAAGGGGAATTGTGCCCAAACTCCTTCCTTCTCCCTTACTCCCTCCTCCTATGCTTTTGATTATTCATTTGGTTTGTACTTAATTGTTGATGGAATTGTGTGAATTTTCTCATTGCCCGTTTGGTTGGATTGATAATTTGTATATTGAATTGATGATGTGTTGTGTTTGGTAATTTTTAATTGTTTTTTATTGAATGTGATTGGATTTGGTCCATGTTTGAGCTCTTGATGGATGATGATGCTTTCTTTGATGTGTAGTTATATTGTTTTGAAAAATAATTCATTCATGGATTGTTGAATTTGATTGAGTGGAATTTTTGAAGAGTGTGCTCATTCATTAATACCAAGCTTGTAAGCTTTTGAGCCTAAGTGATGTGATCTTTCGATTGTGATTGCATGTTTGTTCTTTGAGTGGGTCATCCATATTTGTGATGCTAGAACTTGCCCTTCGAACTTGTTTGAAACTTGACTTAGGAGGAATCATCTAAGAGGATAAGAGGAATTTCATTGTTCTATGAAGTCACTTGGCCAAATATTATCCCCACCAAAAGAAAAGAATTTCCCTAGTAGCCCGTTTGACCCATGTAATCCTTTTTCTTGACAAGCTACATCATGTAACCAAAGTGCCCATTGTTTCGAAAGCCCATTTGATCCTTGGTCAATTTGGGGAGCTTAAGTGAGGTATCTAGGGAGAAATGATTGTGAAATAAAAGTGAGAAAAAGATGTACACACTCGAAATTTGGAGGAATGATTGAAAAGAAAAAAAAGGGGAAAGAGGTAAAAAGAAAAAAATGGGGAATGATAGAATATGAAATGAAACATGTGAAGAAAATGAAAAAATTCAAGAAAAAGAAAGTTCTTTCCAAGGGTTAAAAAAAAAAAAAGTTTCCCAAAACCCTTGGAAAATAAAAGTGTGAGGTTTCCAATATGGTGAGGATAGGTGAGGGGTGTGGGTAAGAGTTCGTAAAATGACTCTTAAGAAAGCATGAAGTTGAAAATGAGAGTTTGGACAATTGTTGATCTCTAGTACCTACTCTTGAACTCTACAAGTTGAGTTATGTCACTTACACCATACTAACCCTACCCGTCCAAAGAGCCCTACATTACAACCTTGCAAAGACCTCTTTGATTAGATGATGATGCCTAAGTAGATGGTAGAGAATTGAGTTCAAGGGCAAGCTTATGGTCGTTCATTTGTGTGGATTGACAATGGAGAGATGCATGGCCCTATACACTTGAGGGATGAGAGATACACTACCCGTGAGAATGATGAATGAGTGCATTGGACCGAGTTGCATTTTTTATCATGTTTGATTTGAAGTGGTGAAGAGTTTGATTGGCAATGTGGTGCTTTGAGAAGAAAGTTGAGTTATTTTGTCTTGAACTTGAACTTGGATCACTATTTGAATCTCAAGCAATCACCCCTTTGGTTTTCTCTTTCTTTGCTTGGGGACAAGCAAATCTTTAAGTTTGGGGGTTTGATTAGTGGTGATTTTACTAGAGATTTTATGCTCTCATAGCTAGATGTGTGATTCTTGCCTGATTTTGATCATTATATTGTTGGAATTAGTCATCTAATGCTTGAATGCTTGATTGTACAGGATTTGAAAGGAAAACGAGGATGATTTGGCAAAAACTTGAGGAAAGAGTGTTGCTCGACTCGAGCAGTGCAGAACGGGTCGAGCTGAGCAAGAAACAGACTTGGAAAACACGATTGTGAAGAATTTTTGAAGAATTACTGAAAAAACTTGCAGCTCGACTCGAGCCAGACTGCTCGGGTTCAGCTGCCAGCTCGAGTCGATCCAATGTGCTCGACATTTTGAGCATTCGGAGTACAGTGAGTTGGGGGAAATTCTTGGGCTGCTCGACCCAAGCAACCCAGCTCGAGTCGAGCCGCAGAAAAACAAAAACGCGCGTGTGACTTCTACCCAGCTCGACCAACTGGAGGTCGAGCAATCCAGCTCGAGTTGAGCTGGCCCAAAAACAGAGATGCTGCCAAAAAACCCTAGGGCCACACCGTGTTCACTATTTCCTGTGGTTCGATAATTTAACCGGACACTTACTTTCTACTACGAGGATCCTCTTACACTTGAGAGGTGAGTATTTGAAAAATACGTGTCAAGTTTTTGGCGCCGTTGTCGGGGATTTAATTGAGTATACTAGGTGTGACTTAGTGTTCGTTGAGTGTTATTGCTAGTTGCATTTTACTTGCTTTCTTTTTGTTTTTGTATAGTTCTTGTTTTGTGGGTACTTTGATGCTTTTTGGAGGCTTTTTGTAGGTATATGCATAAGAGGTCAAGGAAGGTACCCCTTGAACCTTTAGATTTGGAGATCTATCCATGGCTCATGTCCCACTTATTTTGAGGACGAATCGGTTGCAGTGGCTTGCATTTTTTTGAGTTTACTTGGTGGCAAATTTCTTAGGTAACATTCTTTTCCCCAAACTTTGCATTCAACTAGATAGTTTCATTTAAGTTTTGGGTGAGATTTTTGCGTGTTTACCTTCATTCGTATTGCACCGTTGTTCCTCTTTTCTTTGTTTTGTAGTGAGATATCTTGTGGTTGGATCATGATTGAGGCTTAAATGTTGGTGATTGTTGGTTTTTGATATTTGGTTGAGCTTGATGGTATTGATTGATACTTGCTTGTTTACTTGCTTATGTGAAAATTGTGCTTTATTTTGTGCTCATAATTCATGATTAGACAAGCCCGTGAGCTTTTGAGCCTTTAGACTTCCATATTTATTGGTCTAATTTCCTTCTTGTGAGTATCATTCATACTTGTGTGCTCTAGAACTTGCCAACTGTCTTGTTTGAAGCTACTTTTAGTGTGAAATTTTTGAAAATGATATGAGGCCATCTTTGTTTTGAAAAGTCACTTGGCCAAATTTTCCATACCAAATGAAAACTTTCCATAGTTAGCCACTTTGAGCCTATTGACTTATATTTTTTGGTAACCTGCAAATTTAGCCTAATTACCTTTTTGTTGAGCCTATTTTGTCCCTATGAATTAGTAGAGCTCCAATATTGATAAATAGGGTTGAATTGAGCTTAATTGAAAATTTGAGAGGCTAGTTGTGCCTAAGTGAAAAAATTGAGAAAAAGGAAGAAAGAGAATGAAAAAATGAAGAAAAGAAAAAAGGGAAAAAGATGAAGTTTGAGTTGTGCACAAAAGATTGAGTAGAAAAGAAAAGCAATGAAAGTTGAAAAATGAAACTCTCTTGTGCACAAGTGTTTGGTAAAGCTTCAAATTCAAAAGTGCTTGATGGTTTTTAGTGGTGAAGAATGTGCGTAAAAGATGACAAATAAATTGTTGGAGTTGGTTTTTGAGTTGTGATCGGCCAATTGCAACTTTCTCTTGAGAAGTTTAGAGACGTCTCTACCTCTCGCTCCACTAGTTTGTGAGTCACTTATCCAAATCTTCCTACCTTAACCAAAGAGCCAACATTACAACCAAATATAAAGTCCTTATTGATTCATTGATTGAAAATTTAACTTGTGGTGGAGAACTTAGACATTTGGCAAGCCTATGGTAGTGCATTTGTGTGAATTGATTTTGAGAGCATACACTTCCTTGATACACTTGGAGTGATGATTGAAACACTTACTAGTGAGGAATCGTGAATTGAACACTTGAACTTGCATTGATTTGAGCATAGCTTGTGAATTTGCATGTAGATTTCTGCTTAATGGCCTAGTTAGATGGAAGGAACTTGACAATTGCTTATTCTTCCTTGAGTGAATTTCTTCGCAATCTTCCCACTTGTTCAAATTTTCTTTCGTTGCTCGGGGATGAGCAACATTTTAAGTTTGGGGGGGGGTTGATTAGTGTGAAAATTGCTCGAAATTCTTGTGTTTTATTAGCTTAATTTGATTGAGTTTCATGCATTTTTTATACTAAATTGGCCAATTACATTTGATTTGGAGAAAGGTGGTTTTTTATTTATTTTGTAGGAGAAATGAGAAATTTTAGAGCAAATACGAGCCTATTATTTTTAGGTCAATTGAAGAAACAAATCGAGAAGGAAGTTAAATGGGCTCACTAATTAATTTAGGAGCCCATTAAATTGTCCAATATTTTTAATCAAAGGCCATTGTTTGACCCAAAAGAAAAGATGAATGGCAGCAGAATTCGTGGCCCCCACTTGAGATTACAAAAGTCGCATGCCTCGCTCCAAAGTTGTTACTTGAATTTCAGCAACTTGTTTCAACTTTCAAGCAATTTGGAAAAATGGAGCCGTCATTTAAATTGAAGAAAGCTAGCATCTGCCAACCTTGGGCCTCCCATCAAGTTATTTCCAAGTCCACCTATGCGGCCCATTTTAGAAATTAAAAAAGAGTCACCAATCATATAAAAACAGGGGAGCAGCTCGCATTCGAACATTGAATTTCCAGAAACATTTTGCCACTTTGCAGATTTTGAGAGGAGAAAATTAGGGCTAGAGTTTTGAGAGTCCTCTTCACACACCAACACCCACTAGGTGGGGTGTTTACTTGGGGAAGAGAGGAGGAGTTTGGTGCAAGAGTAGAGTGAAGATCCACCCACAAGATGTTATCTAGAATTTATTATTTCCTTTATTTATTGTATTTTTCATTAGTTAGTTTTGTGGTATTTACTCTCTAATTTCTATAATTTGATTTTAGATTGTAAAATCATGAGCTAAACTTTTAGTGCTCTTAGATGATGTGATATTTATGAATCTTGAGCTTATGTTTTGATTTAATTGTCTTGGTTCATTTTCTTAATTGTTGATTAGATTGGTGGATTTTCATTGTTCGATTGCATGATTTCTTCTATTAGCTCATATATTGATGCTTGATTATTGCAACGAGAGTTGGATAGTTGAGCTAATTTGTATGCGTGTGAGTTGAGATTGTGTAATTTGAGTGGATATTGGTTTATCGCAACGAGAGTTGGGTAAATATCATTAGAACCCCATCAATTTACATTGGTTATTTGAATGAGAATTCGGGTAATTAGTGAAGGGACCATAGGAGTTTGAGCCATTGTATACAGGTGGAAAAGCTTGACTAGGGGTTAGAATAGATAGATAGATATATAGATAGATAGTGTAGCTAGGTAGAACCCCCTAGTTGTGTGATTACCCGGGTGGGAACGGGTCTATTCATCCTCTTCAATCTAAGGTGCTTAATTTGATACATTGATTCTAGGCTTATCCAGTACGAATTGATGTAATTTTAAGTGATTGCCCTTATCTCCCGATTAAGAAATGAACTAGGATAGTTTTATTAATTCGTTTGTTTGATTTTTGTAAGTTGATCATCGTCTAAGTTTGCATTTTTCTCCCCTTGACTCCACCTAGTTGGTTCCATTTTATTGTTTTCGTGCTTTCTTTACTTGCTTTTCTTTCGTTTCTCGTATTTTTCGCTCCGCAACTACAATAACATGCCGACACATAGCATTAGGGCCACACCGTACTCACTATTTCCCGTGGTTCGATAATTTAACCGGGCATTTACTTTCTACTACGAAGATCCTCTTACACTTGAGAGGTGAGTATTTGAAAAAATACGTGTCATTGCTCGATTGTGGTCCCTTATGGGGTCGTCGATTGTTCCCTGGATTATGAAGTCATGTGGTTCGGATCCGAGTCTTGGTTCGAGATCCTTGATTAACCGTTTGTTTTGATTGATTTCCATTGAGTTTGTTTGATCGCTTGTGATTTTTTATGTGCTAAAATTTAAATGAGACTGGGTATAAATAGAACATTCTCTTGCATCAAGTTGATCGCCCTTAACGGTGCCGACCACCCCATCTGAAGTGGGGAATTTTACATAGAAATAATAAGAGGAGGACGCAGCCTCGAATTCGTGCTCGAAAGGCCTACCGAGGAAGCCGTTAAAGGTCAACGGTAGGTCGATTACAAGGAAATTACAAAGTTTGGTGGCCCTAACGGCCCTATCTATTGTTGACACCAGTTCCACTTCCAGGCGTATGACTCCGTGGGGCTTCACGGTGGCATCGCCGAAACCTCTGACCAAATGTTCGCTGGGTTCGAGATAGTTGTGGTAGTCACCGAGTTCGTCGAATGTCTTTTTGAACAGTATATTGCAGAATGTCTTGCTGTCGACCAGTAGATGTTTGACGGTTACCTCCATGATTTTCGCCGATATGACCAGAGGGTTGACGTTCGGGTATACGATGCCCGCCTTATCCTGCTCGCCGAATTGAATTTGCCCACTTTCTATTGCGGTGGCGTTCACTGGAAGGCATAGTTGCACCGCGTTGGCCATCTCCCTGAGCTCGGCTTTCTGGCGTCTCTTTGATAGAGAGGTTGATGCAGAGAGACCGCCCACTGCCCCGAGCGGTGATAGGGTATGGATTATCCTTTCGCCGCTATCTTCCGGCATGGGAGGAGCTTGTCGACCGGTCTTATGCTCCCCCTATTTTATGGCGACCTCATGTTGCTGGGGTGGTGCGGTGTCGCGAGCGTGGTTATCTTTGTGCCGAGGTCGCTTGACGTGTTCGTGTAGCATTCCATCCTCATAAAGCTTCTAGAGTTGTTTCAGGAGGTCGCGACATTCGCTGGTGTTGTGGCCGACCATCTCGTGGTAGTGGCAATATTTTCCCGGGCTCTGCGTGCCGTCGCTCTTCTTGATGGGCCGCGGGTCACCGAGCAGTCGTTTGTCTTTTATCTGGGTGAAGATGTACCCGGGGGACACACCGAAAACGTCTATTAATTTGACCGCCACTGGGTCTTCAAATGGTTTGGAGTTCCCCGGGGTTTTATATAACCCTAGCTTCTTGCCTGTTTTTGGGGGCGCATATTTCTTTCCTTCCCCCATCCTGGCCGCTAGGAGTTCCATGGTGTTGATGATGTCGCTTGCGCGGGTCCTGAACTCCGCGTAAGTTGCTGGGTAGTTGGCGGTGACGTTCCGCCAGAGCTTAGTTCCCTTCTTTAGTCTGGCAATTGCTCCTAACAGTTTGGCCTCATCGCCTACTGGCTCTCCGTCTAAGATGAGTCGATCGAACCTTTCTAGGTAGGCCCTGTCTGTCTCGTTCTTCACCTTGTTCGATGTTTGCCAGCGGGTCTGGGCGCCATGGCTGCAAAATGCCCCATGAAGAGCCAGCCCAATTGATCGAAAGAGTCGATGGATTGAGGGGGGATGGATGTGAACCATTTGTGGGCCTGTTCATTCAGCGTGAGGGGAAAGAGTCGACACATGGTCGCGTCGGAAGCCCCCACAGACGTCATGTATGAGTTATACTTGGCGAGATGCGTCCTTGGATTAGAATCTCCCCCGTATCGATCGATCGAGGTCGTATTGATTTTAGTCTGAGCGGGAGCGGCCGTAATGGTCTCGCTGAGCGGCGACGAGGGGAGTACCAAGTTGGTTGTCAGCCTGGCGGAGGCAGGCTGACTGTCCATCCCTTCCTGGAGAGCTCTGACTGTCTGTATCAGGGGGGCGAGTTCCACCTCATGTTGGTATGCACGAACTTCTTGATGGTCGCTGGTGCTGAGCCAGCTCAGTGCCGAAATGCGTGGCTCGTTCCTGATCTTCCTTTGGTGGTCGCCCCCTTCGACCATGACCATCTGATGGGAATTAACTTCATCCTCTGCTTGGGCTGGTCTTTTTCGTGCCAAGTTATTGCCTAGGCGATTGAACACCGAGTTGTTTGCTTGGTTGTCCCCTAGTCGGCGAAAAACTGAGAGATCGTGGGGCCCATCTACACGGTGGGCTCTGTTCGCCCCTTACCTCGGGGGAGGGTTGGCCTTTGCGGCCGAGATGGCCTGGTTGAGGCCAAGTTATCCCCCTAACTGGGCCTTCCCCTTTGTTGCGGCCCCGGGGCTGGCGACTTTGACGATGGGTTGCTGGTCCTCGTCATCGTCGAAGTTCAGATTCCGCTTGCGTAAGTATACCCAAGCGTTCTTCATCTCTGCGGGAGTCTTGAAAATCTGAGCCCAATTTTGCTCGTCCGCAGTTTGCTCTTGCAGGGGCCTTGATTCCGAGGATAGGGATGCTTCCACTCCATCGCGTGGATCGGTTTCGAGCCCAATGATCGGGATGTTGCTCTGAACCATTGTTCCTTGTGAGTTCTTATTGATTAGTGGTAATTTCCCACAGACGGCGCTAAATTGTTATAGTTGGATTTATCCGAACATATAATCAATCACTCACAAGGCAATAATGATGCACGTAAATATAAAATAAAGTGAGATTTGGTGACCCGGTTTGCCAAATGTGGCTACGTCCGGAGGCAATACCAAGCTAGGAGTTTCACTATAATATCTGCCTAAGTTCTAAAGTTTCGATCCTTTACAACGTATCATACAATGTGTATTTATAGATGGGGAACTAGGGTTTCTCCTTCTCAATGGGCCGAGGCCTTCGGTCTTCTAGGGTTCCGAATTGACTAGGGGCGGATCCCTTCTCTCTCGCCGTAAATCTCGCCGCCAGCTGGACATCCCCCGCTTAAGTCCCGAAATTCCGCCACTATGAAAGCCCTTGATCTTATCCCATAATTAGATCGCGACCTCTAAGGATGGTCGCCGAGATGTGACGACCAGGGCTGGGTGGTCACTTCACAGATTTTCCAGGCCGCTTGGTCGCTCTATCTTTGGTTCTCGCTAGGATGGTCGCCTCATGATGGCGGGGCCACAACACGGAGCGGCAGCTTTGGTTTTTGGAGGCGGAGTCTCAGTGGCCCCACTCTAAGCGGTTTTCTTCTTCTAATCCGACTGTTGCCTCAAAAGGGCCAGAGCCCAAGTGACCTTCTCACGCATGTCCTCAGCATTTAGGTTCTGCATCTTATCAAGAACTTTGGCAGAAGTAAAATGTATGGGCTCTATGAAAGAAATTGGAGAAAAAATGAGAGTCAGGCCATTTAACAAGAGGACAAATAATCAGGTCAGGCCAAATAACATCCAAATTACTTACCAGGAATATTAGGACAGTCAAACCAGCGAACTCCAAACACTTCAACCTTTGCAAACTGGCCAAAGATCGCTCGTCGGGGTCGATAAGGCACACCTGGATCAACCGAACAAGGAAAGGAAGAGAAAGCTCGGAGGTCTTAGAATTCTTGGGAGCTGCAATAAGAGAGAAAAGTTAAATCAGTATTATTGATGAAGTCGAATTCAAGTGACTTACGTTTGAAGGTCATATAATCGTGAGGTATCTCGTGATATCCGAGAGCATGCAGGGAAAAAACCGGACTCTGCCAAGCTCCCTCTACCAACCACCATTTCCCTTTCCAGTCTTGGACCTTATTCGGAAGGTCCTCAACCAACTTCATATGGGGGCGAGCTTTCACATAGTAATACCCCCGACCTTTTCCCCATTTCGCCAGCGAGATAAGAGAGTTAATTTCTTTTACGGAAGGAAATGCCCGGGGCTGAACACGATCGAACAGCGACAAGAGTCCCATTATTGTACTCCACCCATTTGGAGCGATCTAAGTCGGAGCAAGACCCCAAAACCACAATAGCGCAGTAATGATGGGATGAAGCGGAAAGTGAAGTCCCGCCTTCATCGTATCGTAGTTTATCGCCACGCAACCATCGGGCACCTGGTCAGTGAAGTCAACTCCGTACTGAGGAACCCAGAAATGTACATCGCTCGGAACTTGGAACCTATCCCGCCACACGAAGAGTTCGGCCTCAGTCACGGTACTATTCACATCTTTCGCAGCAAATGTACTATCCTCTCGAACCCGAGTCGGCCGAGGTACCATATCACGAGACCCGACCAGATTTTCCTGAAGCCACAGCCTGCGATCAACTTCGTCGACTTCATCATCGTCACTTGGAATTTTGGGAATCACCTTGTCCGAAAGAAATCAAACTCAGAAGGGTCAATTAGCTCGGGAGCCTCATCTCCCGCCTCTTCTAAAATTTGAATCTCAGGATCGGCGGGGTCAGGAGTTGGACTCGAGGGCTCTTCCTGTTAGTGTTAGTGTCCTAGAGACAATCTATTATAAGGACATAATACTCGATGATATTCAGTTTGATTTAATATTATAGTTCACTTAATATTAATATATGGCAATACACTTTGTAGGTCCCGAACAGGTTAGTGAGGGTAGAAGTCTAGAGGGGAAGGGTGAATAGACTTCTAAAACTTTTCGTGAGATCAGGTGTGAATATGCAAGTTTCCTGATCAGAGTGCGTGTGAATCAGTACAGACTGATATCTAACTTACTGATCGCCTAAAGGCAGACCAGTTAGGCGTCTGTCAGTTTAACTAATGGTGTGGAAGATAAGTTAACCTGTGTGAAAACCCATTTCTCAAATCAGATACTTAGTAGACTGGTTTTTTATCATGTGACAAAGGCCAACGATCAGATCAGTTGCTTGATGCAAATCTGATCCAGACTAAGTAAATGCATGAAAATTTAAACAAATAGTGTGTCAGTGTAAAACAAATAAATCACACAAGATTTATAGTGGTTCGGACAACTTGTCCTACGTCCACTCTTCCCTTCAGACGGGGCACCAACTAAACCAACTGGACTTAGTTTAATGTGTTAGTCCAACACAGTACAACCAACAGATGTTTCAAGAGTTCTCACTCAACCAATCCCAGAAATCAGATCTAGAAACCCTAGACTGAAATCTTGCTATAACAAACTTAACCTAACTTTTGTTTAGGTATAAGATTTGTAATGTTCCAACTGGAATACTATCCTAGTATCTGTGTAGCCTAAAGCTAAAGGATAAGTATTCAGAAATAAGAACTTATGGGATGAACACTTAGAAAATAATCTTCATTTGAGTGTTCTTCGTGCTGAAATTTGTTTGAGTTTGAGCTTGATGATAATTTCCGTAACCTTACTCTGAAGGTTGATCCCATATTTATATACCTTAAAATCAAAGAGCCGTTGGAGAGCAATTTGAATTTTAGTCTATTTTAGGTTGCTTGCAGGCTTGATTTGACGTGCTCAGAAAAGGCCATGCCGTCTTCGTGCAATTTTGTCCTTTCTAGCCATTGGCTTTGATACGCCATATCCTACAATCGTCAGATCCGTACACACGTGTCGACCTCTTAGTGGCTAACATGTACCCTTATTCGGTGCCTTGTAAAGCCATCAGATTAAACATTCTTCTGGTCTGATAAGCAACATATGCTTTGGATAAGTAGATAAGCTTATCACTTTTCCGACTTAGCTTCAACTGATCCGTTATACAAACGATCAGTAGCCTTGAGTCTTTTGATATGGTTGTCTTAGCTTCAACCTATCGACTCTGCTGATGTCTTCTTAGAGTAGATCTTCTGGTCTTCGCTTTTGATCTTCATTTCTGATCATCATTTCTAATCTTCACTTATACATATTGAGTTCCCCCTCAATATGTGATCTAGTCTAATTCATCAGCTGTCTAACATGTTCAGCTGGTTTCCTAACACTACTTCAGTCGACTAACAGGTTCGACTGTTCCTATTACAATTGTTTTGGAACTTCCATCAAAACTACAAATTTCCCAACAATTTCCCCCTTTTTGATGGAACCAAAACATTAACTAGAAAGGATGCTGAACATAAGTTAAACAAAATAGGAAAAAGAGACAGTAAATCAGAAGACAATGAGAGTTTCTCTTAAGATCAGAAAACCAAAATATTTCATTGATAAGATGTATTCAGTACAAGTACATAATGAAAATATTCTATTCTGATCTTACATGGGTCTTCTAAATACTTCAATATCTCTCTTCCAATGGAACAACACACAAGTCGAAGAGCCTTGCCTTGATTTGTGCAACCTTGCCTTCATAAAAAATGTCATCTTGGGCGAGACATTTGTTGAGAGTTGCATTAAAGGCAATCTTGTCCAATTTTCCATATGGAGTCTTCTTGTAATCCATGACTTCAGTATCTGGTGCAACTGGTGTGCAGCTCAGCTTCTTCGCTTCTCTCATCACATTGTCATAGAATACAAGATGTTTGTTACTCAACCAGTCTCTGAATATCTCATTCTTGTCTTCATTGGTTGGAATAACTTGATTTATGTATGCTGATATGTATGATTCGCCTTTGATCAGCGTCCATTGTTTGACCATGTTCTTATCAGGCCGTATAATCAAATCCACGTCAGCATCTAGAATAGGCTCAACGAAGAGCGAACCTTCACCTTCTCCAGCAACAAGTCCTTTCTTCTTCTTCAGCTTGTAGGCTTTATCTAACCGTGCTTCTTCTTCTAGCCTTCGCTGTCTTTCTGAATCTGCCTTCTTCTGCTCCTCAGCTTTCTTTTTGTCTAACAGTTCTGATATCTTTATCTTTGGAGCGGCTGGTTTCTTGCCCTTCTTGGCACGGTCATCAGATTCAGTAGAAGAAGAGATAACTTCTGCTCTTTCCAATTCTGCAGCAGCCTGGGCATCTTTCTTCAATCTTTTCTTCTCCAGAGTAATCTGGATGCCCGCTACAAAATTCTCCACTTGATTCAGCCTATCCTGAACCTCAACATCCTTCTCTTCCTCCCCCTTTTCGGTTCCCTAAAAAAGAGCTTTTAGCTCAGAACTGAGGTTGCCAATCTTCGTTGTAAGATCTTGTTGAATATTCTTGAGGGCAGGAGACTCAATACCAGTACCAGGTTGAGCTTGTTCAACAATTGCCATCATAGATTCTTGAGCTTTATCCATGATAGAGCTGACCTTGTCGAACAATCCATCAAGTTTATCAGCAAAAGAATTTACCCTCTTGGTCGCAGTATTCAGCTCATCTTGCAGCTTGGTTATCTTGGCCATCTGTGTTCATCATCAATGTGAATTGCTGATTTCTGCTTTCTTCAATCGCGGCCATCTGCTTAGTCATTTCTAGCATTTTATCAGCAGTAGTATCCCTTATATCTTCACTCATACACATGTAGTGCTTGGATACATTTTCCCTTTTAGTACGGATTGTTGTCTCAATTTTCTTTGGAACGAAAAAAGCTAACACCATCCCTGAACATGTTTGCCATGTTCGCACGGAATGTGTTCTTGATGTACCTCATGAGATTCTCTTCAAAAGATGGAGAGGTTTGAAGAATCTGCATTACCTAACCTGCTGATGTTGAGGGACCTTCGACTTCCATCTCTTCAGCTTGACTTCCTCCAGCAGTCAGGTCAATTACATTCTCGGTTGATTATACCTCGACTGACGGGAACTTTGCCTCTTCTCCCACACCAGCTTCATCGGCAGCTCCTTCAGACTCTTCAGGGTCCTCCACAATCCTCATCTCTTTCGCAGACTGTTCAGTGTCAACCATTAGCTCAAATAATTCTTCCACCAGAATTGGTCCTCCAGAACTGATCTCTTCATCTACCAACTTCATATGCTGCATGGTTCGGCTGTATCTGACCATTTTGTGAGTAAGTTCCCTATGCAGTGGAATGTCTGGCATCCCCAATTGTCTTGTGATAAGATCGACCACAACATCATCAGAAAGGAGATCAGTAGCTGTTTCAACTTCAGCCAACTTCCTCATCTGCAATTCATAGTCTAGAAAGGGACGAATGCCACCTTTCTGCTCAAGGACAGTTCCAAAGTCTTCAAACTTCTTTAATCTGATGTCTCTCCAGGTGAGCACATCAAGAACTATAACTTTGGCATCTTGTTTGATAGACAGTTCAGGATATCTGTCTTCCAGCATTTTCTCTTGCCTCCTTCTGATGATCTTTTTCGTGAAGGAAAGGATTTCTGGTTTTGCTTCAGATTAGGGAGAAGATGATGGAGAGAAGGGAATAATAGATAAAGGATCTGGGTCGGCGAGTGGAGTTCTTGAGGAGATGGTAGGCTGGGCAGATGGGACTGGAACAGTCTTTTGTTGTGGCTCAGGTTGAGCAGCAGCTTGAGCAGTAGCTTTCGACACTTGACATGTTCCCCTCGGAGGTAGTCTGCTGATTGGTATATCATCATCATCAGAATCAGAAGACTCATCCACCAGTTTGAGTTCCTTTCTTTTTCCTTTATCAGCGACCGGAGCACTGGCTGCTGACTTTGTTTTCTTAGCTGCAGGTTGAGTTGGATCCTTCATAATAATTCCTTTTTCAGGCTTCCGAGCTACAACCTTTCTCTTCTGACCATCTGTTCCCTTCTTTCTGACTTCCGTGACTGGTTTAACAGCAACTTCTTCATCATCATCAGGAAGACCAGGAAGTGGCTTGTTGGTGAGCAGCATTTTCTTGTATGATAGCACATACAGAATCATTTCATCCTCACTCCATTCCCTGTCCTTCATCAAATCGATCAGAATCAAAGATACTTTGTGCAGCATCGTGATCTTTGCAGTAAGGACTATCTTGCCTTCTTTTTCCACAAACTTTGCTGACTCCTCCAGCAACCTTCTCTTCAGAAATTTGAGCCAATTGATGTTGGCTTTGTCAATAATAACGATCATAATCCTGGCTTTCTCTTGGGTAACTGCATCCAAGTTGTATGTGATTCCCACAATTACCTTTTTCACAATATCAAACAGCAGTCTGTATTTCCTTCTTAGCATGGGTTTCTTGAAACCCTTTGTATGGTGTGCATCAGCAGGTCGGAGAAGGAGTTTAATGATTATGCTCTCTTCTTCGGCACGGTATGAATTAGACATAATTCCATCCGTCGGTGCCAGAAGTCTGAATATCCAATGGAGATCTTCATCGGCAATCTCCAAGTGCTCGCCTTGTACTTCCGAGTACAATACACCTTCATGGTCTCTCAAATTGTAGAGAAATTCGAGAGAACCATCCAATATGATAGAATCTGCGCTAGCAGAGCAATACGTCTTCAGGCCACAATCCTTCAATAGTTTTCATATCTCTAGGGATTCAGGGTTGGTAGTTGACTGGGAGTCGACACATCGTTCTTCAATTACTTCGTCTGCAAAGTTCCGAAAGATTAGATCTTTGGGTTCAGGTAAAGCTTGAGACTAAGAATGAGCAGTCTCTGCAACTTACCTAATTTTTGGTGTTATTTCTGCAAAAAAATGTCATTAAATTTGAGGATTAAGAGAAATATGCACACAATTATAGATATATATATGTATACTGAAAATAGGAGCATAAACCCTAAAACAATTACCAGATTGAAAAATTTCGAGGATGTTTTAGATTAAAGCGTTTGGTTAAAAGTTTAGAGAGCAAGTGCGAGAAAATTTACAGAGAAAAATGGAGAGTGTATTGTGAAATTGAAGAGGTGGGAAGGGTTTTGGATATTATAAACGAGAGGGAAAAACATAATCATTTTGAATCCGAAAACCAAAACGACGTCTAATCGTAATCAACGGTGATAGGGACACAATTTTTAAAAGTGGAAATCGTGCGGTCAAGGAAAATATAGACCACAGCTTTTGGATTTAAAAAGTCGTAATTAATGCATTTAATACAAGAGCCTTGCGTCCGCATTTAATGAAAATTCAGTACGACGTCATTTATATATTTATAAAAGTAAACAACACATAAGTGAAAACAGAAAATAGCAGGGAATCAGGGATACGTATCTGATTGACTGATAGTGTAATCAGTCAATTACCACAAGTGTTGAATCCTATTACCCCTTTCTGATTTCTGAAGTGTTTGAAAGTGTGTGTGCGTGTATTTTTAGAGTGTTGTTGAAAATGTTGTGAAACATATAAAACAACATATGCCAGCGGAAGTATAAAAACGCAGTGCAAAGGATTTCTAAAATTGTGTATAGTCTATAATCAGACTATACGAACCTCATGGTTACAAACATCACTATAACAAGTAGTGAGATATACACGAATCTCTTACAAGATCCTAAAAGGTGTAGTTAAAAATAACAAACCAAAAATCAATCTATTCAATCAAGTAACTAGTGATCTTATTCAACATAAAACTTGATCTAATAAGACAAACACAATACTAATGGGAGAGATTGTATTCCCTCGACCAGTACAAATAGAATAACAACGACCCTCACACTCCTACAAGAAACAATCACTCGGTTGTTCTCTCGGTTGTGTCTTGGATGTTACTCTCTTAAGTTTGGAGTAGAGCAAATGGGATTTCACTTTAACTCAAACTTGATTGTCGACCAATGCAGTCTATTTATAGACATTCGGACCAACTGCATTGTCCAATCTACTAAGTGTGGACAGCCTTGAAGATCTCCTCCACTATCTCCATGATCTTGGTGTAACCACCCATGATCTTTCTATTCTTACTCCATCATTGCAACCGCTTGACAATATGCGAAATTGTCTTCAACCTGCAATGTAGGAAACATAGAAAAACACTTCTAATAAAATGGAGTCAGTGTTAGGAGAAAGGGCAATTAAGATGTTGTGCAGAATGTTGTCCAACATCTGGAACAACATCCGTGCAACATCAACAAACTCCCCCAATTTGGCCTTTCTACTACAACACACCTGATGTTAAAAACAACATCCGAACTTGTGTCAGGAAATAAACAAATAATAGCCATTCAGAGAACAACTACTATTCAACCAAATCATAATTTAAAAACAAACAACAAAACACAAACACTAAGTACATAAGCAGTGTACTTAGGCCAAAGTATCCAATATAAATTAAATGACATAAACATAAACTATAAACTAATTGTCCATTAACAGAGTTTATAAAGTAAAGAACAGTAAATAAAAGATTTCAATACAGAAAGGAATTTTTAAAGTGAAGTATAGGGAAGGACTGGGCCATTGGAATGACTGCATCTCCATAATCTGCAAATGCTCCCCCATACATCAAAAACTCCCCCTGTGTTGAATCTGTTCACCAATTGTCATGACCATACATCTCATCAAGTAAAGCAATACTCTTAGGAGACATATCCTCCTTGTCTGGAGTCTTTCTCAGATCTTCATCAGTGTTATCATCAGTTGTAGGGTCAATTGGTGCAGGTTTAGGAACAACTTGTGCAGCAGCAGCAACATTGAGTACATCATTCACTGCATCCTCCACAGCCTCATTCACAACATCTTGTACAACATCCTCAACCTCCCTATCTTCAACACCATTCTGATCATCTTGTGAAGCATCACCATCATCATCCTCAGCAGCATTATCACCAGCATCTGGTGCATCATCCTTCTCACCTGCATGGCCAGATGGACCAGCTCCATCATCACCACCATTCAGGACCATCATCAGGTGATCCTCCCACCGTTGGAGAAAGCGTGCTTCTCCGTAAGGTTTCTTTGTTTTAAGTAGAGCATTTATGTTTTGCTGAATGGAAGTAATCTGATCAGAAATGAAAGAATTTGTAAAATGAACAGATGGTGTACCATATCTTCTGGTTATTGTATAAGGAATGTTGCCAACAGGATGGGCAACATTTTCGGCTTGCGGTGCAGCATCTTCCAAGGGTAGATCAACAGTGCGGTTTCCAGACCTCAGCACATGTGAGATACCAAAACTTGGCATATAACCACTGATCCTCTCACCTCTAGGTCTCTCAAACTCCAGTCTATCCAAGAGTTGACATATCAAACTTGGATATGGCAGAATGGTTCCTTCAGAGTGTTTACCAGTATAGGATACAATGTTGTCAAATATGATTTGACCCATGTTGAACTTGTTCAGGTGTACAATCTTGTACAACAAGAATGTCTGTTCCTTGGTTAACACAGTAGAATTCTTGGAAGGCAACCAATTAGAGACTAGCAATTTATGCATCACAGAGTATAAAGTTGTCAGTTTTGCAGCAGAGAATTGTAAAATCCGTACAGAATGTCTACCACCAGTGATGACAGACATCACTTCCCCTATGTCCAATTCTCCAGAATCATCTTCCATTTTTCTAGTCTTCAGAAAGATGTTTATAATTCTAGGGGTAATTGTTGGGGAATTCATGGGTGCCCGGATCTATTCGAGATGATTTTAAATACATATTTAAATTAAATAATTAATTACTAACATGAACTAATCCTAAATCAATTCAACATAATAATTAAACAAGCAATAAGCATCATGCGTACACGTAATCCACGTAAATCCTAAGCATGCGGAATCTAGAAGTTACGAGATTACATACCTCTTGTAGAGACAACCGTTGAGACGATGGATCAACCCAAATAGCCTTCCCAAATATGTCCCAAGTCCAAGAACGTAATTCGGTGGGAGGATTCACATGAACGATTTTAATAAAGGAGAAAAATAAAAAAATTTGCCACCACGTTTGTGGATTTCTAATATTTTCAACACATGGAATTGCACTTGGGAATGAAAAGGAGAATTAAGATTGGACCTCCAATGGACTATGAAGCTATAATATTGGGCCAAATATTATTCAATTCCATTAATATTAATTTACTCCACTATAAAATTAATATTGAACTATCCATCTTAACCCATATTACGACTTTACTATAATATGGCTCCCAGTCATTATTTCCCGTGTTTAAGATTATCTTAGTCCATTAATTAATTAAGCCACTGAACAAGCTTTATATTAATTAATATTTTTGTCCTTGGAGTAAAGACAGCTCAACATTATTATCCATATCGGAAATAAATTTCCACTTGCAAGATTTGGTATGATAAATATTATGAGCCCATCAAGGGGCCAAATAAAGCAAGACGTACTTGTACACGATTCTCCATATTAAATGTCAGCAATTGTCATGTAATTAATAATATTGCCCAAGATATAAGGTATCGAATCACAATGACTCTCTTCCTATCATAAGTCAAAGCAATAGTTATTAATTACACAAGATCCTATTTAAGGGACGGAGATTAAGAAATAACACACCACTGAGGTCTAATTCTTGTATATTCAGTACCGAAGAATTTATCCTCCTATAGGTCCTTATTCAGTGCATTTAAATGCACTAGTATAATCTCTTGGTCAAGACAAGCCAATCTGAGCCTTATAACCTTTCATGATGGTTTGTTCATTTCCATCTGGGTTGTGAATATGTACTTAATTACGAGGAGCTGTTAATTTGATCTTCTGTGATCTGGTATCACCAAATTAACTACAACGTAATACGTACTTAACTTATTGAACGGGTTTTGCAATAAATATATATAACATTCATTCATATTTAATGCAACAGTGATTAATTTATTATTTCAGTAAATAAATAAGAAAATCTAGTTTGGTTATACAAAGTAAAAGCATACTTTTCAGTATAACCCCAACAATCTCCCACTTATACTCAAAGTCTGCTTTTAAGTATACTACAACATGTCTCGTGTTCTATGTGACATCTAATGTCACCTACACGAACCTAATAATTTCTCCCACTTATACTCAAAGCAGATTGACAACGTTCTTGACACCATTCTTTCCACATGTCTCTCGAATGTACTCTAAGGCAGACCCTTTGTGAATGGATCTGCTAGGTTGTCTTCCGATGCAATCTTTGCCACCTCAATGTCTCCTCTCTTCACGATTTATCATAAAAGATGGTATTTTATTTCAATGTGTTTGCTGGCCTTGTGTGCTCTCAGTTCCCTCAAATTTGTAACTTCTCTGGCATTATCACAATAAACAGTGATCGTGCTGGGCAAATCCGGGACAACATCCAAGTCCACTAGGAAGTTCTTGAGCCAAACCGCTTCCTTCGCTACTTCACAAGCAGCTACGTATTCGGCTTCCATGGTAGAATCGGCAATGCATTTATGCTTTACGCTTCTCCATGTCATGGATCCTCCCCCCATGCAAAACACATTACCCGAGGTAGACTTTCTAGAGTCCACGTCTGATTGGTAATCCGAGTCCGTGTAACCGATGAGGATTAGACTGTCTGACTGATAAACCAACATTCTGTCCAGTGTCCTCTTCAGATACTTCAGAATGTTTTTTACCGCAGTCCAATGCTCTTTCCCAGGGTTGCTTTGATATCTTGCTACCATTCCTACGGCAAATCAGATATCCAGTCTCGTGCACAGCATTGCATACACGAGGCTTCCCACAACCAAAGCATAAGGGATGCCCTTCATGTCATTCTGTGTTTTGGGACACATCTCTTTGGATAGATGGATTCCATGTCTGTAGGGCACAAAGCCTTTCTTGAAATCTTGCATGCTGAAACACTTCAAAACAGTGTCTATGTATGAGGCCTACGAAAGCCCGATCATTCATTTCCTGCGATCTCGAGTGATCTTGATCCCTAGGATGTGACCAGCTTCCCCTAAATCCTTCATATCAAACTATTTTGATAGCCATGCCCTTACGTCCGATAACACCTTTACATCGTTTCTGATAAGCAGTATGTCGTCTACGTATAGTACCAAAAATACTAAGTCAGTTCTGTCACGCTTTTTGTAAACACAACTTTCAAAGTTGTTCTGATCAAAACCGTAGGATTTTATAACTTGATCAAAACACTGATTCCAAGCTCGGGATGCTTGCTTCAGCCCATAAATGGACTTCTTTAGCTTGCAAACCAGATGCTCTTGACCTTTTTCAATGAAGCCTTCGGGTTGTTGCATATAGATTTCTTCGTCAAGACTTCCATTGAGGAAAGCTGTCTTGACATCCATTTGCCAGATCTCAAAGTCTAAATGCACAGCAATCGACAAGAGAATGCGGATGGACTTGAGCATGGCTACGGGTGAAAAGGTTCCCTCATAATCGATCCCTTCTTTCTGAGTGTACCCTTTCGCCACTAGTCTTGCTTTAAAGGTTTCAACCTTTCCGTCCAGTCCCCTCTTTCTCTTGTATACCCACTTGCATCCAATGGATTTTACCCCATTAAGTGGTTCGACTAGCTCCCACACTTTATTGTGATCCATTGAACCCATTTCGGCTTCCATTGTTGTTTGCCAAGATGTTGCATCTTTGTCTTGGATTACCTCATTGTAGGACCAGGGATCTGATTCTTCGCCTGAGATCAAGTCCGAAGACTCTCCATTCCTTAAGAATCGCTCGGGTTGTCTGACAACCCTCCCACTACGACGAGGTTCCGGTTGTGTAGGTTTGACGATTGGTATAACATTTTGTACAGTTGGCAATGGAGTTGGCCCCTTAAGTTCTTCTAAGGTAATCTCACTTCTAGGCTTTTTATCGTTCATATAGTCTTCTTCCAAAAATCTAAAGTGCGTACTGATTACCACCTTTTGATCTTTGTGACCATAGAACATGCATCCTTTCGTTCCTTCGGGATACTCAATAAACAACCTTAATTCTGAACGTGCATCCAACTTACCAGCTTCCTTGTCCAACACGTATGTCAGACACCCCCAGATCCTGATGTGTCCTAAACTGGCCTTGCGCCATGTCCACAATTCTCTCGGGGTTTTAGAAACTGATTTGGATGGCACTAAGTTTAGAATGTAAGCCGCTGTTTCCAAAGCGTAACACCAGAATGATTTTGGTAAATCTGCATAACTCATCATTGATCTTACCATTTCTAGAAGCGTTCTATTTCTTCGTTCTGCAATCCCGTTTTGTTGAGGGGTACCGGGTGCAGTCAACTGGGATGCAATCCCCTCTTCCGACAGGTAGTTCAAAAAATCATCGCTAAGGTATTCGCCTCCACGATTCTCAGCTTGAGCCTTAAATTCTTTGAATTTATCAAAGGTCTTAGATTTATGCTTCATTAGGAAAATGTATCCGTAGCGTGAGTAATCATCGATAAACGTAACGAAATACTCGTAGCCACCTCTAGCTTTGATTTGCATTGGACCACACACGTCGGTGTGAACGATCTCTAACACTTCCTTAGCTCTAAGCCCCTTGGCTCCAAATGATCTCTTGGTCATTTTTCCTCTAAGCACGATTCACAAGTTCGAAATGGTTTAATCTGGAGAGGCTGTTGGGATTATACTGGAAAGTATGCTTTTACATTGTATAATCACACTGAGTTTCTGTCTTATTTACTGAAATAGATTATTTATCACTGATTCTTTAAATATCATCGAATGTTACATATATTTACTGCATAACTGTTCAATAAGAAGTACGTGTTACATTGTAGTTAATTTAGTGATACCAGATCACAGAAGATTAAATTAACAGTCCCTTGTAACTAAAAGTACACATTCACGACCTAGATGGAAATGAACAAACCATCACGAAAGGTTGAGGTGTAAGTCTCAGATTGACTTGTCTTGATCAAGAAATTGCACCAGTGCATCATGATTCACTGAACAGGACCTACAGGAGGATAAATTCTTCAGCACTGAAAATAGAAGAATTAGACCTTAGTGGTTTATTATTTCTTAATCTCCATCCCTTAAATAGGATCGTGTGCAATCAATAGTCGTTGCTTTGACTTATGACGGGAAGAGGATCATTGAGATTCAATACCTTGTATCTTGGGCAATGATATTGGTTACATGATGATTGCTAAGATTTAATACGGTGAAATGTGTGCAAGTACGTCTTGTTTGATTTGTCCCCTTGGGAGGCTCATAAGATTTATCATACCAAATCTTGCAAGTGGAATTAATTTTCGGTATGGATAATAATGTTGAGTCGTTCCTTAACTAAGGAAAAAGATGTTAATTAATATAAAGCTATTTCGGTGGCTTGAATTAATTAATGGACTGGATAATCTTAAACACGGGAAATAATAATCAGGAGCCATATTAACAGTAATATGGGTTAAGATGGATAGTGCAATATTAATTATGTAGTGGGATTAAGTAATATTTATGGGCTTGAATAATATTGTGGCTCAATATTGAAAATTCAAAGTCCATTGGAAGGTCCAATCTTAATTCTCCTAAAGACACCCCAAGTAGCCCAAACATAAAGTCCAATAACTGAAAAAGGTGTTTAAAATAAAATAAATTATTGTTGCCTATTTTTCCATTTTTTCGAAAATTATGGATAAAAGAGGGAGAAATATTTTTTTTAATTTTGTTATGGAATGAAGATAAGTATTCTTGGAATACAAGATGATCTCATTAAATTCAAGAAATCTCCCACTTGGCTATTCATAGAGGAATTTTCGAAAATTCCATAACATAAGGAGGAAAGATTTTATTTGGGAGATATATTGGGAAATAGAATATATTGAATATATTCAAGATTGTTTCTTGGAGAAGAAGCAAGGAAATTTCTCAATCTCCCCTAAACCCTAAATTTGCGTCCCCCCCTTTTATTATAAAAAAGGGGATGAATTTTTCATCCCCAATGCAATTCCATGTGTTGGAAAAATTAGAAATCCACAAAGGTGGTGCAACATAATTTTTATTTTTCCTTTTGTTAATTGTTCGCGAGTGTCCTACCACCGGATTGACGAGCAAGGACTTGGGAATACTTGGAAATGCATTTTGGTGTGTTCGTGTGAACGGGATCCACCTTCTCAATGGTTGTCACTCCAAGAGGTTAGTTCACGTAAACTCCTAGCCTTTCCGCATGAATAGGATTTATGTGACGAGCTTGTATGCATGATTTGTTGTTGAATTATTATTTGAATTAATATAGGATTAATTCATGCTAGTAATAATTGTTAGAATTAAATTTATATTTAAATATTCATCCCGAATAGATCCGGGCAATTAATCCCCCAACAACTGGTATCAGAGCCACGCTTTCGGGCCCTGAATTTTAAATTGTAATTTAATTCATTTTTTATTGAATTTGGAATTGGATAGTAGAACTGCTAGATCTTTTTTTGCAGGTATCCAATTGTCATGGTATTTGATGAATGTTTATTTATGCATGCACATAAATTGTGGTTTTTAATTCGATTCGTTCGAATTCATTTTGCCTCGTGAGAAAATCCACGAGTAGATTAGATTTTTTTGATTCGTTCAATGTAATAGACTAGTCTAGATCTAGGTTTATTTATTTTTTAAATAAATTGTAACCGGATCGGAAATGGAGGCGGAGATGAAGAATTAAAGGGCGGATCCGGAGCCGGGCACAAACGACGTGCGTCATGCGAAACGTGCCAAGGGAGGCACGCGGACGACGTGGATGCACGCAGGCAAGCACGCGCGATGAGTGACGGACGAAGGCGGTATTCGGCTTGGGCGAACGCGCGCTAGAACGCAAGGCGCCTGCCGAGGAGAGCCGAGCGTCGCTAGGCGACATGCATCGGGCGCTTATGCGCGCGCACACGGGCGCCGATCGACACTGCTGGGGGAGTGCAAGGCGTGCACTCCGACCCGCGAGTTGGTCAATGATGTGGCTTGACGTGGCAATTTTTTCGAGACGATCGAGTGGGAGCTTTTTGAGACGAACGAAGAACGCAATAAGGGCGATTTCTCAAGATCAAGACATGAAAAAATTAACCGTGACAATTGGATATATGTACCCAATTTATTTAATTTTTGTTTTGATATTTGCTTTATTTTTTGTGCGTATTTAATTGTGTTTTTGAATATGCGACGCATGAGAAACTGTTTTGAAAAATCTCACTTTCAAAAATTACTAAGTATGTTTTAAACAATTAATTAACAATTTTATTTTGGATAATAAAATTGAATTAATTTTGGCCTCCATGATTTATTTATTTGTAAATTCTTTTGGAGAAATTCCCCCCACGGGACGGTCAAAAGATAGCTTTCACATGAATAAATTCCAAATGGATGATTGTGGATTATTATTAGTGGCGACGATGACCCTCCCCACGAGGCTCGTTCAAAGAGAATTAATAATTATGTATTTAATCATGGTTATTACTTAGGTATAAAATTGATATGCATATACTTCCCCGAAGTCCCTGTCAATTTTATATTGGTCAAGTGGGAGCCAACTATTAATCTGGATATTAAAGGTTTGTAACTGTTTCTTGTTTGTAACCTGCTTGAATGTGTTTAAATAATGACCCACCCCACGTGACTTATTTAAACTATTTTGAGATGTTGGCTGATGCATGTTCATATTTTTTTGAGATTTTAATATGAAACATGTGATCGAATTTTGTGATAATTTTGTGCTTATGCAAATCGTTATTTATTTCAGTTCAACATGTCGCAACCTTTTAATCCCCTGTTCAATATACTGAAAGACAATTTGCTTACTGGTGAAAACTTCGTCGATTGGAATCGAAAACTTACTATTGTCCTTACTGCACAACATCATAACTGGGTTCTTACTGTCCCAAAACCCGAAAAGCCAACTGATGAGTCCACAAAAGCGGATAAGAAAGATTATGCTGATTGGGAGCGGTCAAATGAGATGGCTAAGTGCACTATGCTGGCTTCTATGTCAGACGTGTTGCAACATCAGCATCAACATTTTGAGACCGCTGCAGACATCATGATGAGTCTTAAAGCGATGTTTCAACATTAGAACCGTGTGGCTCGTCAGATCACCATGAGAGACTTGCTCTCCATGAAAATGGTGGAGGGAACGCCCGTAAGGGAGCACGTTCTCCAGATGATGGCTCACCTAAATAAGCTTGAGTTACTTGGCGCTCAATATGATATCGAGACCCAGATCGATTTCATACTCCATTCTCTACCTAAAAGTTTTGAACAATCCAAGATCAGAATTAAGGCTGTTTATAGGATACCCCGAGGGAACGAAAGGGTGCATGTTCTATGGTCCCGAAGATCAAAAGGTGGTAATCAGTACACACTTTAGATTTTTGGAAGAAGACTATATGAACGACAAGAAGCCCAGAAGTGAGATTACCTTGAATGAGCTAAAGGGGCTTACCTCAATGCCAACTGTACAAGTCGATATACCAAATGACACACTTACACAACCGGAATCTCTTTGCAGTGGGAGGGTTATCCGACAACCCTAGATATTCATGGGGATAGGAGAGTCTTCAGACTTGATCCCCGACGAAAATGAATCAGACCCATGGACTTACAAAGAGGTAATCCATGACAAGGATGCAGATTCTTGGCAAATGGCAATGAAAGCCGAAATAGGTTCTATGGATCAAAACAAGGTGTGGGAGCTCGTCGAACCACTTAATCGGGTCAAACCCATTGGATGCAAGTGGGTATACAAGATAAAAATGGGATCGGACAGAAAGGTAGAAACCTTCAAAGCTAGACTTGTGGCAAAGGGTTACACTCAGAAAGAAGGGATCGACTATGAGGAAACTTTTTCGCCTGTAGCCATGCTAAAGTCCATCCGCATTCTCTTGTCGATAGTTGCGCATCTCGATTTCAAGATCTGGCAAATGGATGTCAAGACAACTTTCCTCAATGGAAGTCTTGAAGAAGAAATCTATATGCAACAACCCGAAGGCTTCATTGAAAAAGGCCAAGAACATCTTGTTTGCAAGCTCAAAAAGTCCATCTACGGACTGAAGCAAGCATCGTGTGCTTGGAACCAATGTTTTGATCAAGCTTTAAAGTCTTACGGGTTTGATCAAAACGAGTTCGAAAGTTGTGTGTACAAAAATCATGTCAGAACTGCATTGGTATTCTTAGTACTATACGTAGACGATATTCTGCTCATCGAAAATGATGTAAAGGTTTTGTCAGACTTAAGGGTATGGCTGTCGAAACAGTTTGATATGAAGGACTTAGGGGAGGCCGGTAACATCCTTGGGATCAAGATCACTCGATATCGCAAGAAAAGGATGATAGGCTTATCGCAAGTCTCATACATAGATATTGTCTTGAAGCGATTCAGCATGCAAGATTCCAAGAAAGGCTTCATACCTTTCAGACATGGAATCCATCTATCCAAAGAAATGTGCCCTAAGACGCAAAGGGAGATAGATGACATGAAAGGCATTCCTTATGCTTCGGCTGTTGGAAGCCTCATGTATTCTATGTTGTGCACGAGGCCAGATATCTGCTTTACCGTTGGCATGGTAGCAAGATATCCGAGTAATCCAGGGAAAGAACATTGAACTGCAGTTAAAAACATTCTGAAGTATCTGAAAAGAACTCGTGATAAAATTCTTGTTTATCAATCTGACAGTCTGATTCCCATTCGGATACACGGACTCAGATTTCTAATCAGACCTAGATTTTAGAAAATCTACCTCGGGTAGTGTATTTTGCATGGGGGGAGGAGCCATGACATGGAGAAGCGTTAAGCAGAAATACATAGCAGACTCTACCATGGAAGTCGAATATGTAGCTGCTTGCGAGGCAGTGAAGGAAGCGGTTTGGCTCAAAAACTTTCTAGTGGACTTGGACGTTGTTTCGAATTTGCCCAGCACCATCACGATCTACTGTGATAATGCCGGAGTAGTTGCAAATTCAAGGGAACCGAGAGCCCACAAGGCCATCAAACACATTGAAAGAAAATACCATCTTATACGAGAAATCGTTAAGAGAGGAGATATAGAGGTGGCAAAAATCACGTCAGAAGACAACCTAGCAGATCCATTCACAAAGGGTCTGCCTCAGAATACATTCGAGAGACATGTGGAAGGAATGAGTGTCAAGACCGTTGCCAATCTACTTTGAGTATAAGTGGGAGATATTATTAGGTTCGTGTAGGTGTAATGTAGATTCTACACGAGACATGCTATAGTATACTTAAAAGCAGACTTTGAGTATAAGTGGGAGATTGTTGGGATTATACTGGAAAATATGCTTTTACTTTGCATAATCACACTGAGTTTCTGTCTTATTTACTGAAATAAATTATTTATCACTAATGCTTTAAATATCATCGAATGTTACATATATTTACTGCATAACTGTTCAATAAGAAGTACGTGTTATATTGTAGTTAATTTAGTGATACCAGTTCACAGAAGATTAAATTAACAGTCCCTTGTAACTAAAAGTACACATTCACGACCTAGATGGAAATGAACAAACCATCACGAAAGGTTGAGGTGTAAGGCTCAGATTGGCTTGTCTTGACCAAGAGATTGCACCAGTGCATCATGATGTACTGAACAGGACCTACAGGAGGATAAATTCTTCAGCACTGAAAATAGAAGAATTAGACCTCAGTGGTTCATTATTTCTTAATCTCCGTCCCTTAAATAGGATCGTGTGCAATCAATAGCCGTTGCTTTGACTTATGACTCTAAGAGGATTATTGAGATTCAATACCTTGTATCTTGGGCAATGATATTGGTTACACGACGATTGCTAAGATTTAATACGGTGAAACGTGTGCAAGTACGTCTTATTTGATTTGTTCCCTTGGGAGGCTCATAAGATTTATCATACCAAATCTTGTAAGTGGATTTAATTTCCGGTATGGATAATAATGTTGAGTCATTCCTTAACCAAGGAAAAATATGTTAATTAATATAAAGCTATTTCAGTGGCTTAAATTAATTAATGGACTGTATAATCTTAAACACGGGAAATAATAACCGGGAGCCATATTAATAGTAATATGGGTTAAGATGGATAGTGCAATATTAATTATGTAGTGGGATTAATTAATATTTATGGGCTTGAATAATATTGTGGCTCAATATTGAAAATTCAAAGTCCATTGGAAGGTCCAATCTTAATTCTCCTAAAGGCCCCCCAAGTAGCCCAAACATAAAGTCCAATAACTGAAAAAGGTGTTTAAAATAAATTAAATTATTGTTGCCTATTTTTCCATTTTTTCGAAAATTATGGATAAAAGAGGGAGAAAGATTTTCTTTTAATTTTGTTATGGAATGAAGATAAGTATTCTTGGAATATAAGATGATCTTATTAAATTCAAGAAATCTCCCACTTGGCTATTTATAGAAGAATTTACCAAAATTCCATAACATAAGAAGGGAAGATTTTATTTGGGAGATATATTGGGAAATAGAATATATTGGATATATTCAAGATTGTTTCTTAGAGAAGAAGCAAGGAAATTTCCCAATCTCCCCTAAACCCTAAATTTTCATCCCCCCCTTGTATTATAAATAGGGGATGAATTTTTCATCCCCAATGCAATTCCATGTGTTGGAAAAATTAGAAATTGACAAAGGTGGTGCAACATAATTTTTATTTTTCCTTTTGTTAATCGTTCGCGAGTGTCCTACCACCAGATTGACGAGCAAGTACTTGGGAATACTTGGGAAGGCTTTTTGGTGTGTTCGTGTGAACGGGATCCACCTTCTCAACGGTTGTCACTCCAAGAGGTTAGTTCACGTAAACTCCTAGCCTTTACGCATGCATAGAATTTATGTGACGAGCTTGTATGCATGATTTGTTGTTGAATTATTATTTGAATTAATATAGGATTAATTCATGCTAGTAATAATTGTTAGAATTGAATTTGTATTTAAATATTCATCCCGAATAGATCCGGGCAATTAATTCCCCAACAGAGGCCCCAATGAACCATCTTGAACCAACCTTTGAATCCTTTTTGGGTTAATGTGACCTAATCTTAGGTCCCAAAGAAGTGTTTCGTTCACGTCAGCCGAACGCTTTCTTTTACATGAAATAGTAGATGTGTTATACGATGCATTTTGTGAGTGATGTGCACAGTTAATAATATAGAGATTGTTCCGTAAAGTTCCACAAAAAATAATCACATCGTTATGCAAAATAGTAACATGCTTATTAAAACGAACAGAATATCCATCGACAAATAGTTTAGAAACTGAAATAAGGTTTTTCCGAAAAGCATGAACAAAAAGAACATCTCTTAAAATTAAAATCTTGTCTTCAAAAGACAGGTGCACTTCTCCCACTGCTTCAGCTGCCACTCTAATAGCATCGCCTAGCGTGATGAGAATCTCACTTCCACTAAGTTGTCGGGTCCGCTTGAACCCCTGTAACGTGAAACAAACATGATCAGTGGATCCCGTATCCACTACCCATGAATGGGCAGCATACTCCGCCAAACAAGTTTCAACAGCTAGTGAGTGAGAATTACCTTCCTTTCCATTCATTTTGGGTTTGGAACAGGCCGACATCCAATGTCCTTTTTCACCACAGTTAAAGCACTTCCCCTTAGCCGGATTCCTCACTCCACCCTCCTTCTTCACCTTTCCTTTGCCCTTGGCAACACTTGAGTTAGCTTGGCTTTCACTTTTGGTTTTCTTCTTCTTCTTGCCTCCTTTTGGCCTAGAAGAAGAAGATGGACCAAATGCCGCTAAAGCTTGGCTACTCTCTCCCAATATCCCTTCAGCCGAAACAAGAGCTTGCAGCAGATCAGGCTAGGTGAACTTCTGATTGTTCATTTGATAATTCAACCTGAACTGCTCAAAGCTTTTGGGCAGGGAATGGAGTATGAAATCGATTTGGATCTCGATGTCATATTCAGCTCCAAGCACCTCAAGTTTGTTAAGGTGAGCCATCATCTGGAGAACATGATCCCTTACGGGTGTTCCCTCCACCATTTTCATTGAGAGCATATCTCTCATGGTGATCTGGCGAGCCACACGGTTCTGATGTTGAAACATCGCTTTAAGATTGATCATGATGTCCGCAGAGGTCTCAACATTTTTGTGTTGGTGTTGCAACACATCTGACATTGAAGCCAAGATGGTACACTTTGCCATTTCGTTAGAACACTCCCAATCAACATATTCTTTCTTAACCATTTTTTTTTTACTCGTCAGATGGCTTCTCTGGTTTGGGTGTAGTAAGAACTCAGTTATGGCTTTGTGCAGTGAGGACAATAGTAAGTTTTTTATACCAATCAACAAAGTTTTCTCCAGTGAGCAGATTGTCTTTAAGTATATTGAACAGTGGATTAAAAGGTTGCGACATGATGAAACTGAAAATAAACATACATCTTGTGTCAATATCCGGATCAACACAAAGAAAATCACATAATTCGATCACATGTTTCATATTAAAATCTCAAAAAAATATGAACATTAATCAGCCAACATCTTAAAATAGATTTAAATGAGCCTCTTGGGAGGGTTATCATTTAAATCACATTCAAGCAGGTTACAAACAATAACAGTTACAACCTTTAATTTCAAAAATTAATAGTCGGCTCCCACTTGACCAATATAAAATTGACAGGGACTTCGGTGAAGTATATGCATATCAATTTTATACCTATGTAATAACCATGATTAAATACAGAATTACTACTTCGTTTAAATCGAGCCTCTTGGGAGGGTCATCGTCGCCACTAATAATAATTCACAATCATCATTTTGAGAATTTATTCATGTGAAAGCTATCTTTTGGCCGTCCCGTAGGGGAATTTCTCCAAAAGATTTCACAAATAAATAAATCATGGAGGTCAAAATTAATTCAATTTTATTTTCCGGAATAAAATTGTTAATTAATTGTTTAAAATATACCTCCGTCTTCATCTTCTATCAGGTTACAATTTATTTAACGAAAAATAAATACACCTTAAATCTAGACTAGTCTATTACATTGATCAAATCAAATAGCCTAATCTACTTGTGGATTTTCTCACGAGAAAAATAAATTCGAACGAGTCGAATTAAAAAAAATATTCATTCATACGCATGAAAATTAAACACATTAAATTCCATGACAATTGGATACCTGCAAAACAGATCTAGCAATTCTACAATCCAATTTTCAATTTAATGTCCAACATAATTTAAATAACAATTTAAAAATTAGAGCTCGAAACCAGAGCTCTGATACCAGTTGTTGGGGAATTCATGGGTGCCCGGATCTATTCGAGATGATTTTAAATACATATTTAAATTAAACAATTAATTACTAACATGAATTAATCCTAAATCAATGCAACATAATAATTAAACAAGCAATAAGCATCATGCGTACACGTAATCCACGTAAATCCTAAGCATGCGGAATCTAGGAGTTACGAGATTACATACCTCTTGTAGAGACAACCGTTGAGACGATGAATCAACCCAAAGAGCCTTCCCAAATATGCCCCAAGTCCACGAAAGTAATTCAGTGGGAGGATTCACACAAACGATTTTAATAAAGGAGAAAAATAAAAAAATTTGCCACCACGTTTGTGGATTTCTAATATTTCCAACACATGAAATTGCACTTGGGAATGAAAAATTCATCTAGGGACAGGGGTGGCCGATTTTTTGGTGTAGAAAATAAGGAAGAAAATCTTTTTCTTGGTCTCCAAGAAATCTTGAATATATCTCCTATATTCTTTTCTCCTTAATGAAATTTTCCATAAAAATCTCTTCCCCTTCTTATCCCATAAATTTTGAAATTTACAAGGAAAAAGAAACAAGATTTAATTTCTTGAATTTATGGGATAATTATGTATTCCAAGAATACTTATCTCTTTCCATAAAATATCTACAAGAAAATCAAGAAAATCTTTTCTTCCTTTTCCTACAAATTTTTTGAAAATTTCAAGAAATATTAGGCAAGAATATTTTCTTCTCATTTTCATTAATTGGACTTTAATTAGGCTATTTGAGGGGCCTTTAGGAGAGTTAAGATTGGACCTCCAATGGACTATGAAGCTATAATATTGGGCCAAATATTATTCAAGTCCATTAATATTAATTTACTCCACTATAAAATTAATATTGAACTAGCCATCTTAACCCATATTACGACTTTACTATAATATGACTCCCTATCATTATTTCCCGTGTTTAAGATTATCTTAGTCCATTAATTAATTAAGCCACTGAACAAGCTTTACATTAATTACTATCTTTGTCCTTGGAGTAAAGACAACTCAACATTATTATCCATACCGGAAATAAATTTCCACTTGCAAGATTTGGTATGATAAAGATTCTGAGCCCACCTAGGGGACAAATCAAGCAAGATGTACTTGCACACGATTCTCCATATTAAATGTCAGCAATCGTCATGTAATTAATAATATTGCCCAAGATATAAGGTATCGAATCACAATGACTCTCTTCCTATCATAAGTCAAAGCAATAGTTATTAATTTCACACGATCTTATTTAAGGGACGAAGATTAAGAAATAACACATCACTGAGGTCTAATTCTTGTATATTCAGTACCGAAGAATATATCCTCCTATAGGTCCTTATTCAGTGCATCTAAATGCATTAGTATAATCTCTTGGTCAAAACAAGTCAATCAGAGCCCTATAACCTGTCATGATGGTTTGTTCATTTCCATTTGGGTTGAGAATATGTACTTAATTACGAGGAGCTGTTAATTTGATCTTCTGTGATCTGGTATCACTAAATTAACTACAACGTAATACGTACTTAACTTATTGAACGGGTTTTGCAATAAATATATATAACATTCATTCATATTTAATGCAACAATGATTAATATATTATTTCAGTAAATAAATAAGAAAATCCAGTTTGGTCATACAAAGTAAAAGCATACTTTTCAGTATAACCCCAACAGTAATGGTAACAACATTGTATCTAAACTTTACTTTCCCATAATTTGAAGACTGCCTATTCCCACATTTCTTCTTCAAATTAGCAAAAAATTCAGCAACCCAAGCAACATAATAAGGTTTGGCATATTGTAGAGCATGCAACAGAGATCTACTATCAAGAAAACCTATCAGATTTTGAGCTTCAAAATCAGGCATTTTGATTATCCTTTCATCCACAATGAACCTCTTAAGCATGGATTTAACAACAACATATTTTCTATCATGCTCAACCTTATCATCTGAGTCAGAGTCAGAATTCATCACCTTATCAAAGAATTGATCAAACTCATCATTAGTTTGATTTTCAACAGGCTCATCTTCCTGTACATCAGCTTCATCATCTTCTTCAGGGTCATCTTCATCAGACTCATCTGTCTCAGCTTTATCTTTCTCGGATTCCTCTCTCTCAGAATCATCTCTTTCAACATTTTCAGATGGTTCTACAGCATCAGGAGCAGCATTCACAAATGGTTCATTTATCCTTTTGGTTCGTTTCTCTTTCTTTGCCATCAATTCCTCCATGGTTAAGTCATCATCTGAGTCTTTTGGCTCAACAACGGGAACATTTGGAACAATCATTTCTTCATCTGAATCCTCTACAGTGATAGGATCATCAACACCACCATCAATCCTCTTAGGACGTTTCCCAGTGTAATCTACTTTCTTTCCAAGGTTCCTTTGAGAGACTCTCCTCTTTCCCCATTTTCCACCACCTCTTTTGGGAGCCAATTGTTTCTTTCTCAACCGAATGTTCTTGAGTTTCTCCCCCATTCCTTCTGAATCAGAGGAATCAGCTTTGTCCATCTCAACATCGGCCGTTTGAGTAGGGTTATCAGCAGGTTTTGGAGAAGGTTCATCAGGAATTTCTGTGGCTAAGGGTTTAGCAGAAAGATCAACAAAGTCATTAATGTTGACTTGTCTTTTTCCAACAAAAACATCAGGAAGAACAAGAAGGTTTTTCTCGAGCATCTGTTCGATGATCAGTCGAATCAGAGATTGAGGGGTATCTTCAGGAAATTCGTACGGAGTGAGTTTTTGTACGGATGAAGACGATGATCCACCAACATTAGTGGAATCATAATCTGGATTTTGAGTTGCCATTTCTGTAAGTAGGTTCAGAGGGTTTGAGTTTGATGGAGAAGAAAGATTCGAGTGAGGGTTTGAGAAAGGAGGGTTTGATTGTGTGAGTGAGAGTGATCAGAAGAACTCGAAAGGTTTTGTTTATCAGCCATAACACCTCCTTTATGTCCATCATATAATACACAACAATTAAAATAATGTTATATAAAAAATAGGAGGGAAAAGAAGTATATGACCGAAATAATTGAAATAACAAAAGTAAAAACAACACAAACCTTGATTCCTATGTGCAACAACAAAGTTTTCAGCTTTCAGTAATAAACATCACAGATAAAATTGAACTAAAGTAGAGAAGAAAGGATGGAGGTTATTACACAAAACCACCACAAAAACCGACCAAGAGTGGGATAAAGTAACCACCCACTAAGACAAATGTGATCGTGTGAATGTGTAAGAGCCGCCAAAAGCATTTTCAAAAAACAGGAAACTATATCTAAAATTAAATAAACTCATATAAGTTCAAATAATATGGTTAGAACCGCGAATTCAACTTAGGAAGAAAATTAAATAAATCATTTATGATAGATAAAAATTGAATCACTTAAGGTTTCACAAAATGTCGGCATACATATACCTCAACACTCAATTTTGCATGAAATTCATCATCAAAATGTTGCATATTTTGAAATTTTCTTTTAAACACATGTTCATATTGATCCACCTTTTCAAGAGAGAACATCGTAGTAGCGAGCTCCGTGCCCCATAATTACTCAGCAGATTGTGAACAAACATGGATGTATATTTCAATCACCTTTTGAAAAGAGAACATCGTAGTTGCGAGCTCAGTGTCCCATAGTTACTAAGTGATTACACATCTAAGTTGTGCTTTTATTTTCAATGCATTTAAGAGATATATGCCCAGGACTCTGTATCTAAACCATGATTCAACAATAAGATCATAACACTATAATTTAAAGTTCAAACATAAGTAAATCAACAGACAAACTCATTATCAGAACCATAATGTTGCTTCAAATGTTGGAAACATTTGTCGCAACATCTAGTGTTTATTTTCGGATATAGCAAAGACCAAGAGATTTTCTAAGTGAAGAAAACCACTCATTATCAAGGGCTTTTGTGAAAATATCAGCAAGTTGTTTTTCAGTAGAAATGTACTCTAACTTCACAACTTCTTTATCTACAAGATCTCTTATAAAGTGATATCTTATACTTATATGCTTAGTCAAAAAATGTTGCACAGGATTCTTGGAAATATTGATAGCACTAGTATTATCACAATAAACAGTCAAAATACCACTTTCCAATCCATAATCATTAAACATCTTTTTAAGCCACAACAGATGAGTGCAGCAACTTCCAGCAACAACATATTCAGATTCAATTGTAGATTGTGAGACACAATTCCGTTTCTTACTATGCCAGGATATAATGTTGTTTCCCATGTAGAAACATCCTCCACCAGTACTTTTTCTGTCATCACATCACCTGCCCAATCTGCATCACTATAGCCAACTAAAAAGCAATTAGTATCCCTTGAGTACCAAATACCTAGATCACATGTTCCAGCTACATATCTTATAATTCTTTTCACAGAATTAAGATGTGATTCCTTAGGATTAGCTTGATATCTAGCACAAAGACAGACACTATACATAATATCATGCCTACTAGAAGTTAAGTACAAAAGACTTCCAATCATTGATTTATACAAAGTAGGATAAATATCTTTCCAATCAAGTTTTTACTCAACTTTTGAGTTGAACACATAGGGGTTTTCATAGTTTTAGCAGTTTCAAGACCAAATATTTTCACCAAATTCTTAGCATATTTGTTTTAAGAAAAGAAAATACCATCTTTCATTTGTTTGATTTGAAGGCCTAAAAAGAAATTCAGTTCTCCAACCATGGACATTTCAAAGGTACAGGTCATTTCTTTCACAAAACTCTCAAGCATATCATTACAAGTTGAACCAAATACAATATCATCAACATATATTTTAGCAACCATGATATCATTCTCATAATTTTTAATGAACAAGGTTCTATCAGCTTCACCTCTCAAAAATCCAAACTCAAGTAAGAAATCAGTAAGTCTACCATACCAAGCTCTAGGTGCTTGTTTTAGACCATACAAAGTTTTCTTTAACTTGTAAACATGATTAGGAAATTCCAGATTTTCAAAACCTTTAGGTTGTTCAACATAAGCTTCATCATCCAGAACACCATTTAAGAAAGCAACTTTAACATCCATTTGATGCAAGTTAATGTTAATGAAACATGCAATAGCAAGAAGTAATCAAATAGATTCTATTCTAGCAATAGGAGCAAATGTTTCATCAAAGTCTATTCCGTCAATCTGAGTATAACCTTGAGCAACCAATCTAGCCTTATTTCTCACAATATTACCAGATTCATCAGTTTTATTCTTGAAAATCCACTTTGTTCCTATGACATTAATATCAGAATTAGGTCTAGGTACAAGTGTCCAAACATCATTTCTTTCAAACTGATTAAGCTCTTCATGCATAGCATTTATCCAATTTTCATCATCAAGAGCTTCTTTCACATTTTTATGCTCAATTTCAGAATGATAACACTCAAAAGTTACCTGATTGCATATGGATGACATGCAAACTGATCTTACAAGGTTATTGATATGAATACCCATTCTTCATCTAGTTTGTACACCAGTGGTAGCTTCTCCAATGATATGATCTGATGGATGACTTTTCATTATCTTTGTTGAGGGAACCAAATATTTTGGATACTGTGAATCTTGTGACAGATTTTCAGTATTTGAACTTTTGGGTAATGTTGCATCAGATGTTGAAGGAACGTTCTGATTCTGATCAACATTTTTACTATCTTCAGTGTCATCATTATTTCTGGATACTTCTTTTAAATCTGATACATTATCTTCAGCACTTTTACCCGCAAGACTTGCAAGTTCATCAAATACCACATTTACAGATTCTTGCATTGTATCATTTCTCAAGTTGTAGATTCTATATGCCTTGCTATGCTTAGAATATCCTAAGAAAAATAATTTATCACTTTTAGAATCAAACTTGTGCAACTGATCTCTATCATTCAAAATGTAACAAACACAACCAAACACATGAAAATATTTCAAATTTGGTTTCTTGTTATTCAGAATCTCATAGGGAGTACAAGTACTACCAAAACAAATATAGACTCTATTCACAATGTGAAAAGCAGTATTCAAAGCTTCAGCCCAGAATTTCTTAGAAAGACTTTTTGAGGTTAGCATAACTCTTGCCATTTCTTGCAAAGTTCTATTCTTTCTTTCAGCAATTTCATTTTGTTGAGGAGTTTTAGGTGAAGAAAACTCTTGCAAAATACCTTTCTTTTCACAAAAATTAGTAAACAAACTATTTTCAAATTCTCTTCCATGATCAGACCTTATCCTACTGATCTTTAAACACAAAACAATTTTAAACCTTTTGCAAAGAATTTTGAACTCAGAAAAGGTATCTGATTTTTCTTTTAGAAAAATAACCCAAGTATATCTAGAAAAATCATCTACAAGAACATATGAATACCTCTTTCCACCTAAGCTTTCAGTTTCCATAGGACCCATTAGATCCATATGAATTAATTCACAACACGTGTTTGTTGTACATGCTTACAACATTTGATGTGTTGTCCTCACTTGCTTACCTTTCTGGCATGGTCCACGGATTTTCCCTTTTTCAAAGTTAAGATCAGGTAAACTAACAGCAGCACCTAGTCTATGCAATTTCTGAATTCTTTTGTAATTAGCATGACCAAGTTTTTGATGCCACAAAATAATATCATCTGCTTTAGCACTTTTACAAGCATGATTTGAACCAATCAAATAGCAATTATCAAAAGATCTTTTGCCAGTCATTAAGAAATCATCATTTTTATCAAACAAATAGCATGAATTCTTGTCAAACTTTACATGTAAACCATCATCACATAACTGAATAATACTAATCAGATTAGCAAGTAAACCTTTTACATGTAACACATTTTTAACTTTGGAAAACCAGGAACATTCAATATTAATTTTCCAACAACTTTACCTTTTGAACCACCACCATATGTAACATGACCTCCATCACAAGATGTATAGTTAGACAGATAGTTAATTTGACCAGTCATGTGTCTAGAACAACCACTATCAAAGTACAAAGATCCAGGAACACATGCTTTCAAAGATGTATACACAACATTACATGACATGTTCTTATGAATCAACTTTTTAGTGTTGTTAACCTGTTTTATAGAGTGTTCAATTTTATCAGGTAAAACAATTCCAGCTTTTAAGTCTCTTCTTAACTTAGAACAATATGGACGAATATGACCTACTCCAGCACAATAAAAACAGACATACTCTTTAAACAAACCATTAGATTTCTTTTGTTTACCTTTCAAAGATTTAGGCAAAGAAGTTCTAGCTTCAAAAGAAATAGGTTCACATGATAAAGGAGTATTTTCAGAAGTTTTCACAAAGCCAAGTCCAACATTATCAGATCTACCAATCATTAATGCCTCATTCAATTCAGTAGTGCTTGCAGAAAACTTTTTAAAACTTAGAGTAGTGCACTTAAGTTCATCTTTCAAAGAAGAAGTTTCCACATCTTTTCTAGTTAAAAGAACTTCAAGCTTCAAAAGATTTTCTTTCAAATCTGAATTTTTTAAAGATAAGGAACTCAACACCTGTTTTTGAGTTTCTAAATCAGTTTTAAACTTCAGATATTCAGAGTCACAATCAGCAGAGTTTGATGTTTCAGCATTCAGAATAGTTCCAACAAAACAGTTAATCTCAGAATCATATTTACTGAATGTTGTTTCAGATGTTGTATGAACATCTGAATCTGCTTCAGACCAATAATCATCGAGATCATCATCAAATGTATCATCATAAACTATTCTAGCAGACATATCACTTAGTTCACATTTACCAGCATCAGTTTCATCATCAGAATCATCACTCAAGGTAGCATTAAAATTCATTTTCTTCCTAATTATAGTATTAGCACATTCATTAGCATAATGACCATATCCAGAACATGCATCACATTTAACCTTTTTTCTGTACTCAGGATCATATTTGAACTTGTTATCCTTATTGAATTGTCTAGGTTGATTGAAATTGGAAGACTGGCTTGGAACAAGTTTTTTATCAAAGGGAGAAGAGTTTTGGTTAAACTTATCCTTTGATTGAAATTGACCATTTGGTCTTTTGAACTTTCCTTGTAGAAAAGATTTGAATTGCTTAGTGATAAGTACAAATTGTTCAGAAATATTTTCATCACATAAATCAGAAACATCATCATCAGAATCAACTTCAGTCACATAAGGATGTTTACCAACATTATCAGAAGTTTCACCTCTAAAAGCAAGTACTTTCTTGTCTTTATCTTTCTCATGTTTATCATCATCTAACATATTTGAGTTAATCTCATAAGTTTTCAAAATACTTATCAACTCATTTTGACTCAATAAATCAGTGTTCTTAGCCTCTTCTATTGCACATATTTTTGCATCAAATCATTTAGAAACAGTTCTAAGTATCTTATTAACTAACCGAGTGTTGGAAATTGGATCACCAAGTGAGTGTGGCTCATTAGCAATCTCACTTATCCTTTCATTGTATGATGAAATGTTCTCATCATCTTTTATCTTCAAGTTTTCAAACTTGGTTCCCAACATTCCGAGTCTAGTTCTTCGAACACTTTCTGATCCTTCACAATGTTCCTGTAATATATCCCATGCATCCTTAGAAGAAACACAGTTAGATATCAGTTTAAACATAGAAACATCGGTAGCAATAAAAATCGCATTAAGAGCTTTAAAATTGAAATTGGCGATGTGCATTCATCATTGGACCAATAAATCTCCCTTTTGACTTGTGAATCACCATCATTATCACCAGCCGTCTTTGGTGGATTCCAACCTGACAACACACTATGCTATGCTCTCTCATCTATAGACTTAATATACATGCACATTTTAGGTTTCCAGTATGGGTAATTTGATCCATCCAAAATAGGAGGTTTTAAAGAAGGAGTCAGTGGATAATCCATTACAAAAACACACTTTAAACACTTGACCTTTAACTTAGTGTATCAAGTTTATGGCTCTGATACCAACTGAAAGTGTGTGTGCGTGTATTTTCAGAGTGTTGTTGAAAATGTTGTGAAACATATAAAATAACATATGACAGCGGAAGTATAAAAACGCAATGCAAATGATTTTCAAAATTGTGTATAGTCTATAACTAGACTATACGAACCTCATGGTTAAAAACATCACTATAACAAGTAGTGAGATATACACGAATCTCTTACAAGATCCTAAAATGTGCAGTGAAAAACCACACACAAAAAATCAATTTATTCAATCAAGTAACTAGTGATCTTATTCAACCTAAAACTTGATCTAATAAGACACACACAATACTGATGGGAGAGATTGTATTCCCTCGACCAGTACAAATAAAATAACAACGACCCACACACTCCTACAAGAAATAATCACTCGGTTGTTCTCTCGGTTGTGTCTTGTATGTTACTCTCTTAAGTTTCGAGTAGAGCAAATGAGATTTCAATTTAACTCAAACTTGATTGTCGACCAATACAGTCTATTTATAGAAAATCGGACCAACTGCATTGTCCTATCCACTAAGTGTGGATAGCCTTGAAGATCTCCTCCACTATCTCTATGATCTTGGTGTAACTACCCATGATCTTTCTATTCCTACTCCATCAATGCAACCACTTGACAATATCCGAAATTATCTTCAACCTGCAATGTAGGAAACATAGAAAAACACATCTAATAAAACAGAGTCAGTGTTAGGAGAAAGGGCAAATTTAAGATGTTGTGCAGAATGTTGTCCAACATCTGGAACAACATCCGTACAACATCAACAGTGTTGATCTTAATTCACCCTCTAATCCTTAGTTATTTCCCAACATTCCTTCTATCAGGTCAGTTTCCTACTGATCTCACGTATCAGTTGAAGTTCCCCCTTCAATTGTTATCCTTTTTCCTGATCAGTTTCCTGACTGACCTTTTCTGATAAGTATCCAACTGATCTTTCCTGATCAGATGAAGTTCCCCCTTCATCTGACCTTCTTACCTGGTCAGTTTCTTAACCAACTGGTGTTGGAGATTAATCCACCAAAGTAATCTGGTGCTTCATCTCCTAAGTCCAGTAGTCCTAGCTCATTGCATAGCTCTCTGAATCTGACTTCAGCTAGAGGCTTGGTTAAGATGTCAGCTCTTTGCTTATCAGTATGGATCTTTTCCATTCTGATGTTTTTCTTTTCTGCATGGTCTCTGTAGGTCCCGAACGGGTTTTGTGAGGGTAGAAGTCTAGAGGGGAGGGGTGAATAGACTTCTAAAACTTTTCGTGCGGATCAGGTGTGATTTGCAGATTTCCTGATCAGAGCGCTAGTGTATCAGTTTAGACTGATGTTCAATCTTACTGAGTGCCTGAGGGCAGATCAGTTTGATATCTGTCAGTTTAACTGAGAGTTCAGAAGTTTGTTTTTACCCGTGTGAAAAACCAGTTTTATCAATTCAGATTCTTAAGTCAGTTTTCAACCAGCTGACTAAGGTGTCAACCTGATCAGATCAGTTTCTTGGTGCAAACTGAGCTTAACTTAGAATATGTATGTGCTTTTAAACTCAGTTGTGTGAATAGTGTAAAGCAATAAGAAAGCAAGTAAATGCACACAAGACTTTTATAGTGGTTCAGACGAAACCCGTCTTACGTCCACTCTTCCCTTAACACAGGGGAACCTTAACCGAACTTAACCTGCGGGACTTATCTCCCTCACGGGATGGCTGATAGATGTTTACCGAGTTCACACTCAACAGATGTTTATCGAGTTCACACTCAACCGAACTAGAAATCAGAAAACTAGAATCCCTAGTCTGAAATCTTGCGGTAACAAACTTGACCTAACTTGAGTTTGGGTAAAGGATGTTTGAGGGTTCCAACTGGAAATCTATCCTGGTTATTTAGGTAGCCAAATGCCAGTGGATAGGATTTCTTGCTAAGACCAATGGGATGAACACTCTAAGAATAATCTTCAAATATGGTGTTCTTCCAGCGGAAATTCTGAAGGCTTTTTGCTTCTTTAGAATTTGCACTAATGTTGTGGTTCCGCTTTGCTCAATTGTTCATGTGAGAATGGTTGGTCTCTTGTCCTCCCTACTTTTCACTTGACGAGCAATCCCATTATATAGACCTCGAAATCAAAGAGCCGTTGGAGAGCAATTTGAATTTCGGGCTATGTTAGGTAGGTTGTAGAATATGATTGTGACGTGCTCCGAATATCGGCGTGGCCGTAGGCATGATTAGCGCCGTTTATTCCTTTTGTAGAAGATTCGTCTTGTCTGGTGTATCTTTTTGATTGACACCAGGTGTGAGCTGACTTGATCAAGTGATTGATCAGTCTACCTTGTTGAGTCTTCTGATGCAGATTGTCTTAGCTCAATATGCAGACTCAGCTGATATAGGTCTTCAGGTCTTCTGGTAGCCTTCTGATCTTCAGGTGACTCTGAGCCTCAGTGTCTTCAATCATACTGAGTCTACAGGTTTGTTACTGAGTCTTCAGGTTTATCTGAGTCTTCAGGTTCGTCTGAGTCTTCAGGTTCGTCTGAGTCTTCAGGTGTTCTGTCTTCACCTGATCTTCTGACTTCTTGTCTTCTGATTTGTTCTTAGTCTTCTGATCATCTGACCTTATCTGAGTCATCTGATACTTCGACCTGACCTATACATATTGAGTTCCCCCTCAATATGTGACCTATCTTTTACATCAGCTATCTATACATTTCAGCTGGTCATCTTAATCTGATTCTAAGTTATCAGTCAACTAACAGGTCTGACTGGTCCTATCACAACCTGTTTTGGAACTTCCATCAAAACTAAAATACAGAATTTCCCAACAATTTCCCCCTTTTTGATGTAACCAAAACACTTAATCAGAAAAACATATACCACGAATAGAAAAGCAGATAATGAAATCAGTACATACCTTAGAAGACAATGAGATGTTGTCTTAGAATCAGAGAGATGGAATATTTCATTCAGATAGGTGTGTGCATTATAGAATACATGAAAAGCGTACCTATCGTCTGATTCCAAGTAGTCTTCTTCAGGTGTACTTGAACATTTGCAGCTCTTTGGGGATGCCAAACATCTTGTACATCCTTTGCATCAGCTTGTCCAGATCCTCTCTTCTATGGATCCCTCCTTTTTCAGCAAATCCATAGTAGGCATTCTTGAACTTTACAGTGTCTAGCTTTTTGTCTGGACGCAAAGGTGGAAGGAGTAGTTCAAAGGGTGGAGCTTCTGGTATCAGTGACATGATCTTTCCTTCTTTCATCACTGTCTTGTAGAAGTCTGGATACTTTGTTTCTAACCAGTTCCGGAATTCATCATCATTTTCAGTCTGATCTTGATGAATTGGAATCTTCTCCAGGATGTAAACGTCACATAACCATTCTCCTCTGATCTGATCCCATTCTGGAAGCAGATCTAGCGCGGTACTGAGAGGATGTCTTTAACAGGTGCGGAAGGGCATTCTTCTCCCAAGCAATCTCCTCTGCTGCAGCCTTCGTTCTTCCTCTTCCTTCGGATGTAGCGATGTTCAGTCCCTTAGCCTCTGCTAACTTCTGCTTCTTGATGGCGTCCTCTCTTATTCTCTGTCTTATTCGCTCTTGAATTTGTTCAGAGTCATCCGCTTTTTGGTGGAGAATAAATTTGGCCTTGTCTCTCGATCTTCACTTAGATTGCTTTCATTATCTTGCCTTTGCCTTTCTTTCTCCTCGAGAGTCCGCTTTCAGTTCATCTTGTTCGTCTTCTTCAGCTAATTTCTTAGCGAGTTCAAGGCTTTTGGCCTGATCATCAATTTCCATTCTTTTCTGTACGAACGAAGAAAAGTCTTCAATCTTGTCGACCCTGGCAGTAACCTCTGAAAGGGCAGTTATCTATTCAGCGATCTCTTTACTATGTTGCTTCACATTTTCTTTCACTTCAGTAACGAGATCGGTATATGGAGTGGCTGGCAAGTCAGATACAGTGGTTTTTGGTAGAGATGCAATTGTTACCAACTGTGTCTGTTTTTCTTTCTTCTCTTTATTCTCATGTCCTTCCCCCTTTTTGGTTTCATCAAAGAGGTTGGACATCTTGCGGTTCAGAGCATTGAATTGCATTGTGATCTCCTCTCTGAGTTCCTCGACAACAAGAGGGGTGATCTGAACGGTGGCAGAAGGTGCAGGTTTCAAGAAGCGTCTGAGAGCAGCTTCGATGTCCTGTCTTGCTCGTTCTGCAGAAGCTACAAAGTGTTTCCAACCCATATCCATGTGGTTGTCAGTTTTCTTCAAAGATGCCCAGACATTCTCCAAAAGTACATGTGTCTGATTGAGCATATCTGTCTGAATTTTGAGTTTGTCAGACTAGAGATTGAGCTTCTCGGCAAGAGGATTGACTAGTTGCATTACTTCAGAAAGGATGGCATTATGCATCCCAGTTGTGTGACTTCTTTCTCTGTCAACTAGTTTGGCTTGCTCTTCTTCAAATCGCTTCATCAGATCTGCTGTGAGCGCTGCGAATTTGTCTTCAATAGCAGCCTTGATCCCATCCCGAATCTTCTCAGTATAAATATCTAGGGTATCAGAGCTCATCGAGAAATGCCGTGGTCGATGTTGAAGCCTTGCCAAGTCGGGTCTCATCCGCAAAGACCCATTCTTGGTTCATCTAAGACTCCCCTCATGATCTCAGAGGAGGTTGAACGGTTTTCCTCCTGTTATCGCAAATTCGAACCTTTTCGTGAATCAACCATCCGATATCATCGCGGATGCCAATTCAACAAAGATTTTCAATCCCAACATTGTTTAAGCATTTCAACTCCAAGTCTACAAAGAAATCTGATCCCAGAGTTGTCATGAGAATCAGAAATTCTTCAATGCTTTTCAGTCTAATATCCCTCCAGAACACAATCTCTTCTATTTGTTGTTGGATGCCAGGATGTTGATCCAATTCAGGGCATAGATCCAGCAGATACTCCTTGATTTGTTGCTTCATTATCCTTATGATGGGGCTTTCGAGCGGTGAAGCAAAGTAATCGCTCATTGTTGAAGGGATTATGAGAGATGGACACTCGCTTATCGGATCTCTCAGGTTCTTGAGACTTGATCGGGGATTGGGATGTTTGTGATTCAGGTTCGTTTTCAGCGTGTTGAGGGTGTTCAGTTTCTTGAACAGGTTCATTGATTGGTGGTGTGGGAGATGTTGTTCTGATAGGTGAGGGTGAGGGTGAGAAGGTTTTGTGGGGAGAGGGTGGAGGTGATGATTTTTGAGGAGAGGGTGATGGTGATTTGGAAGTGGGCGTTGGCGATCTTGCTTTCTGGAAGATCTTGGTGAGAGGCAGAGAATCAGATGGTGATTCTTCCTCATGTTGCTCCACTTCTGTCCCTCTGATAGATTTCTCTCCTTCTGCTGCGATCATCTGCTCTTCCCTTACTTCTCTGATAGTGGGCTCAGAGCGGACTGCTATCTCTTCGATCCGATCCTATTTCAGATCGATCCTTCTGCTCACCGACTTGTTTGGGCGAGAACTTGGAGGCCAGAGGAGATGTGACTCTCTTCTCGACGTTTCACTTTGAGCATCCGGGTTTCTTGGCGAGATCCTTCCTCTTCATCCTCTTCTTCGAACGGCCTTTTCCTCGCACTTCGACGATCGCGGTTATTTTATCTTTCCCTTCTTTTCTCCCTTGGGTTTGGGCACATAAGGAGTTGGATCTTCATCAGATTGTCCAGGTAGGGACTCATCCTTGCCCAATATGGCCTTGTGCTTTGCTTGGTATATCTTCGCTCCATTCTCGTTCCATTCATAATTCTGCGGCAGTTTATCTGATAGAATGATAGAGATTTTGTGTATGAAGGAGCACTTGGAAGATAAGCACACTTCATTGCTCTGGGTCAGTTCGAACTTCCCAGAGTCTTTTTTCAGTCTTGCTTTGACCATACCCAACCAATCGATATCTGAAGCCTTCTTGATTATTGCAGCCATGACACTGATCTTATTATAAGTGACTGCATCAAGACTGTAGCTTGAGCACATGATCACCTTCTGAACGATCTCAAGGAGAAGGCGATATTTTCTCTTCAGATAGGAGGCTTTGACGTTCGTTGTGTTCTCCTTGTTTGCAGGTCTCAACAGCTCGGCTTCAAGAAATTCCTTTTCTCCTACATCCGTCGTGTAGGTCTCTGGATTGAAGCTTCCTCGAGTTAGACCGAATATCCTCTAGAGATCGTCATTCAACACTCGAACTTCCAGTCCGCCAACGGAAGAAATCAGGTCAGCATCATTGTCTTCATCCCTATGTAGATTATATAGAAACTCCAGGGCTTCATGGGTGTGGACGATGTTCTGATGTGTAGAGCAATATCGTTCCAGCCCACATGCTCGCAAGCACTCCAGAATTTCTAGCGATTCAGGATCTGAGGTGATGGTAAAGACTACGTACTTTTCATCAATGATGTCTTTCTTCATCGATGCAAAATTGCAGAACTTTTTCCCTTGGCCCGGTCGTGGAACAAGATATGTCATTTCTGTACGATATGCAAATTGATGTTTAGTTTGAGTAAGATATTTCAATAAATTCAGTCAACCCAGTAATCTTAGCATCAATTTAGCAAGTAAGCATTTAGATAAAAAAAAAAAAGAAACATAGCATCACAACTTGTAAACCTAGGTACCATAGAGAAATTGAAATCATGAAATATTTAAACAAGAAATTACCAGAAATTGATTCGAATGATTTAGAAATCGAAAGAGTAGAATCAATTGATTTCGAAAGTAATTTTCTGAAGATTTTGAAAGTTTTGATCTTTTAAGAACTTTGAGAAGACGAAGTAGTGGAAAGAAGTTTTCTGAGAAAGATTTGGATTTTATAGTATGCGATGGAAAACCTTTTTGCACAACTTTCCAAAGTACTCAAGTATCCGTGTTTTGAAATTAGTGGCTGAGATTAGTCGGCCAAAAAGTATTTTGATCGCACGGTTGAGAAAAGAAGTCTTCTCGTATTTCGGACTCAAAAATTCACAATAAAGTGCATTAAAAACACATTCCCAAGTCCGCATTAAAAGTTTTGCAGAGCATGCGTCATAAAGTGAAAACAGAATAAAATTCAGTTTATTAAAAAAAACGCATATAAGGTATCAGAAAGGGATAAATAAGAGAACATATCTGACTGATTGATATTGTAATCAACCAGTTACCACTCGTGATCTGATCTGGTACTTGTTGACCTTACTGATGGTAGCCTTAAGCATTTCCCAACAATATCTCACTCATCTGATCAGATTCTTGTGTGAAGCACTTTGTCACTTATCTGATCCTCTTATCTGATATCGTTCATCCTTCAATCTTCTTCTAATCAGCCCGCATTTACTGAAGTCAACTCCCGCCAAAAAAATTACTTCGGGGAGTTAAAAAGTCGCCTCAATTCCCAAATCGGCGCGATTTGACATTCTATAATAATGACATAGATACGCTGTGATTACTCACACCGTCAACTCATCCAACCATTAGCCGCGTGTTCCTTATGCGTTGTCGATGTAAATTTCTCTTAAGATCTTCTGAAAAAATAAATTTGCATTTATACCCCTAATTTCCTTCTATAAATTAGCCTGGGGTGTTTAGGCAAACAACACAACATAAACCATCCATATTCTTTAGCATATACTTCATGCTTTTTCGATGAGTTCCTTATTTCAGCTGAAACTTCAGGTGGGAACCTTTAACCCTTTTCCAAAGAATTCAGCTTCTCAAATCAACCCTGTGTGTTCCTTCACACTGCTTTCGTAGTCATCTAAGATTTCACATACGATCAATGCTAAGCTTCTCTACCACCATGGAGGCGGATCTGCTAAGGCAAATGAGAAGGCACTTCTCCTAACCGTATGCACCTTGTGCGCCTATCGAGATGACGGAATTAGCATCAACAGACTCAGTCTGAAACAAAACATGGGTTTGATATACGATCTTGATCAGATAACAGCTGATCTTCGTATATCAAGCTCAATTTTTGCATGCGACACTAGTGTCCGTTTGATCCTTGTGACCAAACCTGTGGCACTGTGCCCCATTTAACAGCTGGAGAGCCCATTGATTTCACGTCTGAGGTCTCCTGGCTTGGACATCCTTCAAAGCCTCTCTTGCTCCTTGTTGGAAGATGAATTTAATAAAGAGATGATTTTGATTAGATCCCAAAACCCCTGAGTATGACATGTTCAGGATAATCTTGAATAGTTGAGTCATGATTCAGTTTTAGAGTATTCGGGGATGTTATCTCGCAAAATGTATAGTCACAGATATAGATCGTAAGGATCTCAAGACTCAAGAACTCAAGAAAGTTTCAAGACTCAAGAAGAAATCGAGAATCAAGACTCAATTAAAATCGAGATATCAAGACTCAATGAGAAATCGAGTAAATCAAGACTCAAAGATGAAGACTTCAAAAGACATCGGCCAAGATATCTCGTGAAGACTCAAGACTCAAGACCTCAAGACTCGTAAGACCTCAAGACACGTAAGATGTAAGATCAAGATCAAGAATATCAAGGCACAAGAATTACTTAAGGCTCAAAGAATGTATCAATGCTCAAGATAAACTCGAATGTTCCGAGGCAATCGAAAAATATCTATCTCAAGGATGCAATACTGAGAAGAACGTGATTTCTTAGAAAAATAGATATTGCCCAAGACATTCTCATGCAGACAAAAGGAACTAAGACAAAGTGTTGTTAAGGTTATATCACTCAGAGATTGTAACCAAAAAGATCCGTTGAGTTGTCTACCTTTAACTGGAGACAAAAGTCAAAAAGAAGAAGACAAAGATCAGACATTATCGATAATCGACGGCGATAGGTCACTGAAAAGATGTCAGAAGTATTAAGTTCCAGACTGCAAAAAGTGATGACCGGCTACATGAAAGGTTATTGCCTAAAAAGTGTTAGGGAGTGTCAAACACTAAATATAGCCGTTTCTCACACACCATAAGAGGAAACTCATGAAGTTATCTCTTCCAACGGATAGTTTTTCAAGAGTGACCTTGGTGTATGCCTATAAATACTTGTGACCCTCTACATTGTAAGGTTACGGGAAATTTGTAAGCAACCCAAGAGCTCAAACTTATTATCGCAAGTTGAAGCACTCGAAAACCTGAGAATTTCCCAAGTGCTTTAAATCGAAGAGAGCTCATTCCACTAAGCCTAGCTTGATAAGATATATCCAAAGCTTAGTCGAGATATCCTAGCCTTTGCATTGTTCTTAATTGTAAAGGATATCTCATCCTAGTTGGAAACCAACCAAGAAACCCCAAACCCTTTGTAAAGGCAGTTTGAGTGTGATTGTTGGTGAGATTGGAGTTGTAAAGAGTAAGTAAACTACATTGAGGTAGTCAGAAAGCTCTAGAGAAGAAGCGAGTAAACTATCTTGGATAGTCAGAAAGCTTGTGTGTGTTTTGAGTAAGTAAACTACAGAGGTAGTCAGAAAGCTCAAAATAGAAAGGTTAGTAAACTACAGAGGTAGTCAGAAAACCTTAGGAAGTGGAAAGGTTAGTAAACTACAGAGGTAGTCAGAAAACCTTAAGAAGTGATTAGTGAATTTCTCTGAAGAGAACAGGAGAGTGGACGAGGAGCTTGAGTCTCTCGAACCACTATAACTTCTTTGTTATTTTGCTTTTTGTTCGCTTTTGATTTATCTTTGCATTACTTTGAATTGAAAGCATATTTTCACCGATATTCATTGGAATCAATCCTTTGAAGTTGCATATAATTGAATCACACCTAATCACTATTTCATTAAAAGGAAGGTTTTCAAAGAAAAGCTTAAAACGAGTATAAACTAAGGGCTAACCATTCAAGACATCCGAGTAGCTAGAACAGAGATAGTTACCAAACCGAACTTACTCTTCCGAGGGTTCAAGAAGTTAGTTATCCGATCCAACAACTCGGGATCTCCAAACTCAGACTCGATTGGGATTATCGAGGTATCCGAAAGCGTTTCAGATCACTGTCTCTCGTAGACTTTGACTCAGAGCGATTTGTGCTTCTCAGACCAAATCATCGGGACAACCCCGACCTAAGCCGACCTCGATAAAAGAAAAGTTTTAAAAAAACACTGAACACGTGTATTCCCCTCCATACACGTGTAAGACTCGTTTGCACCGGGACCAACAAGTGGTATCAGAACAGTGGTTCATCTTGACCACCTGCTTTGTTGACCAAAGTCTTATTTGCTAAAATACTTGTGGTCTATCTGAACTGATCTTATTTGCTGAATTCTAAAAAGACTAAGATAAAATGTCTTCTAAGAAACTTCCCATGTTCTCAGTAGAGAACTATGATTTATGGAGACTGAGAATGCAGGCTCACCTGTATTCTAAACATGAACTAATGGGGAGAGTGGTCTCTGAAGGGCCATTCCAATTTACTGTGGTGAATCCCAGAGGAACAGAAAATGAGAGAAATGATCCCAGAACATAATTTCCTAAGTCTGATGACCAACTTACTCCTGAGGAGAGAAAGTTAGTTAATCTAGACTATATTGCTAAAGACACACTATACAGTACAATTGATGATGGTGTGATGGGAATGATTTCTCACTGTAATACTGCAAAAGAAATTTGGGATACACTAGCTGTAATGTGCCAAGGCACAGATCATATCTAGGAAAATAAACTTTCAGTTGCAATTGGAAAGTTTGATAGTTTCGAAATGGAAGATGGTGAATCTATAGACAAATTGGAAGTCAAATTCACTAGCATTATGAATGATCTGAATGCACTTGAAAAAAGATATCCACAGAGAGAAGTTGCATTGAAAATTCTTAGAGGTCTTTCTAAGAAATGAGATATACATGCAGTGGTGATTGAAAACACCAAAAACATTAACTCAATGCCATATCAACAAGTCTTCTCTGAGCTGAAGGCTTATGAGTTCGTAATTGATAAGAAATCTAAAAAGGCTAACAGCAAAGATGGTTCATCATCTAGTAAAAATGTGGCTTTCAAAGCCAAAGATAAAACCTGTAAAACTAGAGAGTCTGAGAACTCCCTTGCTAAGAATCAGGATGAGCTTGAGGATAAGCTAGCACTGATGGCAAGGAGGTTTGAAAGACTTAATAGTCGATATGGAAAATATAAAAACTATTACAGGAATCACAGGTACCAGAAGAAACCTGAGGACACATCAACTGAGAAGAGAAATGACCTGAAAGCTGAAGGGTCTTCATCCAGAAAGAAGGACTCCAAGTCCAAAGAAGAAAGTGATCAGGATGATGATGCCAACAGATGCTACAATTGCCAAAAGAAAAGTCACTTCCAGTATGATTGTCCAGATCTAAGTGCTAAGGAGAGAAGAGAAAGGCAAGCTAAAAGAGACAAGAAGTTCTCCAACAGAAAAGCCATGGTTGCAGAAGAAGAACACTCTGAGGAGGGATCTAGCTCTTCAGATGAAATATTCTCAGACAGTGAAAGTGATGACATCTGTCTGATGGCTATTGAGGAGGTAAACTCTTCTTTCTCTGTTGTTGCTCCTACACTAGTACAAGAGTTATCAAGTTCCACTGTAAACAGTCATTTTGACCTGATGGATTCTTTTGAGAGTCTGATGAAGGACTATGCTGTTTTACAAGAACTACTGAATGAAACTCAAGAGCAGAACAAAGAACTGAAGGTTGAAAATCTCAAGTGGAAAGACTCTAGTAATACTGAAATAACTTCTCAATTAATGGGAGCTACTGATGAACTGGATGTTCTGAAAGTACAACTCTCAGAGAAAGAGAAGTTGATAGTGACCCTAACTGAAAACCTAGAGAAATCCACTGAAGAGATTCAACTGATCAGAACCAAGTTCAATGACCTCTCTGAGAAGCATGAAACTCTACAGAAATGTGAGGATAGTGCATAGAAGAAGCTAACTCTATTGAATACTGCATCTAAAGTAATAGATGAAATTCAGAGTTATCAGAGATCTGCCACTATAAAATCTGGATTGGGATACATTCCAGGGGGAACCTCACAAAGTCATCTGAATGCTGCATCAAGTAGCAAGAAGATAATCTTTGTTAAACCAGTGGCACCTACACTTCAAACTGAAGAAATGCCCAAGGTTGTAGACAAGGGAAAAGGACCTATGGTTCCAGTAAAACTGAATGATCAGGTAAGAAAGCCCAAACCTCAGGTGAAGGCTAGAAAACCTGAGCACTCAGTTGGAAAATTTCAGGCAAGTACTTCGAAGCCTCAGGCTAAGAATGCAAACCTGAAAGGATCTGCACTGAACCAGCAGAGGAATCTTCAGAAGAGAAACACTCAGCAGAGACATTCTCAACTGAAGAGACCAAGTCCTCAGTATACTGAAAGACCCAAATTTCAGTATAGGCAACCTGAACCCCACTTGCCTAAGGGTAAAGGTTACCTGAACCCAAGTCAACAGAGATTCAGACCAGCTGCACAGAAGCCGAAGCAATGGAACAAAAGGCCTGAACCAAAGAAAAACTCTAAGGCTCATGTTCATGCTAAGGCTAGCACTCATACACGGGAAACTGCTAAGGCACCCAGAGTAGTAAATGTGTATGTTGATGTTTATGGAAGACAGATCAGTCACTCTAAAGTGATTAGAGTTGTCAGGCAGATTTGGATTCCGAAAGGTACAGCTAACCTTGTAGGACCCTACACAAATTGGGTACCTAAGAATTGATCTGTTTTTCAGGAGGAAAATAAGGGCACTAAGCTGATTGAAGATCACATTGCACTGATGAGTGGAAATGAAATAGCCCCTGCTGTATGGTATCTTGACAGTGGATGTTCAAGACATATGACAGGATTCAAGCAAATACTCAGTGACTATGTTGAACAAAGAGGCCCTCAGATCACATTTGGAGATAACTCCAAAGGACAGACTGAAGGATATGGAACTTTGGAAATCGATTCAGTTCATATCCATGGTGTGTCATATGTATCTGGATTGAAGCATAACCTGCTTTCAATAAGCCAATTCTGTGATAAGGGTTTTAATGTTGAGTTCTCAAAGAACTTATGTTATGTGAAAGATGATATCTCACAGAAAATATTACTGACTAGTACTAGAAAAGGAAATGTGTATCTTGCAGATTGGAGTTCAACTCCTAATGATACATGTTTGGTTGCAAAAAGTTCCACAGATACCAGTTGGTTATGGCATAAAAGAATGAATCACCTGAATTTCAAAACCATGAATAAACTTGCAAGATTAGCTCTTGTGAGAGGGTTGCCAAATGAAGTGTTCAGTAAGGAACATGTTTATGATGCGTGCCAAAAAGGAAAACAAATTAGAGCATCATTTAAAAGCAAAGTAGATGTTTCTACTGAGAGAATACTTCAATTGTTGCATATGGATCTTTTTGGTCCAGTAACACCAGTGAGTACTAATGGCAGGAAATACACACTAGTAGTAGTTGATGACTACTCAAGATATACTTGGGTCATATTCTTACTCAGTAAGAAAGAGACTCAGATAAAGCTGCCTGAGTTACTGAAAAGGCTCAGTATTGAGAAAAATCTGAGTGTGGTCAAAATCAGATCTGACAAGGGAACTGAATTTATAAACCATATTATATCTGATTATTGTGCAGCAAATGGAATTACTCATGAAACATCAGCTGCAAGGACCCCTCAACAAAATGGTGTTGCTGAAAGAAGGAACAGGACTCTAAAAGAAGCTGCAAGGACAATGATAGCTGAAGCTGATATTCCTAAAAGATTTTGGGCTGAAGCTGTCAACACTGCATGCTATTCTCAAAACAGATCCATGCTGACCAAGAGTCAAGGCAAAACACCTTATGAGCTTTGGAATGAAAGGAAGCCTCTTGTTTCTTTCTTTCGTGTGTTTGGTTGCAAGTGTTTCATACACAATAATGGTAAAGACCAGTTGAAAACATTTGATAGCAAGGTCGATGAAGGAATATTCTTAGGATATTTCAAGTCAAAAAAGCTTTTCGAGTTTACAATTGTAGGACTCTTATTGTGGAGGAAACACCTCATGTTGTTTTTTGATGAATCTACTTGTGTTCGGTAAGAAAACAGAACATGATTCAGAGAATCGACCAAGAGAATCACCAGATTAAGCCGAAAAAAAAGAATGACAAAACATCCACTGAACCTAAAAAGAAGAAGTCAGTCACCTTCTATAAATGGAGTGACTCAGACTCAGACAAAGAAGTTCAGGATGGAACTCAGGATTGGTGAGACTCAGGATGGAAATTCTCCACTGAAGGAGAACCAACACACTGAAGCTGACCAATCTGAACAGGCACCAGTTCAGACTCAGGTATGTGATGCTAATGAAGATGTGGTCACAGCTGAGGCAAATTCTGAATCTATCAACCAAAGGGGAACAAATGTCTCTGACAATGTTCTGAATGGAATTTCCCCTGAGGAAGATGATTCCCTTTCTCCTTTTCTGTTGTTCCCTGAGTTTAATGAACTAACTGAACCTAACATTTCAAATGTTGAGGATACTATTGAAGGGAGAACATCTAGAAGAAGATGGTTAGATAGTCATCCTACAAATCGGATTGTGGGTGATCTAACTGACGGTGTCAAAACAAGAAGGTTCCATGGTGAAAGTGCACTATTCTGCTGCTTCCTATCAGAGAAAGAGCCTACTGAGATTGATGAAGCTCTACAAGATTCTTTCTGGATTACTGCTATGCAAGAAGAGCTGAATCAATTCTCAAGGAATGAAGTATGGGAGCTAGTGGATAGACCTGAAAGGCACAATGTTATTGGAACCAAGTGGGTATTTAAGAATAAAAGAGATGAAAACAACAACATTGTAAGAAACAAGGCAAGGCTAGTTGCACAAGGTTATTCCCAAGAAGAAGGTGTGGATTATGATGAAACCTTTGCACCTATTGCAAGACTAGAAGCCATCAGATTGTTTCTTGCATATGCTGCCCACATGAAGTTCACAGTCTATCAAATGGATGTGAAAAGTGCATTTCTGAACGGTGTGCTTAAGGAAGAGGTTTATGTAGAACAACCTCCTGGTTTCAGACAGAATGACCAAGTTTACAGGCTCAGAAAAGCCTTGTATGGTCTTAAGCAAGCACCCAAAGCATGGTATGATACTCTTTCTCAATTTCTTACTGACCATGGTTTTGTCAAAGGAACTGTTGATAGAACTTTGTTCAGAATAGAAGATGGGGAAGATATCTTACTAGTTCAGATATATGTTGATGACATCATTTTGGGATCTCCAAACCATCAGCTGTGTGAAAAGTTTTCAACACTGGTGAAAGGCAAGTTTGAGATGTCAATGATGGGGGAGATGAATTTCTTTCTAGGTCTTCAAGTGAAACAATCAAAGGAAGGAATCTTCATCAACCAAGCAAAGTACACCAGAGATCTGATTGCCAAGTATGGTGTACAAAATTGCAATACAGTTAGGATTCCCATGAATACTAACTACAAGATGGATCCAGTTCCTGAAGGCAAATCAGTGAGTCATATTGATTATAGAGGGATCATTGGATCATTGCTCTATCTCACAGCAAGTAGGCCGGATATAACATTTGCTGTTGGGATATGTGCAAGATACCAAGCTAATCCTAAGGCTAGTCACATGGAGGCTGCCAAAAAGATACTGAAGTATCTTAAGGCACAGTGAATAGAGGATTATGCTATCCAGCTGATGATAACCTTGAATTAACTGGTTACTCAGATGCTGATTATGGAGGTTGCAGAATTGACAGGAAGTCCACTTCAGGAACTTGTCAATTTCTTGGAAGTAAGCTGATATCTTGGTTTTCAAAGAAAGCAGGACCTCAAGAGCAACCAATCTTATTAAAAGTTGAATACATGGCTGCGGGAAAATTTGTTGTGCTTTCGATTCTTTGGCTCAGACAACAATTAAGGGATTATAAGGTTGTAGCCAATGAAGTACCAATATTTTGTGATAATAATAGTGCCATTGCTATTTCACAAAATCCGGTATTGCACACCAGATGCAAGCATGTGGATATCAGACATCATTTCATCAGAGATCATGTCGAGAAAAAGGACATCAAGATGGAGAAAACTCATACTGATAAGCAGAGAGCTGATATCTTGACTAAACCTTTGGTTGAATCAAGATTTCAGGAACTATCAGTTGAATTAGGGATGTTGGATCCAGGTGTTTAGAGTCAAATCTGAAAAATTGAAGGTTTTCAGATGTATGAAGTTTTCTCAGATTTCTACTGAGAAACTCAGGATAAAATAGGAAATACTGAACTGAGTCTTGAAGAAACTCAGGTTTATTGAAGGTCAGTACTCAGTGTTATACTGAACTCGTTCAGTACTCAGTATCATACTGACATTTTATCAAGGTCAATACTCAGTAAGACTGATAGAGGGAAATTAGTCTGAAGAAGTAATGACTCATGCGATTCATTTATTGCTTAAGTGAAACTCAGTAATCATTTGCAATAAATACAAAACACCTGAAGAATGTTTTTGGGCGGGATCTTTGAAATTCTGAGGAAGGTCAACAGTCATTAAATGCTCTGTTACTTTTAATCACCAATGAGGTTATTTTGGCGGCTTACTTTTCGGAAGATCGTCTTTTCGCATACCCGATTAATTGTGGATTAATCTTAACCATTGTTTTTCACCAAACCGGTACGACTTCCCACTATCTCGAACTATATATTCCTTGAGAAGCCATTTCAAGCCATTTTTATAAACCCTCATTCCCAAAATCCTCTGCAAGATAAAAATCCCTCTTTGCCCAGAAAATCTTCATCGCTCGAAACCCTAATCTTCAAATCTTCAAAATGACTCTATCCGTATTCGACAGATTGGCCAAAACCAATAAACCATGGTATGAGTACGTGGTTTCTCTGGAGAGTACTTCAAATGCTAAACATGAAGAAGAGGCGCTTCATTTGATTCGTTTGGCGAAACTGACGAATCTTGTCGCGAACCGACCGGAGGCTGAATACTCTCGCGAGGTAATAGAGTTTGTCTCTAATATGGAAATAGATGAGGATAATAATATTGAGTCCAAGATTTCTGTTTCGCATTTAGAGCATACATCGAAGTATATAGATTTTGTTCGGGAGCTGTACATAGTCCCTAAAAATCTAAACGATGTTTTTGAGTTGTGCGATAGAGGAGAAGATCCCTCAATGTATATGTTGGGACGGGAGCAAGAATATCTTGATGGGATTACTGAGAATCCTGTTAAATTTGAGGCAACTCTGCATAAGCGGCATTTAAAGATGAAGTACAGAGTATTGATGGATATTGTGAGTAAATGCATCATGAGTCGATCGGGGAGCTTTGAGCAGATTAGCACTCCCAAACTCCGATTGATGGCAGCGATTGAGGACTCACCCACCAAGAATTTCAACTGGCTGAAGTATCTAATCAAGGTGGTGAGTGAGCAAGTCAAGGTCATAAAAAATGAGGATGGTGCAATATCGATCAAAGGCAGGATACTCCATGCCACCAAAATAGCCTTTATTTTGGAAATGTGCCGAGAGGAGGAGGATATCTTTGCCAACACTACTCCATTCCCTAAGTCCAAAGTGATGTTCAAGCCTATTGCTGCAAAAAGGACTATCAAAGGGAAGAAAGAAAAGAAGGTGGAATCACCTATTGCTGCTGCTACTGAAGAAGCCCAAAAAACCAAGGGGAAGGTTTTGTTGGAGGCCAAGAAGGAGCAGGGTGAAAAATTGGAGAAGCAAAAGACCCTTGCTCCAAAGAGCAAAAGAATAGTGGTTCTCACTGATGATGATGAGGAGAAGAGTGAATCTGAGGAGATTCAACCTGAGAGCCAAGAAGCTCAGAAATCGCCTTTGCAAGTGCTGGCTCAGGTTATCTCAAAGGCACAGGAGCAAACTGAGGAGCAAGTCTTCTCTGAGGTTCTTGAGATGTCATTAAGCTCTGACAAGTTCTCTCAAGAAATATTCCAAGGACCTCAGACCTCAGAGCAAGTACAGATTCCTGCTGAGGAAGCACCTGCTCAGACTTCAGAAGCTGCTCAGATTCCTACTGAGGAAGAACCTGCTCAGACCTCAGAGCAAGTTCAGATTCCTTCAGAGGAAATGCCTGCTCAGACCGAGGAACAAGCTCAGAGTCATACTGAGGAAGCACCAGCTCAGACCTCAGAACCAGTTCAGATTCAGACTGAGGAGCTGCCTGCCCAACCCTCAGATATTGCTGAGCATCAGGAGAAAATAAATGTTGATGAGCTCCTGAGTGATCTTTTATTCGATCTTTCAGCAGATCTTTCTACTAAACCTGAGAGCCCGATGCTCAAGAAGGGTGAAGCTGAAGAGACCGAATGGCGAAGCAAGGGGGAACGGTTCATTCTTGACCGCTACCCTGAGCTTAGCTCATTCCCTGACCTCCAAGACATCTTCTTCAGATTGAGGTCAACAGTCTATATCCTCAACCAGACTCTTCCAGAAATGCTCAACATAGCTTCATTCAGAGGCGAAGACTGGTGGAACGAGGAAACAACTTTTCTCACTGAATTCTCAGGATTCAGGAAAACCAAGCTCAGGATGAAACATTCTGATTTTGATGAGTTGGTTAAGAAGAAAGTTGCTAAGAGGAAGGAAGTTGAAGTTGGTGCCCCGAGCTCCAAAGACAAATCTCAGGATAGGGACCAACAAGGGGATGATGAGAGTCAATCTCAGAAGGAGAAAGACTTAACTGATGCTGATGAGGCTGCTGTCGAACATCCTCAGACTGAAGTTAGCCTTCAGGTAACTTTTGGCACTATTGACAAATATGCCAGGATTACTGAAGTACATATCTTTAAATCTGTAATGTCTGATATGCAGACTGAGGCTCAGGTGGACACCCAAGCTCAGGGTGAAACAAAGACTCAGACTGAGTCTGAAGCCCCAGTTCAGACTGAAGCTCAGGTTCAGACTGAGACTCAGGCTGAACAACCAGCTCAGGAGACACAGCATGTCAGATATGCTCCTGAGATTGATCTCACTCCAGTGATGGAGAAGTTGGAGAAGGTTGAGCCAATCCTGAACAAAGTTGCTCAGATGGAGGAGGTATTGGCCAACCAAAGTCAGAAGATAGAAAGCTTAAGTTCTTCTTCAGACCTGGTGCAACTTCAGAATACTCTAACTAAAAGCTGACCACCATTGAAGGAAAGATTGAGGAAAAAATGGAAGGGGTCAAAGCTGAGCTAAATGCAGAGCTGAAGCAGAAGCATCAGGAACAGACTAAAATTCTTGAAGCTAAATTGGTAGAGAAGAAGGAGATGTTGTTGAGGAGATGAGCTCAATGCTCATGGCCAAGATGACAGACATGTTCAAGGAAGCTCTCTCTAGCCAATTTGCTCATATGTCTGAAGAATTCTCAGTGGTGAAGAACCACCTTAGAAGGCTCGAGGAGGAGCAAGATCAGTTGGCAGGGGAGGTGCGGAGTGTCAGTAAAGAACAGTATCATATGGACACGACACTCTCCAGGCTTCTGCCAAAGTATGGTTCCAAGAAGGGGGAAAGACCCGGAGCTGATCTCAGAAAATTATTGGATCATACTTTGAAAGGCAAGATTGTCAAGGAAGCTGAAAAGAAAATCATTGCCGAAGCCATGAAGGAAATCGAGGCCACTGAGAAGCTAAAGTTTAAGAAGGTGGAGAAGTCAATCTACACTCAGGTTTCAGAGGAAACAATGCAAGAAGTTGCTGCAGAGAAACTGAGTGGTGGAGGAAGAATTGGAACAAGCCAAGCTGGAGCTGAAATGCCCATTAAAAGAAAGGCTGTGGCGGTTGAGGAGCCTGAGGGCAAAAGAGATAAGGCTTCTAAGCCAATTCTGAAAACACTCCAAGTTGAGCAAGCTAAGAAAACTGCTGCTTCTATTTCTGGTTTACCCGTGATCAGAAAGAAGATGGAAGAAGAGCAGAAGAGAAGGAGTGGTTTCAAAAGGTTCACAAGCAAGAGGAGAGGGAACAAAAAAGCACAGAAATGGCTGCATGTTGACAAATGGATGCCAATCCAGCTCAACGATGCATGGGAAGAAATCAAGAGAACTTTTTGGTTCTATTATGATGTGCTCAGAGAATGGAGAGGGGAAAGCTCAGATTCAAATGAGGCTTTCATTGACTATCTCCTGACCTTCTATCCTAAGTATCTTCAAGGCTGGATAAATCTTGCGGATGAAGGAAAGGTGCAGATAATAGCCCCTGGTCCATACTCGTACCCTCCTCCTATGCTGGAGAATGGCTGTGTGAATGAGAAAGCCATTGCTCAAGAGATTTCTCAGTACGCCATTCAGTTGGGCCTGACAGGGAACAATCTTGATATCATTAAAGAAAGAGATGCGCTGAAAAGAAGATATTATGGAATGTTCAACCTTGAGGTGCCTGCTAATGAGGTGGAAGAAGATCAGAACTGAAGAGCCGAGCAGAAGAGCAAAAGAAGACCGAAGATGAAGACTCAGAAGATTCATGTAATCCTTTATCTTTTTGTCTTTTTGATTTTGTTAGATAAGATTCATTGTAACTTGTAACTGTCTACCTATCATCAATGAAACCTTATCATTTATGCTCAAAAGATAATATCTCATTATCTTAATTTACATGTCTTTATTTTGATATGCCTGAATGTTGTCTCTGAGATTAATTGTTGGGAGATTCTCTGTATTGATTAATTATTGGGATATTAATTGTTGGGAGACTCATTATGTATGGAAATTGTTGGGAGATAAACCAATCTTGTAATAGGATAAACTGAAACCTGAGTATAGGTTAAGTGCTTTGTAACAAGATAGGATTTGGCATCATCAAAAAGGGAAAAATTGTTGGGAGATGAATTTAATAAAGAGGTGATTTTGATTAGATCCCAAAACCCCTGAGTATGACATGTTCAGGATAATCTTGAATAGTTGAGTCAGGATTCAGTTTTAGAGTATTCAGGATGTTATCTTTAAAATGTATAGTCAGCAGATATAGATCAGGTTAGGATCTGAAGACTCTGAAGAACTCAGTAAGTTTCTGAAGAAACTGAAGTTTCAGTATGAAACTGAAGTTTCTGAAGACTCAGTAAGAAACTGAGAATCTGAAGACTCAGTATGAAACTGAGATACAGAAGACTCAGTGAGAAACTGAGTAAACTGAAGACTCAGCATGAAGACTCAGTACATCAGTCAGTATATCTGTGAAGACTCAAAAGACTCAGAAGACTCAGAAGACCCTGAAGACACAGAAGACAGAAGACTGAAGACTGAAGAATACTAAAAGCACAATAATTACTGAAGGCTCAGTAATGTACTGAATGCTCAGTATAAACCTGAATGTTCCGAGGCACTGAAAATATCTATCTGAAGGATGCAATATTGAGAAGAATGTGATTTCTTAGAAAAATAGATATTGCCCAAGACATTCTCATGCAGACAAAAGGAACTAAGACAAAGTGTTGTTAAGGTTATATCACTCAGAGATTGTAACCGAAAAGAGCCGTTGAGTTGTCTACCTTTAACTGGAGACAAAAGTCAAAAAGAAGAAGACAGCACTGTACATTACTGACACTGACAGCGGCAGGTCACTGAAAAGATGTCAGAAGTACTAAGTTCTAGACTGCAAAAAGTGATGATCGGCTACATGAAAGGTTATTGCCTAAAAAGTGTTAGGGAGTGTCAAACCCTAAATATAGTCGTTTCTCACACACCATAAGAGGAAACTCACGAAGCTATATCTTCCAACGGATAGTTTTTCAAGAGTGACCTTGGTGTATGCCTATAAATACTTGTGACCCTCTACATTGTAAGGTTACGGGAAATTTGTAAGCAACTCAAGAGCTCAAACTTATTATCGCAAGTTGAAGCACTCGAAAACCCGAGAATTTCCCAAGTGCTTTAAATCGAAGAGAGCTCATTCCACTAAGCCTAGCTTGATAAGATATATCCAAAGCTTAGTCGAGATATCCTAGCCTTTGCATTGTTCTTAATTGTAAAGGATATCTCATCCTAGTTGGAAACCAACCAAGAAACCCCAAACCCTTTGTAAAGGCAGTTTGAGTGTGATTGTTGGTGAGATTGGAGTTGTAAAGAGTAAGTAAACTACATTGAGGTAGTCAGAAAGCTCTAGAGAAGAAGCGAGTAAACTATCTTGGATAGTCAGAAAGCTTGTGTGTGTTTTGAGTAAGTAAACTACAGAGGTAGTCAGAAAGCTCAAAATAGAAAGGTTGGTAAACTACAGAGGTAGTCAGAAAACCTTAGGAAGTGGAAAGGTTAGTAAACTACAGAGGTAGTCAGAAAACCTTAAGAAGTGATTAGTGAATTTCTCTGAAGAGATCAGGGAGAGTGGACGTAGGAGCTTGAGTCTCTGAACCACTATAACTTGCTGTGTTATTTGCTTTCTGTTCTGCTTGATTTATCTGTTGCATTACTTTGAATTGAAAGCATTTTTGCACTGATATTCAGTTGGAATCAATCCACTGAAGTTGCATATAATTGAATCACAACCTAATCACTATTTCATTAAATGGAAGGTTTTTAGCAAAAGCTTAAAACAAGTATAAACTAAGGGCTAACCATTCCGCACATCTGAGTAGCTAGAACAGGTAGTTACCAAACTGAACTTACTCTTCTGAGGGTTCAGTAAGTTAGTTATCTGATCCAAGCAACTCAGGATCTCTGAAACTCAGGACTCAGTTGGGATTATCTGAGGTATCTGAAAGCAGCTCAGGATCACTGTCTCAGGTAGACTTTGACTCAGAGCGATTTGTGCTTCTCAGGACCAAATCATCAGGACAACCTGACCCAGGCTGACCTCAGTAAAAGAAAAGTTTTAAAAAAACACTGAACACGTGTATTCCCCCCCCATACACGTGTAAGACTCGTTTGCACCGGGACCAACACTCCTCACTCTGAAGCTTTTGAGATTTGGCTCAGGATTCTAGAAGCCTCTCTGACGCCCCTTTTGGGATTTGAGGGAAAATGAGAGCATCATACCTTGAACTCTCTCTCTCTTTCCCTACCTTGGGTTGGCTTAGGGCTTATGGTTTATGTATTGACCTCCGGGTCTTCTTGTACTTGTAGCTTGTAATACCACTTGAAGGTAGCTTTGTAGGTAGCTTGTGATATCACTTGTAACTTGTAAATCTGACCTCCGGGTCCTTATCAATGAAAAATTATGTTATTCCATTGCTGTGTTGCTTCTTTTGACTTATGCGATCTGTAGCTTTACTTGACTTGCTTGTTGACTGCAGCTTTAATCGACTTATAAAGTAATCTTCCAATCTGATCAATTCCCCCTTAAACTGATATGTCTTGAACTGATCTGCTCCTTGTTATGAACTTCAGATCGGCTACTTGTCTGACTTTCTGATCTGCTCCTTATCTGAACTTCAGATCGGCTCCTCGTCTGGTCGTCTGATCAGTTGAGATTCCTAACTCAACTGATTTCTCTTAACCTGGCTAGTCTTTTAACCAACTGGTTCTGGAGATCAAACCATCAATCATTTCTGGTGCACTTTCTCCGAGATCCAGAAGCCCTAGCTCGTTGCATAAATCTCTGAATCTGATCTCAGCCAGCGGCTTAGCTTGTCAGTATGGATCTTTTCCATCCTGATATTCTTCTTTTCAACGTGATCTCTGATAAAATGGTGTCTGACATCCACATGCTTGCATCTTGTATGTAGAACAGGATTCTGAGTGATTGCAATAACACTATTACTGTCACAGAATATAGGTACGTTCTTAGCTACGATGTTGTAATCCATCAGCTGCTGACTTAGCCAGAGCAGTTGGGAACAACAGCTTCCTGCAGCCATATATTATGCTTTAGTAGTAGATGTCGCAACTGATGTCTGCTTCTTCGAAAATCAAGAGATCAGTTTATTTCCGAGAAACTGACATGAACCTGAGGTTGACTTCCTGTCGATTCTGCAACCTCCGTAATCAGAATCAGAATAGCCACTAAGCTCTAGATTATCATCTGATGGGTAAAATAAACCAAGGTTTACAGTCCCCTTCAAATACTTGAGAATCCGCTTAGCTGCTTCTAGGTGGCTTTGTTGGGATATTTTAGTTTTGATGAATTATGCCAAAACATTATCAACTTGTGTTTTTGAAGCTAATCTACAGATAACAAGTTGAGGGGGAACGAGAGAACAAATTGAGGGGGAACTCACAAAATCAGACGTAGATGATCAAGATCAGACGAGGCTGCAGATGAGATTGATCGAGATCAGATGAGTAAGATGAGTTCTGGAGTTAACTGATGAGCTGAGCAAAATCAGAAGAAAAGAAAAGCTAAGCCAGCTGATTAGAAGAATCAGAAGGTCAAATGATCGATGACCGTAATGCACTGATCGAAGACCCGGATCGATGACCGATCGTAAGAGGAGGTTGCAGATCGAAGAGGGAGAGATGAGATCGACGAGATCGAGCGTGATCAAGATTAGATAAGCTAACCCGATATGCTAACCTAATATGCTAACTCGATGTACTAACTGATGCAGATAAACCGATATGCCGACCGATGCTATCTCGATCGATCATGCGAAGTCGATCCGATCAAAGCGAGAAGAAATCGAGATATCGAAAACCGTAAATTGCATACCGATCAAAGCGAGAAGTCATCGTAAGAGAAGTCATCCAAGTCATGTTCATCGAGAATCGTAACGCCATCGATGATCGATTAGCTGAATCTTAGTGACCAAGGTCGATGTTTGAAGTCGAAGAATCGAACGCAATATCGGCGAAAGTGTCGAGATGCTCGATCGATAAGGCAAGGCCAAGAGAAGTCTCTTTGAATCAAGAATCCCGAGTCCAAGGAAGCCTCGAGTTCAAGAAGCCGAGGATCGATAAACCCGAGACTCGGAAGATCTTGAAGAATATACCGTTAGATTCAAACCGACGAGGACCAATGAGAGGAAGACAACCAACTGAAAAAAGTCAGTAGAGCTATAGAATAGTATGGATTTGAATGTGACTCCTTCCAACGGTAACATTCAAATTCACACTATAAATACAAGTTCTTCCTTCATTCTAAAGTGGTGGAAGTGTGTGAAATGCGTGAAAACACCATTGAAGCTACAGAGCCAAATCATCTAGCATTTCCACCATAGAACACAGAGAAAGAAATACACGCATATATTCAAGAAGTGTTCTACCCTAGATCTAAGCATAAATGTCATATCCTAAGCTTAGAGATTTTTTCCCAACCTTAGCATTGAGGCTAAACAAATGTAAGGGAAAATCTCACCCTAGTTGGAAACCAAACAATCTTATACCCAAACCCAAGAGTTGGTTAAGTTTGTAGGTGAGTGTGAACTCGGTAAACATCTAGCAATCCCGCAAGGGAGGGTAGGCGATCCCGTGAGGGTGATAAGTCCCGTTTGAGTGTGAACTCGGTAAACATTTGTTGGGTGTTGGACTAACACGTTAAACTAAGTCCAGTTGGTTAAGTAGGTGCCCCTAATGATAGGGAAGAGTGGATGTAGGAGTTGGACTCCGAACCGCTATAAAATCGTGTGTTCTTCTTTGCTTTATGTTCTTACTTGCCATATGCATTCATTCTACAAGCAAAACAACACACATGTTCTTAAAAGCGAAAAAATTTGGAATCACTCGCCTCCCCCACCGCTTTTTTATATGCATTGAATGAAATGTTTCCTTCCAAGACGACTTATAAAAATCGGTTTTAAGGGACCTCCACAGCTTTTTCATTGGATTTGCTTGAAATCGCACATACACCCTCTCGCAAAAAGTAATGTCCGGGTCTGGCCGGCGTCGGTATAGTAGTGATCCAATCGAGCCCTATATTCTTTTCGATTAACTTTCGACCATCTTCATCCGGATCCATCTTGAACCCGGTCATCATGGGAATTTCCGCTTCCTTGCAATGTTGAACTCCAAACTTTGCCAAGAGATTTTTTATTTTCTTACCTGACAGATGAATATCCCTTCTGTACTCTGCTTGACTTGTAAACCCAGAAAGTAATTCATCTGACCCATCATGGACATCTCAAACTTCCCTTGCATCAATTAGCTGAACTTCTCACACAGCTTCTTGTTGGGAGATCTGAAGATGACGTCGTCCACGTAAATCTGAACCATCAAAATATCTTCTCCATCTTCTATTCTGAATAAGGTTCTATCAAGAACTGAGAGAGTGTATCATACCAAGCTCGAGGAGCTTGTTTTAGGCCATAAAGAGCTTTCCTTAAACGGTACACTTGGTTGCCTTTTTCAAAGCCTGGAGGTTGTTCGACATAAACTCCCTCTGCTAGTACCCCGTTTAAGAATGCACTATTTACATCCATATGATACACAATGAACCCTCTGTGGGAAGCATATGCCAGAAACAGCCGAATGGCTTCTAGGCGAGAGACTAGTGCAAAGGTCTCATCATAATCAATTCCTTCTGATTGTGAATATCCCTTAGCAACAAGTCTTGCCTTATTCCTGGTTATGACATTATTCTCATCCCTCTTGTTCTTGAATACCCACTTCGTGCCAATTACGTCTTGATGAGTTGGTCTGTCCACCAATTTCCAAACTTGATTTCTTTCAAACTGTTCCAGTTCTTCTTCCATGGCTAGAATCCAGTTTGCGTCTTGTAGAGCTTCCTCTACTGTAGTTGGTTCCTTCAAAGACAGATAACAGTAGTACATGGCACTTTCACCAATCTGATGTCTAGTTTTGACTCTATCAGATGGGTCTCCGATAATCAGATCAGTTAGATGACTGGTAATCCATGTCCTTCTTTTCTGATGTGCATCTGTTTGGAGAACATCATCCATTTCTGATAGTAGTTCATTACTAGTGATTGGGAGTGGTGTGGAATTATGATCCACTTGATAAGAACATGTCTCAGCTGATGTTGGACTCATCATGTGCTGATGTATGTTTGTAGGAACTTCAGGAGTTCCCCCTGAACCAGATAGTTCAGTTGACATTGTCTCAATTTATAATGACTTCTTCAATCGGTTGCCAGCGTACCTTTAGGTCCGATTGACTGTTGAATCAACAAGATCAAGTTCGGGATGTACACCTTTGCTACGTGTTCAATTTTCTTTTCTCCTTGATGCTTAGCCGATCCATTTTATGCGTGTCGTAGCGGTTGATGGTACGGCTTGTTCTGGAGGCGACTTTCTCTTGTTGTAAGATGTCTCATCAAAGACCACATGGGGTGTTTCTTCCACAACTAGGGTTCGTTTGTTGTAAACCCTGAAAGCCTTGCTGGATGTGGAATATCCTAAGAATATACCCTCATCTGACTTGGCCTCAAAAGTCTTCAACTGACTTTTCCCATTGTTGTGAATGAAACACTTGCACCCAAAGACATGGAAGTATGAAACACGAGGTTTTTCTCGCCCTTCCACAGTTCATAAGGTGTTTTGAAGTGAGTCTTAGTCGAGAACATCCATTCGAGTATGGCATGCAAGATGATTGATTATACTTTAAACGGCTTGGTGTCGCATGTTCAGCTAACATAGTGCGAGCAGCTTCCTTGAGAGTTCTGTTTCTCCGTTCTGCTACTCCATTTTGTTGTGGCGTTCTTGCAGCTGACGTTTCATGTCAGTATACCAAACTCGGCAAAAAATCAATAATAAAAAGAATTCAGGAACTCTGTACCTTTATATGATTTGATTTTTACTATGCTGACACTCTTTTCGTTTTGTAGCTTCTTGAGCAGCTCGGGTATCTTTGTCGTTGTCTCGTTCTTCTTGTATAAGAATACAACTCAAGTAAACTTGGAATAATCATCCACGATTACTAGAGTATATTTGCGTCCATTGAGACTGACTGGTGTAACTGGTCCGAATAGATCCATATGGAGCGATTCGCGAAGATTTCATGGATCTTTGGTCCGTATTCCTTGAATGAGGCTTTAACTGGTTTTCCCTTCTGACATGCGGCACATGTCTGATCTTTGGAGAATATCTCATTCGGAAGTCCCTCAACCAAAGGCACCCTAGCTATCTTGTTAAGAGTCTTAAAGTTCAGATGACTCATTCTTTTGTGTCAGAGCCAACTGCTACTTTTGGAACTCTTAACAATTAAGAATGCATTTCTTGGGCAACTGTTCCAATTTGTTGTGTAGATCGTGTATTTCCTTGAACCAGTTAGCAAGATTTGTTGAGTAGCTCAATTCCTTATCGTACACTTGTCGCTCGAGAACTCAACGCTGAATCCGTTGTCCCAGAATTGTGATACTGATAGAAGATTGTGCTTTAATCCTTCGACATACGAGACTCGCCATTTGTACATCATCATTCTCTAAGGTTCTGAATCCTTTGGTAAAACCAAAGTTATCATCACCGAAGAGTACACGTGGGCCTTTTTTGTTCTTTGTAAGAGCTAAGGAGATGTTTGCTTCAAGTCATGTGCCTTGAGCATCCACTATCGATGTACCAAATAGTTGCTTTTGCACCTCCTTTGTTTGCCAGTCCCAAGCGAACCTGCAATCGAATCAGGCTTTAGGTACCCCTTTGGAATTGGGTCCTGGGGGTTAGTAGTGGATTTAGGGATCCACACAAACAGAGCACTTCTATGAAAATCAGATAGATTAGAAGGTCTGATTTGTCTCCCATACATATCAACATAATCATACGTCTCTTTATATGCTTTCTGATTAGTATGATTATTCATGTGAGCCTTGGGTGACTTAGAAGACTTGAGATTTTTTCTTTATATTCTCATCTTCTTTTAATCCAATGTGGCTCAAAAAAAAAGAGCCCTAGATCTCGGGTTATAAGGGTAGGTACGATCGCTACCATCGAAAAGATTCATATCTTCTTGGCATAGATGGTTTTTGCGGTTTACCTATAGCTTGCTTTTATTTAAACGGTGACCTTGATTGGGTCTCAGATTAGATTTCCTTTTTACAAAGTTGTCTCTTCGATACCTAATCTGCCGATCAAAGTTGAGGTTTCTTCGTAAGAACCGGATTCTTTGTTGATTCCGGGTCGATGCTTAATCATTGGGGTCCATTTATGTTCCCTTTCGATTAGGCACTTGCCTTACTTGCTCAAAGAGTTTTTTTTCCCTTATATCGATACATGTTTAGCTTTTTGTGTATCTTTGTCAGAGACTCGTTTGATTACACTTTCCAAGTGAATCAAACGAGGCTTTTGAGGATGTAGAAGGGTTCTCATACCCAATTCCCTTCTTGTTAGTCGGCGTTCGAAAATAGGAGTTCATTTCTTGAACGGTTTTTGATGACTTCGTGAAAACCTCTATTTTCTTGCGCATAAACTATCCTCGAGATTTTAGACTCTCATGTAGTGAATAGCTCATCAAATTTAGCTTGAAGGATTTTGAAATCATCGAACTTGTTGTTTTGTTGATTGCTAGTTGATCTTTCCGCTTCTTCTCCCGATCGAAGATTTAACTTTCGTAACGTTAAGTTCCTCGGTTACCTTTCGAGCGGTTTCAAATGATTTTAGTTCAAGAGTTTTTCGACAAACATTTTCTTTAACAAAGTCGATTATTTCGATCCTTAGATTGTCATTTTAGAACTTCCACTATTGTATAAATGTCTTTGTGATCGGAGAGATCATCAAGCAATTGCTTTCGAGTAGAGTTGCAAGTCAATCTCTCCGGTAGTGTCTTAATAATAGCGGTGTGGAAATTGAAAAAGCGAAGGTTTGGAGGATACCTCGATTGGTCTTCCTCCTTGGCCATCGTGCAGATTTCATCGTCATCTGAAGAGAATATCGAGGATCTTCATGTTCGTGGAAGTCAACAAAGACCTTTTTTATCGATTTAAGTCTTCTACGGATAGTAGCGAGAATCCTCGGAAGGCAGATAGGAATCATCAATTCCAGATGTGTCAGCAACCATGGCTTTTCTATCTCTGAGGCGTTGTTCTCTTCTGATCCGTTTCTCTTCTCTTTCTCTGGGAGTTAGGTCAGGCGATCGGTCTTTGTAGTGACTGGTTTCTCCTGATTGAAGCATGATCCTCGATCTCGGAACTTCCTCTGCCCGGTGAGTCACTTTCCGTCAGTAGGATCTGTCGGTGACTTCCCTTTCGATGGTAATCTGAACTCCTTCACGATCTGTTATCTCTTTTATCATTTGACAGATCATCTCTTTTCTTTTCTTCTCTGTGATCTCTTCGATCATCAGATCTGGTTCTTTCTAGTGATCTGTCAGTTGGCCTCCTGTTTCTTCTGTCGTCTTGATAGTCTCTGTAGAATCTGCGATACTTACCAAGTTGAGTGTTTGATCTTTCAAGTTTCCTGGTAAGCAGAGCGATCTGTTCTGCTTGACTCATTATGTTTCCAACAGGTTCAGTGACCTTTAATCTGCTGCTGGTTGCTTTGAATGCAACTGATTTAGATGTTGAGGCTTCAGCAGGCGTCTCGCCTTCATCTGCTTGCCCTCTTTCGATTAAATCGAACTCATGGGCTTTAAGGCTTAGGAACAAGCTACTTGGCTTCATCTTGGAAATGTCTTGGCAATCCTTGATTACCGTGACTTTCATGTCCCATTTCTTGGTGAGAGATCTCAGTATTTTGTAATTGATGTCTTTGTCTGACATCTCTCTTCCAAGTTCTCGTAGCTTATTTACTGACATGGTGATCCTCCCATCAAGCTCGTTGATGGTCTCGTTGGGCAGCATTTTGATCTTTTCAAACTTCACCAGTTCAGCTTGTAGTCTGCTGTCTTTAATCTGATCATTTCATTCGCACATCTCAGCAAGAGTATCCCACATTTGTTTCGCAGTTTTGAGATACTTTATCTTATCCTTGGTGACTTTATCCATCGTCTTCATGATTATATGTCTGGCGATTGTATCTAGAGTATACAACTTTCTTTCTTCTGCATCCATCAGGGCTGGGCTTTTTCGTACAAGACTTCCCGGTGCATGATCCAGATCTCCTCCAACTGCTGGGTTGTCGTGATATATGATGATGGGTCCTCATTCAATGACTTCCATCATTCTGCCGCTTATCAATCCTAGATGATTGCACATGTATATAATCTAATCTGCATACTCATCAATTGAAAACTTAGGCAGATCATGATACATACCAGAGGTATTATCTATGTTGAGTGATTTTGAAAACGAATGAGTTTTGAAAAATGGTTTTTCAAGATTTGTTCAAATAACCACAAAGATTCTTCCTCAAGAATCGATGATACTCAAAGCCAGTGGTCTGTAGAACCACTGCTCTGATACCACTTGTAGGTCCCGAATGGGTTTTGTGAGGGTAGAGGTCTAGAGGGGAGGGGTGAATAGACTTCTAAAACTTTTCGTGCGGATCAGGTGTGATTTGCAGATTTCCTTATCAGAGTGCTAGTGTATCAGTTTAGACTGATGTTCAATCTTACTGAGTGCCTGAGGGCAGATCAGTTTGATATCTGTCAGTTTAACTGAGAGTACGGAAGCTTGTTTTTACCCGTGTGAAAACCAGTTTTATCAATTCAGATTCTTAAGTCAGTTTTCAACCAGCTGACTAAGGTGTCAACCTGATCAGATCAGTTGCTTGGTGCAGACTGAGCTTAACTTAGAATATGTATGCGCTTTTAAACTCAGTTGTGTGAATAGTGTAAAGCAATAAGAAAGCAAGTAAATGCACACAAGGTTTTTATAGTGGTTCAGACGAAACCCGTCTTACGTCCACTCTTCCCTTAACACGGGGGAACCTTAACCGAACTTAACCGAACTTAACCTGCGGGACTTATCTCCCTCACGGGATGGCCGATAGATGTTTACCGAGTTCACACTCAACAGATGTTTATCGAGTTCACACTCAACAAAACTAGAAATCAGAAAACTAGAATCCCTAGTCTGAAATCTTGCGGTAACCAACTTGACCTAACTTGAGTTTGGGTAAAGGATGTTTGAGGGTTCCAACTGGAAATCTATCCTGATTATTTAGGTAGCCAAATGCTAGTGGATAGGATTTCTTGCTAAGACCAATGGGATGAACACTCTAAGAATAATCTTCAAATATGGTGTTTTTCCAGCGGAAATTCTGAAGGCTTTTTGCTTCTTGAGAATTTGCGTTAATGTTGCGGTTCCGCTTTGCTCAATTGTTCATGTGAGAATGGTTGGTCTCTTGTCCTCCCTACTTTTCACTTGACGAGCAATCCCATTATATAGACCTCGAAATCAAAGAGCCGTTGGAGGGCAATTTGAATTTCGGGCTATGTTAGGTAGGTTGTAGGATATGATTGTGACGTGCTCTGAATATCGGCGTGGCCGTAGGCATGATTAGCACCATTTATGTCCGCAGCGTCGAATCCCATAATGTCAGCTCTTTTTGTGCACGTGTCGCTTTCTCCTTGGCTTCGCGAGGCGGCACTTCAGTAATTTGTCCTTTAGACGATTGATATTCCTTTTGTAGAAGATTCGTCTTGTCTGGTGTATCTTTTTGATTGACACCAGGTGTGAGCTGACTTGATCAAGTGATTGATCAGTCTACCTTGTTGAGTCTTCTGATGCAGATTGTCTTAGCTCAATATGCAGACTCGGCTGATATAGGTCTTCAGGTCTTCTGGTAGTCTTCTGATCTTCAGGTGACTCTGAGCCTCAGTGTCTTCAGTCATATTGAGTCTACAGGTTTGTTACTGAGTCTTCAGGTTTATCTGAGTCTTCAGGTTCATCTGAGTCTTCAGGTTCGTCTGAGTCTTCAGGTTCGTCTGAGTCTTCAGGTTCATCTGAGTCTTCAGGTCTTCTATCTTCACCTGATCTTCTGACTTCTTGTCTTCTGATTTGTTCTTAGTCTTCTGATCATCTGACCTTATCTGGGTCATTTGATACTTCGACCTGACCTATACATATTGAGTTTCCCCTCAATATGTGACCTATCTTTTACATCAGCTATCTATACATTTCAGCTGGTCATCTTAATCTGATTATAAGTCATCAGTCAGCTAACAGGTCTGACTGGTCCTATCACAACCTGTTTTGGAACTTCCATCAAAACTAAAATACAGAATTTCCCAACAGTCTCTGATAAAATGGTGTCTGATGTCCACATGCTTGCATCTCGTGTGCAGAATTGGGTTCTGAGTGATAGAAATCACACTATTACTATCACAGAAAATAGGCACATTCGTAGTTACAATGTTATAATCCCTCAGCTGCTGACAAAGCCAGAGCAATTGGGAGGAACAGCTTCCTGCGGCCATATATTCTGCTTCAGTAGTGGATGTGGCAACAAATGTCTGCTTCTATTAGAACCAAGAGACCAGCTTGTTTCCCAAAAATTGAGAGGTACCTGAGGTTGATTTTCTGTCTATCCTACAACCTTCATAATCAGAGTCATAGTACCCACTAAGCTCTAGATTATCATTTGCTGGATACCATAAACCGAGGTTTACAGTACCCTTCAGATACTTAAGAATCCGCTTAGCTGCTTCCAGGTGGCTTTGCTTAAGATTTGCCTAAAATCTGGCACATACACCTACTACAAAGGTTATATCTGGTCTACTGACAGTAAGGTATAGTAGAGATCCAATTAAAGCCCTATACTCTTTCTGATTAGTTTTCTGACCACCTTCATCTGGGTCTATCTTGAATGAAGTCATCATTGGAATCCTAGCTACCTTGCTATTCTGAAGTCCATATTTAGCTAATAGATTCCTTTTATACTTCGTCTGGCAGATAAAGATCCCAGTATGAGCTTGTTTGACTTGAAGACCTAGAAATTAGCTCATCTGACCCATCATGGACATCTCAAATTTCCCTTGCATTAGTTTACTGAATTTCTCGCATAGTTTCTGATTGGGAGAACCGAAGATTATGTTGTCCACATAGATCTGAACCATCAGAATATCTTCTCTGTCTTCAATTCTAAACAAGGTTCTGTCAATCAATCCCTTGATGAAACCATTTTCTATCAAGAATTGGGACAGTGTATCATACCACGCTCTTGGAGCTTGTTTCAGTCCATAAAGAGATTTTCTTAAACGGTACACTTTGTTGCTCATTCCAAAGCCAGGAGGTTGTTCAACATAAACGTCCCCAGCTAGTACCCCATTTAAGAATGCACTCTTTACATCCATCTGATACACAATAAATCCCCTATGAGCAGCATAAGCCAGAAACAGCCGAATAACTTCAAGACGAGCGACTGGTGCAAAGGTTTCATCATAATCAATCCCTTCTGATTGTGAATATCCCTTAGCAACGAGTCTTGCCTTATTTCTGGTTATCACATTGTGCTCATCCTTCTTGTTCTTGAATACCCACTTAGTCTCAATCACATCTTGATGAGTTGGTCTGTCTACAAGTTCCCAAACTTGATTCCTCTCAAACTGTTCTAGTTCTTCTTACATGGTTAGAATCTAGCTTGCGTCTTGAAGAGCTTCTTCAACTGTGAGTGGTTCCTTCAAAGACAGATAACAACAGTACATTGCACTTTCACCCATTTGATGTCTAGTTTTGACTTTATCAGATGGGTCTCCGATGATCAGGTCAGTTGGATGACTGGATATCCAGGTCCTTCTTGTTAGTGTTAGTGTCCTAGAGATAATCTATTATAAGGACATAATACTCGATGATATTCAGTTTGATTTAATATTATAATTCATTTAATATTAATGTATGGCAATACACTTGTTTGAATATTATGTTTGATTGTTTGCATTTATTCGTACAAATGTTCCCATGAGTCATTGCTGTCATTGAGGTTGTGAGAACTCAGATGACTTAAGCATGATTCTCAAATAGCCCCGATCAAGGATCATCAAGAATGGGATATTGATGATGCAATGGAGATTGGTGTGCGATCTGCATCATACTCTTAGAGAGTGTAGTAAGATCTCACTTACTACGAGGTGCTAGGTATCTCATGATGGATGCACTAATACCTTAGAGGGTATTGGTATACCCATCCGAGAAACCGTTTGATGTAGTTCCACTATATGTGTCTATGGGTGTCTCGGTTAGTGGGAGCGATGAGATACTCCTTTGACTTGAGGTCAATACGCACGACATGTGTGGGATGATGAACTTTGACCATGACCGACGCTTGCACCCTTCTATGGTAGATATGGCTTGGATTGGGTTCATCAAAAAGTGCATGTGCGTGGTAGTTGAGCTAAGAATAGCATTCATTCCTCAATGTGGATTTAGAGAGAATACTCATCTTCTCATCATAATTGGATCAAAGTCATCGACCGATGCACGTCAACTTAGACTTTGTGGCTAAGTGTGACATAAGTGATCAATTAGTGATTAGAGATAAATTGATTAAGTTATTTGAATAGACACTTCATCATGTTCAAGACTTAATCGAGTATTTGCGAATGAAGGGAGGAAATCGTAATAGCCCATGTTTCAGTTATAGGTAGTTGCACTTTTCTCGCAACGTACCTCATATATTGAGAATGTCTTATTTATTGTCTAGGGTTCAATTAAGACCGTTAGTTTGACTAATCGCTTGATATATGAGGGCCTATGGGTCACACAACAAGTAGTTCCCTTTTACGGATTATAGTTGGTTAATTAAATGTTAGATTGGATTTAATATTTAATTTATGGAGAAGCGATTAATAATAGATTAATTTGGAATTAATTATTATTAATATTTAATTAAATTAGATTTAATTAAATAAGAATTCCCAATAATTATATTTGGAATATAATTGTAGGATTTAATATACATGGAAATAAATCGTAGAGATTTTCATATAAGGCATTTAAATCCATAGAGATTTATATTTAGGGAATTAAATTAAAAGGAAATAATTTAATTCAAGATTAGGGATTTTATTTCCCTAATTGGGCTAACTTGGAAAATAAGCTAAGCCTCACTATATATACAAGCTCTTAGGAATTCACAGAGTGTATCACTTCATATTTTCTCCATAAGGTCTAGAGTTAGAATTTTCCTAGCAAATTCATCTCGGGATTCAACACTGGCAAATTTGTGCAAGTCCGAGTTTGGGGATTACGTGGATACCATAGTAGAGAAAACTGTATACGAATTACTGTAATAATTTTGTTTATGTTTACTCGTATTTAATTATGCAATTAATTTTTCGTTGTTGGTGAACTTTAATTTCCGCTGTGCATGTATTACGTGTTTATGTGCCTATAAATTCCAACACTTCTTTCCTGATTATCATCAGTTTGGAGAACATCATCCTCTTCTGATAAAGATTCATCACTAGAGACTTGGAGAGGTACTTCAGTAGGATCCACTTGGCATGGACATATCTCAGCTGATGTTGGACTCATCATATGCTGAAGTCTGTCCGCCGGAACATCAGGTGTTCCCCCTGAACCAGATGGTTCAGTTGTTACTGTCTCAGCTGTACCAGCTTCTTCACTGACAGTTGTACGTACCTTAGGGTCTGACTGACCTGGTGAATCATCAAGGTCAAAGTTAGGAATGTATACAATGACGTATTTTGAATCCTTTTCTTTGAGCCTCAACTGATCCATTTTCAGTGATTCTGGTTTATCAGGTACATCTTGTTATGTGGCAGATCTCTCTTGATCAGATGTTGACTCATCAAAGACCACATGAGGTGTCTCTTCCACAACTAGGGTTCGTTTATTGAAAATCCTAAATGCCTTGCTGGTTGAGGAATATCCTAAGAATATACCCTCATCTGACTTGGCATCGAAGGTTCGCAACTGACTTTTCCCATTGTTGTGTATGAAACACTTGCACCCAAACACTTGTCTCTGAAGAATGTCAGCAGAGATATTTGTCTTGTTCACAAAAATTGGTGATTGGCTGCGTGTCTGAATATTTCCTAAAGCATGCAAGGGCTCGTTCACCCCTAATGAAGCCGTTCACCATATACTCAAAGAAGAAACCCGAGATGCTATCTCTCCAACGGATAGTTTTTCAAAGGAAGACTTCTTGAAGAGTTGCCTATAAATACCAGAGGCCTTGAACACTTCAAGTTTCAATGGAAATCAAAGCAACTCACAGAGCTCATTCGTATTCAAGCATTCTTGTGAAGCACTCGAAACCCTTAGATTTTCCCAAGTGTTTCATCATTGAAGAGAGCTCATTTACTAAGCCTAGATTCAAGATCTTATCCAAAGCTTAGTTCGAGATTTCCTAGCCTTTTACTTGTATTCTCATTGTAAAAGGATATCTCACCATAGTTGGAAACCAACCAAAACTCAAACCCTTTGATTAGGTAGTTTGTGTGTGTAGAAGTTGGAAGTGAGAGTTATAAAGAGTAAGTAAGTTGTTGTGTTCAGTCTGAAAACTCTAGAGAAGAAGTTAGTAAGCTGTTTGTTCAGTCTGAAAGCTTGTGTGTGTTGATTTAGTAAGCTGCAGTAGTTCAGCCTGAAAGCTCGTAGTAGAAAGTTAGTAAGTTGCTGAGTTCAGTCTGAAAGCTTGAGGTAGTATAAGTAGTGTGTTAAGTAATTTCTCTGAAGTCAGAGAGAGTGGACGTAGGAGCTTGAGCCTCTGAACCACTATAACTTGCTGTGTTACTTGCTTTCTGCTTTGCATTCGTACCGGTTACATATTTCACTAAAAGCATTTCTGATATTCAGTTGGAATCAATCCACTGAACTTGCATTAACCTAATCACAGCCTTAACCACTGTTTTATTAAGGAAAGATTTTTAGCAAAGTAAAACAAGTATAAACTTAGGGCCTACACTTTCCGCACTCTAGATAAGCTAGTATAGATAGTTGTCAAACTGATAAACTCCCCTGAGTAGTCAGTAAGATTATTATCTACTCCCAGCTTATTTGGACTCTGTAGAAGAAACTCAGGATTAGTTGAGCTAATCTGAAGTCTTTGAAAGTCGCTCAGTGTTATTGTCTCAGTAGACTTTGACTCAGGGCAATTTGTGCTTCTCAGGACTAAAACTCAGGATAACCTGACTCACTGATTTCAGTAAAGTTTTAAAAGTTGAAAATTCACTATACACATGTATTCCCCCCCACCTCCCATACACGTGTGAGACTCGTTTACACCGAGAATCATCAAAACTATAAAAAAAATTACCAAAACTCCAGACATCACATTACAAAAATCACCAAAGCTCAGTTACCATAAAAATTAACAAAAACTGCCCAAAAATCACCAAAATCAGAAATCACCAAAAAGCTCAATATCCCAAAGTCACAAAACAGAATAAGAAATAATATACAAACCAATAACAACACCAAAACAATGATTTTTTTTCAATTTTCGCTTCCAATTTATACATAGAAACAACCTCCACATCTCTCATCTTACATCAGTGTCAATCATTGCTCACAAAATAAAAATACACAGAGGGTGATACTGACCAACAAGAAAGAAAAACTTACCGAAATAATACACAAAAAAGATTTGTGGTGGTTTTGGTGAGAGAAAATTTAGGATGGGAGAGAGAGATAAAGTAGAGTAAAATGGGGGAATGGAAAAGATTACGAGAAGAAATTGTTTGGAAATAAAGTGGTGGGACCTCCAGATCCTCTCTAACCGCCGCCACCTCTGCCACACCGCCGGAAAATAAACATTCACATACAATCTTGGCCGGAAACACGGATCATGTACATAGTTTTTTATTTTTAGTACTGAGCTTTTTCGTCCGCAAACACGATTCTTTAATATCTAGACACGGTTCTCCGCGGGAAACACGATTCTCCGCCAGAAACACGATTCTTCACCGGAAAAATTCTTCAATATGTTGGCCTTTTTTTTTATTATTTGATAGAGTACATATGTATTAAGAATTGTGTGAGGAGAATATAATGTGATTGTATTTGAAATTTGAATTAAAGTTGTATGTGATTGTATTGGGGGGAATTAAAGTTGATTTAGATTGATGATTAGGAGTGATTTGATATTTTTTTTATTAACCAATAAAACACACACAAAAATCCCAACTAAATTCAAAGGGTAAATATGGTATTTGATCATCTAAAAAATAGACTACATTGCTATTTTTTGGTTGAATGTATTGGGTTGTTATTACTCCCCCAAAATGTAGACTAGATTGCAATTACCCCAAAGCATAAAGCGAGAACTAGGGCTTCATCTGGATCGAGAAGGGCGGCGGCGACGCGGCCGTGGATCGAAGCTTTGGGAGTAGCGACGCGGTCTCCACCACTAAATCAGGGCCTGAAAGATAGTAAATCTATCAATTTAAGGTTTGAAAGATTTTTCCTATCGGTTCAAGGTCTGAAAGATAGAAAACTATCAATCCGAGGCCTACACATTTTAAGGTCATATTTGACACTAAACCCTAAACCCTGAACCGTAAACCCTAAAACTTAAACACTGAACCCTAAAACCCTGAATCATGAACCCTAAAACCTGAACCCTAAACCCTAAAAATAAAAAATAAGGACATGAAATATAAGTGTTGTGAGGTCCCGGATGAAAAACCCATTTTTGCGCGTGCGGAAGCAAATATTTCAATTTGATGCATATAAAACAGGGGTGAGGGCAGAGTGATTACAGATTTTTTCACTTTTAAAGCTCATGTGTGTTGTTTTGCTTATAATCGAATGCGTATGACAAGTAAGAGCATAAAGCATTAAAGAACACACAATTTTATAGTGGTTCGGAGTCCAACTCTTACATCCACTCTTCCCTATCATCAGGGGCACCAACTTAACCAACTAGACTTAGTTTAACGTGTTAGTCCAACACCCAACAGATGTTTACCGAGTTCACACTCAAACGGGACTTATCACCCTCACGGGATTGCCTACCCTCCCTTTAGGGATTGCTAGATGTTTACCGAGTTCACACTCACCTACAAACTTAACCGACCAACCTGGTTTGGGTAAGGTTTGTTTGGTTTCCAACTATGGTGAGATTTTCCCTTACATTTGTTTAGCCTCAATGCTAAGGTTGGGAAAATCTGTCTAAGCTTAGGATAAGGCATTTATGCTTAGATCTAGGGTAGAACACTTCTTGAATATATGCGTGTATTTCTTTTTCTGTGTTCTATGGTGGGAATGCTTGAATATAAGGCACTTGGCTCTGCAGCATCTTTTGCATATTCTCCACACCTGATAATGAGGGAAGAGCTTGTATTTATAGTGTGGATTTGAATGTTACCGTTGGAAGGAGTTACATTCAAATCCATACTATTCTGTAGCTTCTTGCAGCTTTTCCAGGCTGGTTGTCTTCCTCTCATTGGTCCACGTCAGCTGAATCTAACGGATATAATCTTCAGGATCTTCTGAGTCTCCAGGTTTATCTGATCCTCAGCTTCTTCGAACTCAGGCTTCCTTGGGGACTCAGGATTCTTGATTCAGCAGACTTCTCTTCAGTGGACCTTGTCTGATCAGGTATACTGACACTCAGGCTGACTGAGTTCAGTTCTTCTGTCTTCAGACAATCTGACCCTCAGGTCACTAGCACTCAGGCTAACTGATCATCAGCAGCGTTCTGATTCTCAGTGAATATGACTTCAGATGACTTCTCTTCTGATGACTTCTCGCCTGATCTGGTATGCAGATTTCTGGTTTTCTGATATCTGATTTCTTCTCGCCTGATCTGATCAGCTCACATGATCAGATCAGTATAGCATCAGGTCAGCATATCAGTTTATCTGCATCAGATTAGTACATCAGGCTAGCATATTAGGTTAGCATATCAGTTTAGCACATCTGATCTCAATCACGTCTGATCTTGATCATCTGCTCATCTTTATATTTGATCTCGATCACGTCTGATCTCGATCAGTCTCATCTGCTCCTCTTCTGATCTGCAACCTTTTCTTCTGATCTTCTGGTCATCTGGTCATCTGATCTGGTCTTCTGATCAGGTCATCTGGTCATCTGATCTGGTCTTCAGATCAGGTCAGTTCTGGTCATCTGATCTTTTGACCTTCTGATTCTTCTGATCAGCTGGCTTAGCTTATCTTTTCTTCTGATTTTGCTCAGCTCATCAGTTGACTCCGGAACTCTTCTTACTCATCTGATCTCGATCAGTCTCGTCTGCAGCCTCGCCTGATCTCGATCATCTTCGTCTGATTTTGTGAGTTCCCCCTCAATTTGTTCTCTCGTTCCCCCTCAACTTGTTATCTGTAGATTAGCTTCAAAAACACAAGTTGATCATGTTTTGGCATAATTCATCAAAACTAAAATATCCCAACAAGTGTCAAACATGACCTTAATATGTGTGAGCCTCAAATTGATAGTTTCAATCTTTCAAGCCCTGAATTGATAGTTTCCTATCTTCCAAACCTTGAATCGATAGGAAAAATCTTTCAGGCCTTAAATTGATAGATTTACCATCTTTCAGGCCCTGAATTGACATTTTTTCAATTAATTTTCATGGTCAATTTTTATATTTTTACAAATGTGCAGTGTGAATATATTAATTATGGTTAAGTTTGATACAAAAAATATCTTTGATTTTTTTGAAAAAATCTAGGATGACATCAAAAAAGAATAGAAGGAATTAAATATAATATAATAAACTATTTAGTACACATCTATATAAAGTCTCTATTGAAGAATTATTTATGGTATTTTAATATTTAAATTTTAATCATTCAATTTACTTATAATTATATTTTTATTGTTAAATTATTAATAATACTCCTTTTTTTATAATGCCATTCTGAATTTTCACACAAATTAAAGATATTTGTAATGTCAAAATTAACCTTAATTAATAATAATTAAATATTATTATTATTATTATTATTTGATGGAAAAAAAACTTACGCGCAAGAAACACACCTACTGAGTAGGCCAACCACAGAATCCGGTGGCTCTACCCAACAATTCAGACTATCAAAATAACGACTAGTCCTAGTACGACAAACCCAAGAGATGGAGAAATGCTCTGTGACTATATTGCTGAACGAGGGAGATCTTTTGCAGTCCAGGAATAATTAAATCTTATTAACAATAATTATTTTTGGCTGAAAAATTATTTATATAATACATCTTTAGAAAATTTTAAAAATTTAAATAACCATGTTAGAGATATATATCAGATATGGAGGGAGGGAGGGAGGGAGGGGGGGGAAGAAAAGTCAAACCGACATTTATTATACAAATATTTCAGTAGGCTCAAACAATATTTTGAAAAATTGGAGAAAATATATATTATTAAATAATATATTTTTAATTGTATAATATGTTGATTATTAAAATATCTAATACTACCTTCGTCCCACATAAATTTGCACACTAATTTAATTCTCGTATTTTAGCGAACGAATTATTTATTAGTATTTAAAATAATAAGGTAACTTTTAAGGTGGGGTATGGTAGTCTTATTCTTTCTTTATCATACGTCTTCTTTAAAATTACTTTATCATATCAAATACTAATTCAAAACTCGTCGTTAAAATACGAAACAAACAATAAACGTGCAAATTCCTCAGGGATGAAGGAAGTGTCATTTTATAATATAATTTTATTTTTAACCTGCTTAATAGGTGGAGTTATAACCTAGAGAAATGAATAAGGAGAGGAAAAAAATGTAAATTTGGAATTACAATTGGATTTTTAGGTTCAAATTATTTTTTCAAAATCAGGTTTTTTCAATATATTTGGTCATATTAATTATATCTAACTTGTAACCTCGTATACTACGCGAGTTTAAATGAATTCTTTATATTATTAATTTTAGAATTTATATGTGTTAAATAATTATTTGGTTCAATGAATTTAATTCAATTATTATCATATTAGTTTAGTAACTGCGTATTACGCAAATTCTTTAATTAAAAAAACAAAATATTCATAGAAGTAAATATATTTATATATTTAATAATGTGAAACACTCTTTTATCGGGCATTGACGATTAGGATTAAATCATCAATGTCCTAATTAGGATTTCTTCAAATATAAGCAGATGAAAGAAAGTTGATACAATTACAAACCAATGCTCATACATTTTTATATAATAAAGATAACTTTAGAAATGATATGTAACGATATGGGATAAATAGTTCTGAAATTAAAAATTTAAGTAACTTTAAATAAGAATGCAAGGATTTTGAACGAAATAATCTGGTTGAATTAAAACTTTACATAGATTAACGTGGTTGCACCACATATTGAGATTATCCACAAATTAAGATTCTTTTAATTTTACAAATATAATGAGATGAAAGAAAAGTTGATGCAATTACAAACAAATGCTTAATAAATTTATATGATAAATATAACTTTTAGGAATGGTATATAATCGACGTGGGATAAATAGTTATGAAATAAAAAAATTAAGTATCTTAATTAGATAGATTAAAAACTTACTTAAATAATTTTTAATGAGAATGCACAATTTTAAAGTAAAATAATTTGATTGAGTTGAACTTTACATAAACTAACGTGGTTTCGTTACATAGATTGAAGTAGGTTTTCCAATGACTTAATTGCAAATAAAATTATGATATTTTCATAACTTTCAGTTTAATCTAAACCTTTTGATTATGGGTAAATATAACCCTCACTTTACAATTTTTTGCAATTAGAGCTTACTTGAAGTATACCTCTTGAGTCTTGACTGTGAATAACATGGCTTCCAGCCTGGAAAAAAAAATAGTAAATGTAAGAAAATATAATTTCCACAAGCTCTACTATTTTAGATTGATTGTCACATCTTCGCAATCAAGAGATTTATTGTCTGTTAGCTTGAATTGCAAAAAAATATGAAATTATAAAAGTAAAATTTTATTTAACAAAATAAAAAATTTAGATTAAATTACAATTTAAGAAATATCGTTTTTTTTTTGTGCAATTAAGCATTTACCATGTTATATATTAAGATATACACGATAATAAATTAACTATATTTTAAAGGCTATGTTTTGTATGCATTCAGGTGCACTGTATACTCATAATGCATTTTAGAATCATGCAATTTGTTATATTGAAATATGCAATTTTTTTACACTGAACCATGCAACTATTAATATGGAAAAACAGTTGCACGGTCTAGTGGTTCTAAAATGCACTATGAATGCACGGTGCATCTAAATGCACATGAGATCTAATATATTTTAAATATGAGTGGGTCTTTTTGCACCAGGTGCACCATGCACTCTATAGTGTGTGTTAAAAATATACCACTTTTTGCACTGAAGCATACAATTTGTTATATTGAAACATGCAATTTACGTTCTTAAAAGAATTTGCATGTTTCAATCTAACAAATTGCATATTTTAATACAATAAATTATATACTTTTAAATACACTATAAAATGCACGATAAACATGTTACATGCAAAATCTAACCTTTAAATATATACTATGAACGCTGTATCTTTGAAGAAAGTGTGGTGGGGGGGATGGAGAAAACACCAAAGAAATAAAGGAAATCGAGCTCAAAAAATCATTTGGGATAACAAAACTTTTTCTACCCATAATAATTACAAAAGAATATATGTATTTGTGCATCAGGTCCACCGTGTAACTCAAGTGCATTTTTAAAACGTCCAATTTATTTTATTTGAAATATTCAATTTATTTGTATTAAAACATGTTGTTCAGTGTAAAACAAAATTGAACTTTTATTGTAAACAAGTTAAAAGTTTCACTAAAACAAATTACATGTTAAAAAAATACACTTGAATTGTACGGTGCAATTGGTGCATGCAAGAGTTAGTTTATTTCCAAATTTTTAGATCCTTATAGAGTCATATCACGTTTTTCTTTTCAACCAATAATTTTATATGTATCTTTGATACTTCAATTTTACACTGATCTTACCATACAGTGGCGGAGCCAGGAATTTCAATCAGGGGACCCAATTTATAATACAGTGAAATTAAATTCATTTTCCAATTTTTTTATATATATCCAAAAATGGTTTGGATTAAATATTTTTATATTAACTGAGTCAAATACCAATGTTTTCATAACCGAACCGGTGATCGAACCGGACAGACCACCGGTCAGCGGTTCAACCGGTCGGACCGGTTCAACCGGCGGTTCAACCGTTTTCTATGTTTAGTTAAAAAAACAAAATAAGTATACACCTACAAAAATTTTAATATATATTTTATAACTTTTCATATCATATTTTATAAATTTTGTCTCACCTCATACATTTATCCCACATCGAAAGTGTTGGAGAAAAATGTGAGAGAAATATAAATTTAAAATTTTAAATATTTAATATAAATTAATAATTTAATTTAAAAAAAAAAAGAAAATAACCGGTTATTTCCGGTTGAACCGGGTTTTGACCGGTTCAACCCTGTTCAACCCGAATCCGGTTATATAGTGCTTTTTTAACCGGGTTAGTCGGCCGGCAGTTCAAGTTTCAACTGAACCGCCGGTTCAACCCGATTTTGAAAACAGTGTCAAATACATTTATAAATACATATTTAAAATGTGAATTATAAGTAGCTCTTTCTCTATTTCGCTCCCTCCTCCTCACCTGGAGGATAATAATTAATAATGAATTTATATAAGAAAAAAAAAAACACTTTTAAATTAACCAAAAACTCTAATATTCCCAAATTAACAATAAACAACTTTCTCTATAAGATTAAAATTCGTATGAGACGAGTACAAACTTGCACAAATCAACACTCTTCTTTGCAAAGTGTTAAACAATTAATGTCCAAATTATACTCCGTCTCATCGTGAGATCGTCTCATACAAATGTGACTCTTACTATAAAATAATATATATATATATATATATATATATATATATATATATATAAATAATTCAATTGGGGCCAGGGGCCCAGTGATCCCTTGGCCCCATTTAGCATATAGTTCCGCAAGTGAACACATATATTCAAATTTTAAATAAAAAAAATAAAATAAAATACTTCATCGGTCCCGTAATAACATGCACGTTTACTATTTTCACGTGTTTTTGCGAGCGAATTTTTTATTAGTATTTAAAATGATAAAGTAATTTAAAAAAACATATAATAGATTAGAGATAGATCTATAATACCCCTCCTTAAAAATTACTTTATCATTTAAAATACTAATAAACAACTAGTTCACTAAAATCCAATAACAAAAGTGGGGTGCACATTATTTTGGGGACGGAGGTAGTACATATTAAGGAGAAAAAGAAAATTAAAATCTTGAACTTTATTGAATTGAAGATGATGTTTAAGTAAACTTTTGAACTTTGTTGAAGATGATGGTTGGTTCGAATTCAATATATTTAATATTTCATATGTCTCGTGATTACTGCAACACTTACCTTATTTGAACGTCCCAAAATTACTGCAACACTCTCAAAATGGAAATAAATATAATATTAATATATTCACAATACTCTTATTTTATTTCACTCAGACCTACTAAAATCTATTTTATTTGTTTTGCGTGTCGCTTTCAGTGTTACAGTCCTCTTAGTACTGGGGAGTACACGTTACGTGTTTTGATGGTGTGTTGCTAATAGATGGAAATAATATTTTAAAGGAGTTTTATTAATTCAGGGTCTGAAAGATGATAAAGCTATCAATTTAAGGCATGAAAGATTTTTCATATCGATTCAAGGCCTGAAAGATAGAAAATTATCAATCCTGGACCTGAAAGATAGAAACTATCAAATTAAGGTTTATAAAATTTAAGGCTATGTTTGGCACTAAAACCCTAAACCCTGAACACTAAACCCTAAACCCCAAACGATGAACCCTAAACCTTGAACCATGAACCCTAAACCCCATGAACCGTAAACCTTGAATCGTAAACTCTAAAAATTAAAAAAATAAGAACATGAAATAAGGATATAAAATATAAGTGTCAAACATGACCTTAAAATGTGTGAGCCTCAAATTGATAGTTTTTATCTTTCATGCCCTTGATCGATAGTTTTAATCTTCCAGGCTTGAATCGATAGGAAAAATCTTTAAGGCCTTAAATTGATAATTTTATCATATTTCAGGCCCTGAATTAACAATTTTCCTATTTTAAACATAGGTGTGTGAGAAAATTATGTCAGAAAAAGCAAGAAAGTAAGAGCGGATAAATCTATAGCGGAAAGAGTTAAAAGTGAATATGGGCTCGGATAGTCGTTTGCGCTAACGACAATTCAATCTACCTGCAATAGTAACTAACTATTTCCACTGTCTTTTATGTCATGTTTATTTTCAGCTTAAAATGGATGAAATAAATTCGAACGAAAAAAAAAACTAATGGGGCAAACCTCAATGAATAATAATTTTTATTTGTTTTGTGTTTGGTATTATAGTAGATTGTGACGAAGAGTGTGACTTATATTATAGCAAAGGGTATTATAGTGATAATTGAAAGGTGTGACTTATATTACTAAAGAACATGCCTGTTAAAAAAAACAGTTTCACGGTGAACAAATTTCATAGCATACCAGTGTTAACATGCAATAATTACTCATTCTTTATACGTTGAATGAATATTATGAACTATAGAGGGTTGTTTAGTATATTTTTGGTAAAATGAATAAAATAGAAGCGATATGGAAGATGGCAAGAAAAGAAAATGCGGAGAGCTTTATGAGGTTTTGGGCATTTGTGGGAAGGTCATGTTAGCACTTAGCGGCGAGTGAGTGATACCAAATTGTACTCAACTATCACTTTTATGTGAAAACAATTCAAATTAGATTTATATCTCGTTAATATGAAAGATAATAAAAAGGATCAAATCAAATCATACTTCTTTGCCAAATAAAGCCAATCAAATCGTGCCATGTGGCGCAATCAAGCATTTTCATTCAATAAATTATCTTTATAGATTCATTTTAAATAAAAAATTCATCGATACACCTGTCTAGATACCACCAAACTCAACCCCCATCCCACCCCACCCCATCCCATCAGGTGGTGATGATATATAAATATATGTGTGTACTTTCTTCATTTCTGTGTGGTCTCACTTATAATATGTGGTTTTAGCAAATTCAAGTTTAGAGCTCCATCTCTTATTTAAGTGGTAAAGTTAGCACTATTTGAGGCTCCACCACAACAAAAATATTCACTGCATATGTTATACACACAAGTGCAAATATATTCCATTTTCAACAACTTTTTTTAATGGCTTCTGCAAATTCTGCTTCCCCAAATCATGGTCTCACGGTGCATCAAAATTATGTCGAGTCTAGTTGCTCCCAATCTCACCCCTCTTTCACTCTAGCAGAGGTACTATATTTACACACATATATAGAGAGAGAGATTCTTGTACATACAACTCTTACACCATGCAATTAGTGTGTTTTCTTGAACAATTCTTTGTTTTCAGAGAACATTAATACTCCCTTTGTTTCTATTTAACCGTTCAACTTTATTCGAAACGGCATTCCTTTTTATTTATCACTATACACAAATTTACCTTTTTCTTTTCCAATACTACTCCTAATAAGTAAACAATTAATTGTGATTTTGAGGTACAAATTTAATAAGGGTATAAGAGTCTAGAAAATTTGGTTGTGTACAGATTATAAGAAATGTGGAAAGTACTTATTTTCACTAAGCATTATTAGTCGTTTTCATTGAACAATATCACTTGTTTTCATTAACTCAATGTCATCTCTAATTCTCTCTCATACTTCAGGTGATACTGGAGGTCAAAATGCTATACACGATAGCATTCCCGATGATTGTCACCGGCCTACTCATCTACGGCAAATCCATGATATCGATGCTCTTCCTCAGAAAGTTGGGCAAGGACGCATTAGCCGGTGGGTCCCTTGCGATGGGCGTGGCCAACATCACCGGCTACTCCGTCCTCTCTGGTCTGGCCTGGGAATGGATGCCATTTCCAGCCAGGCCTTTGGGGCAAATCAATGGACACTCATGTCCCAAACTTTGCAACACAGAATCCTCATTGTTTTAGTTGCTTGCATTCCCATTTCCCTCCTATGGCTAAACATCCACCCCATTCTCCTCTCTTGCCACCACGAAAATACCATTTCTACCCTCGCCTCCATCTACCTCATCTACTCCCTCCCCGATCTACTCTTTCAAGCCCTGATAAATCCCCATGCGGATTTATCTGAGGTCCCAAAACATCACTCGCCCCCTCGTGATCGCCTCTGCTCTCGCTCTGGCCCTCCACGCCCCCGTCAACTATATACTCGTGGACCATCTGCACCTCGGTATCAAAGGAATCGCGATAGCTGCATCATTCACGAATTTGTCTCTCCTGTCGTACCTCATTCTGTACACATGCAAGTACACCAAGTCCTTATTCAGGTGCTTCGTATTCTCATCGATACGGCACAAATGGGGCACCATTCTGCGCCTCGCCCTGCCCAGCTGCTTCTCCGTTTGCCTGGAATGGTGGTGGTACGAGCTGATGATATTCCTATCCGGCCTGTTACCAAAAGCGGCCGCTGCAGTCGCGACAGTGGGGATATTAATACAGGCAACGTCCCTCACGTACATCTTCCCCCACGCGCTGAGCTCTGCGGCGTCCACGCGCGTGGGAAACGAGCTGGTCGCGGGCCAACCGCGCAGAGCAAAAACGTCGTCCACCGTGGCGATGCTATGTGTTGATGCGTCCAGCCTGGTGGCAATGTCGTGCATGGTGGGCCTACGCGGCGTGTGGGCCCGCACGTACACGGGGGACGCCGCGATCGTGAAGCTGACCGCGGCGGTCATGCCGGTGGTGGCGGTGTGCGAGCTCGGGAAATGCCCTGCAGACCGCCGGGTGCGGGGTGCTGAGGGGCAGCGCCAGGCCGGGCCTCGGTGTGAGGATTAATTTGACGTCGTTTTATGGTGTGGGCCTGCCGCTGGCGGTGTTCTTGGGCTTTGGGAGTGGGATGGGCCTGTTGTTGGGCCTGCTGGGGGCCCAAATAGTTTGTGCTCTTGTCATGGTTTGGATGCTGATTACAATGATTGGGCGGTTGAAGCAAACAGGGCAAGGGAGCTGATTAGTTAAAGTTAATATTAGTAAATACCACCTCTTAATCCTTTCAAAAAAAAAAAATACCACCTCTTAATTAATTAATTAATTAATTGTTGTAATTCTTGGTTTTTCTGTTTTCCCACCTCTGTAAGTAATAAATTTGGGAGAAATTGAAAAGTGGATTTGCTTGTCTGAGTTAAATATGTGCATGTTGGGATTATTTTATGGGTTAATTACAAAGTGCAATTTGTATTTTTTTTTTTACAAAATAATAATCTATAATATATTTTTTTTAATAAAATGTAACTTGTACTAATAGAAAGTGACCGATTTCAACTCGAGACTCGTTTTTTTGAGAAACTTTCCGACTAAAAATAACCTACAAATAATATGTTGTATATATCATAATGTCAAAAAATATTTTAACAAACATCAAATTAAAGGAATTCGATAGAAAGATGTCAAAAAAAAAGAGTCGGGGTTGGATCTGTCATTTTTTACTAGTATCTGTTTAAAAAATAGTACATATTGCAATTTGTAAAATGCAATAATAAAAGTTGCAATTTATTATTAACTTTTATTTTATTGTTGCAAATTTTGGTGAGAGAAGATATAATAATGATTATGTCTGGTATGCATTAGTGTCACCGTACACTTCATAATATATTTTATAAATTTACGACTTGTTACACTGTAACGTACAATTACGTTTTACGAACATAAATTGAACATTTTAATGTAATAAATCGTAAATTTCAGTGCAATAAATTGCAATTGTTTAAAATATATTGTGAATTGTGCGGTACACAGAGACCCACTATATAATAAAATGTATATAAGTCATTTACACTAATTTCATTTACAATTATTACTTAAATTTGACGACCTACTCAAGGATGTCATTTCTTATCAGCTTCACAACAATTGACGTTTTATGTAACAAACGTTATAATAGAATCAAAAAATACTCGTCATGTTTTATTGTCGTTATTATTATGGATAGGTCTTATGTGAAAGTTAATATTAGTAAATACCACCTCTTAATACTTAAAAAAAAAAAAAAAAAAACCATTTCTTAATTAATTAATTGTTGCAATTCTTGGTTTTTCTGTTTTCCCACCTCTGTGCGTAATAAATTTGGGAGAAATTGAAAAGTGGATTTGCTTGTCTGAGTTAAATATGTGCATGTTGGGATTATTTTATGGGTTAATTATAAAGTGCAATTTGTATTTTTTTTTTTTAAAGAATTGCAGTCTGTACCTTTTTTTTTTAATCAAAATGCAACTTGTACTAATAGAAAGTGACCGATTTCAACTCAGAGACTCATTTTTTGTGAAATTTTCTGGCTAAATATAGCCTACAAATAATATGTTGTACATACCACAATGTCAAAATGTATTTTAACAAACATCAAATTAAAGAAATCCGATAGAAAGATCTAAAAAAAAAAGAGAAGAAAAGAAAAGAAAAAAGAGCCGGGGTTGGATCTAGACTTGCCCAACGGTTCCAAACCGCCGGTTTCGGTTTGGAAAAATACCGAACCGAAACCAAACCGGCTATATGCATGTGCCGTTTCGGGGTTCCGCTTGGTTCGATTCCGCCGGGTTCAGTTTCCTCGATTAAGTTCCATTCGGTTTTCGGGTTCGGGACGGTTTTAAGGGTTCCGATTCGGTTTTTATGTGTTTTGACGGTTTATCAAATTTTTTATATTTTTTTTAAATACTTGATAATTGGAATTAACTTGAACTTGAAGTCTTGAACTAAATTTAATATTATTCAACTAAAATTTAAAATATAAAATGCAAAGTTTACATTTTATAATTCACAAGTTTATAATTGTTAAATTTAAAATTACAAATTATAGCTTACATTACAAATTACAACTTACAACATACAACAATCTACAAATTCTACATATTTCAATACTTAAAATATGTTACACCTTATAAAGTTACAACTTGCAACTTACAAGTAAAACTGTCGGTTCGGAACCGCCGGTTCCGGTTTTCAAATCTTGGAACCGAAACCAAACTGCCAAAATTTCGGTTTCGGTTCCGGTTTCCTCCGGTTCCGTTTTGGTTCGGAACCGCTGAACCAACGGTTCCTGTTTATATGGGCAAGTCTAGTTGGATCTATCATTTTTTACTCGTATAAATTGTTTTGTTTAAAAAAAATAGTACATGTTGCAATTTGTTAAAAGGACGGTAGTACAGATTGTAATTTGTTATTAACCTTTATTTTATTGTGGCAAATTTTGGTACGAGATGATATAATAATGATTATGTCCGGTATGCATTAGTGTCACCGTACACTTCATAATATATTTTATAAATTTGCGACTTGTTACACTGTAAACATAGATTGAATATTTTAATATAATAAATCGTAAATTTCAGTGCAACAAGTTGCAAATTTTTAAAATATACTGTGAAGTGCATGATACATAGAGACCCACTATATAATAAAATGTATATAAGTCATTTACACCAATTTCATTTACAATTATTACTTAAATTTGACGACCTTACTCAAGGATGTCATTTCGTTCTATGTAACAAACGGAATAATAGAATCGAAATATACTCGCCACATTTTATTATCGTTATTATTAGAGTTGGTATGCTGTGAAACTTGTTCACTGTGAAATTGTTTTTTTTTTTTTATGGACATACTCTTTAATAATATAAGTCACACTCTTCAGTTATCACTACGACACTCTTTGATATAATATAAGTCACACCATTCACATTTATAAGTAATACTCTTTATAGTAAAACGTCACACTCTTTACAGTAAAAAGTCGCACTCTTTAGTATTATAAGTCACAATCCTTAACTAATTTCACCGTAAAACTTGTTCACACTATACTTTGCCTTATTATTATGGGTAGGTTTTATGTGAAAATTTTCATACGTGGAATATTAAATTTGCAAATCATAACAGTAATTAAAAGGTGTCGGTATGAATTGTGTATCATAAGCCTATGTAGATTGATTGTGGATAGCCGCTTCTTTAGGCAGTTTATTTATTATGGTTTCGATTTTGGGCAAAAATAATTTAAAAGTAAATTAACCACTATAACATATTGAATATTTATTAATTAATTTCTTACTAATTTATTTAGCTTCGATTCGTAGTTATGAAGGGTACATGTAAATTGAAGTAGTATTACAAGCAAAACATAACATTATTACATATAAAAGTATATAAAGTATTACATGCAAAACGTAACAATATTACATGTAAAAGTATAAAGTATTACTTCCAAAATAAGAAAAATAAAAAATTTGAAGTGTATTAAATGCATGGTTAAAGTAGTATTAAAATTCATAATCAACAATCATTAATGTCTTCTACGTTGATTTAAAATAAGAAATTGAAGCAGTATTACAAGCAAAAACATAACAATATTACAAACAAAACATAACATACATGCAAAAACATAATAGTATTACAAAAAATAAATAATAATAATGATATTACAATCTAAACATAAGGAAATGCCTTCTACTTTGATCTAAAATAAGAAATTGAAGCAGTATTACAAGTAAAAACATAACAATATTACAAACAAAACATAACATACATGCAAAAACATAATAGCATTACAAAAAATAAATAATAATAATGATATTACAATCTAAACATAAGGAAAATTAAGGTAATTTATGAAGGTTATCTAATCAAAACGGAATGTATTAAATGCAAAACATAATAATATTACAATAAAAAAATAATTTTAAATATCTTATACGTACAATTTATAAGCAGAGTAATAATAAAATATGTTTTCTTATATACTTGAATCAACTAAATAACTAATTAACTTTATTTTTCATTGACCAATCAATTGTGAATATAATATATAATTAATTAAAATATATATACCTAATTAAAATGGTTAAACATAATTTATTATTTAAAGAGTCTAAATTTAGAAGAGTAGTCATGTAGTACAAGTTTATACCCTAAAGTAATTTTTCAATATTTTCACTAAACATTTGACTGTTATCTTCATATCAATGTCAAAAATATTACACTAAATCGCTATAGCATAACGATAAGCAGTGTGAGTTTATACCCTAGCGATGCGGGTTCCAAACCTAGCAGTGGTGGTATTTTTTTTAAACCAAGTCAAAAAAAGAAATTTTTACATGTAAAAATTTTCACATTCCAAACCTAGCAGTGGTGGTATTTTTTTTAAACCAAGTCAAAAAAAGAAATTTTTACATGTAAAATTTTTCACATAAGACCGTCTATTATTATTTTGAGATAATAATCATAAATAATTAATTGCTACAAATGCTTGCGGCAACTTGATATCTTTTGCCAGTATTTGATGTACAATTGGTCCAAATTAAATGTGACAAAAATTCATTTGAGACGGTCTCATACATGAAATGGGGTACAACTTAGCACAAATCACACCCACCTTCATCCAAAATATTAAAGCGTCAATGTCCAATATGTTCTGTCTCACCGTGAGACCGTCTTATACAAGTGTGCCTCATTAAATAATTATACTTGTCCTCTGGTATGCACATCATAATTTAAATCAACTTAAATTTTCGGTGAAACTTGTTCACAATAGAAAATTAATTCTATTACCCTTATAATTTATAAACTAGTATCATTATTCTTATACATTAATATTAATACTCGTAGTTCTTAATGTTATGTTATCAATTTATAAGTACAATAATATCAGTTGATAAGTGTTATGATATTGATTTATAAATGTAATAATATATATTTCAAATTTAATTTTTATTTTTTGAAAAATAATAATTTACTACTACGTTTTTTAAAATCTTAATCCCCAAAATGATCGCCTTTGCACCAAAATCAAAAAGTCCTCCCCAAATTTTCAAGTCCGAAATTGGGGAGGGGATTCTGTGTTGTACAAGAGGGTGTTGTGCACTGTCTTCACCCTTGGATCACACACACTCGGGTGTGTGTGTGTGTGCGTGTGTGATCTAATGGTCTGTATGTGCACAGGATGGTGTTGCACAACACCAGATCTGAATCCCCAAAATTGCAAGCAAGTAAATCCAACTTAATATATCCCTTTATATATTAATAGGGATTTTTTTTAATGATGTGTCAACTCCATGTTAATTTAATCTGTGTGTCATTCAATGAGAAATTTGAGTACACATGTCATTTTTCTATTTGGTTTTTTTTATAAAAGAATCCTATATATCATGAAACTTAAAGTTTTTGTATATAGTTATTTTCTAATTGTTTAGGTATCTAAGATATGTGTGAATGTTATAAAATATGTAATTCATATTTATTTCTTTATGTTTTATTTAAATATATAATATTATTCATTTATCTTTCTTTTAGTAATTTTTGTTTGACTTAATTTAAGATAAATAAAATATTCATTCTAAATGCATTTTATCTTAGTGTGAATTATATTCAATTATTAATTTCTTAATAAATAAGTTTATTTTGTAATTGCTCTTATGTATATCTTAACATATTTTATGTGGCAAAAGTATTTTATATTATAATTCATTCAATTTTAATTTTTTTATTATTATATATTAATTTATTTATTTATTAGTCTTTTCTTAGTCTTTTTTTTTTTTTTTTGATTTATAGGTTTTAATTTCATATTAAAATGGATAAATAATAATTGACACAATAATCTTATTCCAAGGTTTAAGAAAATTTACTAATATACACCTTAAATACTTATTAATTCATATTTAGTGTATTTATGCACTTATTTATATATTTAATTAATAAATATAATATTTATTGAAAATATTACAATTTTAATTAAAACCAACGTAACACGCGGACACTAAACTAGTATATATGTAAATAGAAGTAAGGAGAGAGAAAAATAATATTTATTGGAGCAAGTGAAGTCTACTTACTAGGTGGTGCAATAGTGGTTCTCACTCTCTTTTAAAGAGAGTGGTTTGAGTGGCTAAGTCTTCTATACACCCAGGTGCACCGTGCGCTCATAGTGTACTTTAGAAGCGTGCAACTTGATATGCTGAAAAATGTGACTTATTTACACAGAAAAAGTGAAATTGTTAATGTGGGAACATAGTTGCATGCTTCTGTTTGGAATAGTTGCACGCTTCTGTTTTGTATAGTTGCACGCTTCTAAAATGCATTATGAGTGTACGGTGCACCCGGGTGCACATGAGACCCACTCGATTTGAGTTTATCAATCTAATTTTTTTTCACTATTAATTTCATATTTCAATAATAATTTTATTTTAAATTTATTTTTAACATATTGAGATGTTAAACGGGTTGACCATAACCCATTAGGGCCAGCCCTATAGGGCCGCGGGCTAAACGGTCCCGAGCCTTAACCGGTTAATTTAAACGGGTCACTAATAGTTGAGACCTAACCCTAACCCTAGCGGGTTACGGGCCACCTAACGGGCTCCCAATAAATTTTGAAAAAATATATATATCACACATTGTCATCTCTTCAAAAAGGTTCTATACTGCACCTTTGAAAAAATGAAACATGGCATGTAATAGAACATCTAGATGATAGTTGATACTCCAATTCTCCAAATTAAACAACAGATGATAGTTGATACTCCAACATCTAGATCATAAGTCATAAGCCAAACACAATTTATAGAAAATAAGCAATAAAAACAAGAAGATGAATAATAACTTGACCTTTTCCGTTTAGAGTTAAATAAATTAGTCATGACTTGGTATTAATTTTGGAATTACTGTCACATCTCCAAAATCCCACCTTTATAAATTAGTCATGACCTGGTATTAATCTTGGACTAACTTATAAAATTATAGATAAAATTATATTATATATATTAACATAACACAAGGCGGGCCAATCGGGCTGGCCCGGTTAATTGGCGGGCTAATTGGTCCTCGGTTTTAAACGGGTCTACCATTGCTCGGCCCTAACCCTGCATATAATAGGTTTAACCCATTTAGCCAGGCCCTGATTAACATCTTTAATATTCATATATACCCTTAATGATTACTTTTCATGGGTATTAAAATTATAAATATTGTGTGAATAATTTTTTCAGCCAATAGTATTTATTGTTATAAATATTTAATTATAAAAAATTAAGATTAATATTGGCATAAAAAAAGTACATATATGTTAATTGTTTTTTAAAGATTTTAAATATATATTGCACATATAAAATAAAATGCATATCTAAAATATTTATTTTATTATTTTTAAAGTATTTTTTATTTATTTTAATTATACGATTTGAATCTAAATAATTCCATTTTAGATTATATCATTTACGTATATATATTGCACATATAAAAATAAAATTCATATCTAAAATATTTATTTTATTAATTTTATCATATTTTCTATTTATTTTGAATCTAAATAATTTTATTTTAAATTATATAATTTTTTGTCGAATTTTAATATCATTTTATACATTTTAGTATTTGTGGTGAATGTAGTACATAATTAAAAATCATACGATTAATTAAATATTTGCACTAATATAATCTTTATATATTAATGAAAAGTAGTAGTTGAAGAATTAATATAGATTAATGAGTAGATGAACAAAATAAATTTAATTTTAATATTTATTACAATACATCTCATTGCACAATCTCATGTTTAAAAAATAATAATTCAACATATACATCACACGCACCGGAGAAATACTAATTAAAGTAAAAAAATAATCATCAAAAAGTGAATTAGTCCTACATTTCCGACGAAGGAACACATATGTAACAAAAAATTGTATCATAATCGGAAAAGAAATAAAAGAATGGCATCTCACATAAACTTTCAATGATCATCGAGAGAGGGGCAAGGGAGCAATTGCGAGAGTAACGAGACCGTCCATTTAGGCCCAAATAATTATTCTAAAATTTAAGAGCACAAAATTATTAATATTATGTATTCATATAGTATATATTTCTATTACTAACTTCATATGGCATAGAACCCCTCTCAACCTCATAAGCAATCAAGAGATTTCTATTTACTACCCTTTTCGCTCTTCCCGTTTTCTTTGTGGGTGCCCCTACCACATATATACGACACCTTAAATTCAAATTATACTTAAAAAATGAGTATTTTGCACTTTTGATCCCACGAATTACACTGTGTTTTCGATCTAGTCCCACCACTGACAGATTTAGTCTCACATAAATTTTAATTTGTAAATGTGATCCCACCGTTACTTTTTCCGTTAAATTACTTGCAAATGTGGTCACATAGGTCATGAGACATAATTAATACTCAATTAAGACTTAACCACCTTTCAACCACTGACAGTTTTAGTCTCGTACGTTATGAAACATAATTAAGACCAAATTAACCAATTAATTGTCTGGGCCCACTTGCACATATAGTCCCATAGGTTCCATTTCTTCCCAATTACAACATTTGGGCGCCAATTTGCCCAATTACAACATTTGGACGCTAATTTACTGTCAATTTCAGTCCCATAAGATTGAAATTTGTCAAAAATTGGTGGGGAAAGTCAAGTTTTTCCCACCAATTTCAACCCAAAACCTAGATTTTTCCCTTTGCTATATATACATTCCACATATATTCACACATCAACAAAACACATTCATGAAAAAAGAAGCACAACACATTTAACACTAATTCCAAATCCAAAAACACCTAAACACATCATGTCTTCCTTATCTACCGCTCGAATCCGACACAACCTTATTTGCTATTGTGGGAAAGCTTGTCGTACGTACGTTTCTCAGAAGCCTAGAAGTAGAGGAAGACTATTTCATAACTGTCCTGATTCCCTAAGTGAAGGTGGTGGATGTGATTTTTTTATGTGGACTGAAGATAGCAATAAGGGGGCTGAAGATAGCAATAAGGGGGTTGGTGAAGACACTGACTCTAAGGTGGTTGAGGAGATGAAAATTCTGGTTCAAGAAATCAAGGTTCTGACTAAAGCAATCAAGGAACTACTGAAATTGAAAAAATTGTTTAGCTTGGCCTGCCTCTTCCTCTTTAGCTTCTGGAGAACTAAGTCATCATCTTCAGGATCTTCCTCTGGAGGCATCCAAAAATCATCATCATCTTCCATGAAGTGATCTTGATTTGGAGCTACTTCAGGTTCATCATCTTGATTTGGAGCTACTTCAGGTTCATCATCTTCAATTGGAGCTACTTCAGGTTCATCATCTTCAATTGGAGCTACTGCAGGTTCTACCACATTTTTAGGATTCCATGAATTCATCTTCCAAAATTCATCATCATCAGGATGTGGAGCATCTTCAGGTTCCATCACATTTGGAGCTACTTCAGTTGACTGTTTTGAGGCCTTTTATGTCTGATTTGGAGCCACCTGTGATACCTCTTCAACATGGATTGGACCCTCTTCATCTTCAGTATGACTTGGAACCACCTGATAGACCTCAAATGCATGGATTGGACCCTCTTCATATTTAACCTAACTTGGACCCACCTGAGAGACCTCTTCAATAGGTTCATCATCATCAATCAACTTTGCTCCCTCAGTGTGATTATCCTCTTCAGGATCACCCATAACTTCAGCAATAACTTCACCATCCTTCATCACCTCCACTGGAATCTTAGTTCTCTCCCTCAGATCATTCTTCACCTCAACAGCTAATAGCATTCCTGGTGGTTTAAGTATTTTTACATAATCAGTCTTCAATTTCAGTACCTCCTCCTCAATGTAAAGCTCTACCTCCCCCCATACATCACCTTCATTAACAATTGTGATCTCTTGTGGTTTATCTGTCTCCAACCACAATGTTACTTCTTTCTTCACATTGGCATTAAAACACTTTATATATATATATATCAGCTTGACTCACAACTAAATGAACTCTATCATCCTTCCACCTCCCATAATAAACCTTCTTACCTAGATATCCTAACTATTCACATAGTTTATCTATATAATCAATATTGCATTTAAATTTCTCCACAAAGTCAAACACACTCACAGTGCCTCCAATGTACTCAAATGGTTCTACATCTTTCGTCTTTCCACCGTGGTGCACTTTGAGGGTGTAATAGCCTAATAAGAATGGTTTTTGAGCTGAAACAATAAGAATAATTCAAATCAGTTACTGTATACACCAACACCCAACAAAATCACACCACAAAACACCCAATAAAATCCAAGACTTACTGAAGAAAAAATGATCTTCGACAGAGAAACAGAAAATCAAAAAAGATTACTGAAAATTTCACACTAAACCCTAATATCACTATAATCGAACACCCATCACTGAAAATCGAACCCTAAACCCTAATAAATAATGAAAATAGAAAGTCCAAGAACACCCAACACAAATTACCCAAAAACTCGAATAAGAATCAATGAAATATATACTTACCATAATCCACAACTCCATATTTAATAAGGTCCTTTCTTCGCCACATTCATGAGGGCGCACTGGATTGTGACCAAATCGAGCGATTTTTTGGGGATTTTAGGATTTTAGGGTTTTCTGGCGATTTTCCCTCTTTTTTCTCTCAAAACGCACGAACACCTACTACTATGTGTTTTGTGTGTGTGTTAGTTAGTTTTAAGTTTGGGTTTAGGTTAGTTTTTGTTTTAGTTATTAATTAATTCGTTAAGACATATTAAGGTTTAATACATATTAATTATAAGTTAAACATGCTCCGTCTTGCGCTTAGCGGCTCGCCGTTAGAGTCCGTCTATTTTTGGGACTAAATATGAAAGTTCAGTTAAAAAGTGGGACCACATTTGCAAATTAAAATTTTTGTGGGACTAAATCTTCTAGTGGTGGGACTAGATCGAAAACACGGTGTGGTTCATGGGACCAAAAGTGCAAAAAACTCCTTAAAAATTCACTGACTACTCCATTTAATATTCTCTTTTGTATCGGCGTAGCCAAATTAACAATTTCTCTTTGGTATCGACATAGCCAAATTAACAATTCTTCTTCGAATCAATACCACGGTCACCGACGTCCAACTCCACCAGATTTTTATTGGGATCCATCCACTTCTTCTGCACTATAGTCAATCACTTCTTCTCGATCATCTTGTCCAATCCAACATTTGGAGAGAAAAAAGTTCAAAAAAAGCAAAAATTGTTCACTTGAAGACTATGAAACAAAATTGCCATATTTCGACTACTACCATCGTTTGCAGCTGCTTCTGTGGAATGTTATATTATCAAGATAAACATAAGAGATTAAAAAAATATATATGCATTTGAAGTCCATGAAATAAAATTGTTATATTTCAGCTATAACTTTGATGCACATTCTCGAGACTTATCTGCAACATTAAGGCTGAGAATTAATCTAAAAAATATGATTTATGTTCATTGTTAAATTTCAGCTATAGCTATTGATGCACATTCTCGAGACTCATCCCCAACATTAAGGCTGAGAATTAATCTAAAAAATATGATTTATGTTCATTGTTATATTTAAATTTATATATTTATTGATGCATATTCTCGAGACTCATCCCCAACCCGAGAATTAATCTAAAAAATATGATTTATGTTCATTGTTAAATTTTTAGGTTTGATATATTATGCCGGAAATTGTTGGGATATTTTAGTTTTGATAAATTATGCCAAAACATTATCAACTTGTATTTTTACAGAGATCGGGTTATTGTTTTCAAAGATCAGTTCAGATGGTCACATTAAAAACTGTGATCTTTGAACTCCCGCTCTGATACCACTGTGATGTCCCGATTAACACCGATTTTGCGCGTGCGGAAGCAAACATTTCATTCAATGCATATAAAACAGGGGTGAGGGCAGAGTGATTCCAGATTTTTGCTTTTAAGAACGATGTGTGTGTTTTGCTTATAATCAAATGCATATGGCAAGTAAGAACATAAAGCAGTAAAGAACACACGATTTTATAGTGGTTCGGAGTCCAACTCCTACATCCACTCTTCCCTATCAACAGGGGCACCTACTTAACCAACTGGACTTAGTTTAACGTGTTAGTCCAACACCCAACAGATGTTTACCGAGTTCACACTCAAACGGGACTTATCACCCTCACGGGATTGCCTACCCTCCCTTTCGGGATTGCTAGATGTTTAACGAGTTCACACTCACCTACAAACTTAACCGACTGATTTGGGTAAGGTTTGTTTGGTTTCCAACTAGGTTGAGATTTTCCCTTACATTTGTTTAGCCTCAATGCTAAGGATGTGAAAATCTCTCTAAGCTTAGGATATGGTATTTATGCTTAGATACAATGAAGAACACTCTTGGGTAAATTTGGATATTTAATGCTCTGTGTTCTTGAATGGAGTTGCTTGAATATTTGGCTTTAATTTCACTTTGCAGATCCTCCATTATCTTCTTTTGAAGATAGTGCAATGTATTTATAATGTGGATTTAAATATTACAGTTGGAAAGTAATATTCAAATCAATACTAATAACTTCCAAATTTTTTTAACGTTTTTTCAGACTTTTTCTTGCGAGCTTTTATGTCACATCAATATGTGTGTTGTCTTCTTATTGGCCACCGCTTTTTGTGTGTCTAATCGGATCCGATTTCATCTCGCCTTATTATCGCTCGACTCTTCCGATCCCGGTCGTTTGATTCGGGTATGCATTTTGGTCCGCAGAACTGGGTCCAGAGAAATCTGGTCCGCAGATTTCGGGTCCAGAGAAATCTGGTCCGCAAAATTGTCTCCTCGATCCGACAAGACAAAGATATCGACAAGACAACATCAGTCAAGAAAGATCTCGTCAATCGATTCGTCAAGAAGACGTCACCAGATCAGTCACCAGTCGGGTCACCAGATCGGGTCAAGAAGATATCGTCAAGAAGATCGTCAAGAAGATCGGTCACCAGACTCGTCAAGAATATCAGTCACCAGACTGGTCAAGAATATTAGGTCACCAGATCTCGTCAAGAAGATCTGGTCACCAGATCCGTCACCAGACTGGGTCAAGAACATCAGTCAATCAGATCCGTCACCAGATTCGTCAAGAAGATAAAGACATCGATTTCTTCTTCAAAAATTAGCATGTTTCTTCTTGTTCAAATTTCATCATGATTTCGAAACTCATCATCATCGATCTCGACGGCCTAAATCTCGTGACCTCGTCTCGATCTCAATCATCTTCGCTCGATATCGTGAGTTCCCCCTCAATTTGTTCTCTCGTTCCCCCTCAACTTGTTATCTGTAGATTAGCTTCAAAAATACAAGTTGATAATGTTTTGGCATAATTTATCAAAACTAAAATATCCCAACAATCCCCAATATTAAGGCTGAGAATTAATCTAAAAAATATGATTTATGTTCATTGTTATATTTTAGCTATAGCTATTGATGCACATTCTTGAGACTCATCCCAATATTAAGACTGAGAATTAATTTAAAATATATGAATTATGTTCAAAAAGTATTTCTGCAATATCTTCATTGCTCACAAACAACATTGTTGCCAGGGATGCGTGTTACAATTTATATATATATATATATATATATATATTTAATTACTTTATTTTTAGTCATTGTAGAATTAATTAATTGTTCTACCTTTGACAATAATTTTAAACCTCCTATTATTTGTAGTTTTTTGGAAACAACTTTACTTATAATTAATTTTTTGGATACAACTTTATTTATAATTAAAGTATTAATTTATATCTAAGGTTTATGACTTAATTTGTGATAACTTTTCAATTATTTCTTCTTTCTTTTTATAGTCTCTCTTTTGATATTTGAAATATAATTGTTAATACAATGTATGTTGCACGTTATATATTAACATGTAGGGTAAATAGAACAAGTTACCTATATTAAAAACATTAGTTCTTCTAATTATACTAATTTACTCCGTTGATGACATTTTTTTTAACAGATGGTAAAAATGGATTCTCTAGAAATCTTAATAATAATCTACTCATTTTAAAATTTTCTGAAATTATTTTAGAATAGCACCCCACCTTTAGAGAGTTCTACATGATTAAATGCATTTTATCATCAAGAAGGTATTATGTGCACCATGTTCACCATACACCACTATTATTATTATGTGTAAGGATTAACACTTTATTTTTAAAGTGTTAGTTCTTACAAACAATAATAATAATAATGTATGGTGAAAATGATGCATATAATATGTGGGTTTATGATCAAATATTTTTTTAAGATAATTAAAATCATTAAATTCAATCATAATCATTAGAATTATATATAATTTTTATAATATTATCACTAAAATTATGTATGAATTTTATTTAGATAGTTATTAAAATATATGTGTACATACTTACCCCTATACATCCATTAAAAATTATAGAAAAAAACAAGAAATTATGAACTCAATGAGAAAATGATAAATGTTAGAATTAAGTCGTCGACATATATGTGTGTGGACAAAATAAAATTACTTCAATGAAATGAATAACATTTTTAAATTTAGAAATTTTATACTTTAAAAATCTTTCAAAGTTGCGTTGAGTTAGATGTGGGTGAAGCTATGAACTTCTGTGTGGTCTTCCCGTGGTGTAAGAACCTGGGACCTGAGATTGTGATCGTAGAGGGGGACGCGAAGATTGTGGTAGATGTTGTTCTTTCTTCTAATCCATACTTTTCTATTTTTGGGGATTATGTTCAAGCTTGTAAGACTGCTCTTACCGATTTTTCTCATTTCTCTATTCAATTTGTAAAAAGGAGTGCCAATGTTCTAGCGCATGAATTTGTCGATTCTTTAAGAACTCTTTTTACTGGGTTGATCCCCGGACTTTGTGGTTGGGCTTCCCGTCACCTCATGTACTTGCAATAATACAAGCTAATTGTTCCTGCTTTAAAAAATAAAAATAAAATTTTATACTTTAAAAAAGAAATATGTTTATACCTTATGTTATAAATCTAGATAATTTTATTACAAATAAAAAGATTAAATTAAGGGCAAGACTACACAATACAGAAAAGAGATGGGTAAAATAGTTTAGAAAAGTTTTCCACATGCAAAGCCACATTTAATATACTAGTATAAAACCCGCATTTTACGGAGAATTTTAAATATATTAATATTCATGATTATATTTAATGGTAAATTTTACATGTGTATTAAAATTATAATTATTTTTTTTGAGTAAGTTTAAGGTTAAACTTGTTCATAGTATGAAAATTTATATCATTACACTTACAAATTAATACTATTACACTTATGAACTTAACCACTATACTTATAAACTAAGATCATATTATTAAATGTTATTGATATTAGTTTATAAAAGTAGTTGTATCAGTTTGTAAATGTAATGGTATTAAACTTCATATTATGTACAAGTTTTACAGGAGAGTTTGTGTTTTCCTTTTCATATGTAAATTGATGTCACATATGTAATTATATAAATAATTAGTACAAATAAATTTCAAAATTTATGCAATTAAAATTATTTAAGATAAAGAGAGAAATATATAGAGGAAAAACTATAATTTGTAAGTTAAGGCTATTAAATCATTAGTCAATTTTCCTTTTAATTTACCTCAACATTCTCAATATAATATGACCATGTTTATCATAAACTTATCATTTGTGCCACATCAAATACATGTACAATGTATTTAACGGACAAACGACACATAAGCAAAATTAATGAAAAAAATGAAACATAAACAAATCTTATATAATAAAAGGAGAATGCACTTCACAAGGTTTCGACAAATGACACTCTACTTGCTTGACATGTGTGGCATAATCTTACTTGTCAGCTCTCGACATGTGTTATAGTCTAGGTGTCATTTTCTCATTATTTGTTTAAAAAAACCAAACATTTTTTTAGGAAAACCACCCTTCAAATTCCATCTTTAGGCTTCCATACTCACTCCACCCCACTCTCTCTCCAGAAATGTCGTCAAGTCACCTAGACTATAACATATGTCGAGAGCTGACAAGTAGGATTATGTCACATGCCAAGTAAGTAGAGTGTCACTTGTCGAAACCTTGTGAAGTGCATTCTCCTTTTATTATGTAAATTAAGTCGCTTGGATGCGCCGTCGGGGGAAACAGAAGGCCACAGTTTTGACTTCGTCATTCATCGTGTTGGGGAATAAGTTGCACAGATCTATTCGGGATGAATATTTAAATACAAATTTAATTCTTATAATTATTACTAGCATGAATTAATCCTATATTAATTCAAATAATAATCCAACAACAAATCATGCATATAATCAATTCATGTAAATCCTACGCATACAGAAATTCTACGAGTTTACGTGAACGTACCTCTTGGGACGGCAATGGTCTTTGTTGATTAAACACACCAAAAGAACTTTCCAAGTATTCCCTTAATCCTTGCTCGACTATCCGGTGGTAGGACGCTTGCGAACAATTAACAAAAGGAAAATAACTTGTTGCACCACCTTTGTGGATTTACTAATTTTTCCAGCACATGGAATTGTACTTGGGAATGAAAGAATCATCCCCTATTTATAGAGCATAGGTGGTCGAAATTTTGGGCAAAAAATAATGTGGGAAAATATTTTCTTGATCTCCAAGAAATCTTGAATATATCTTCTATATTCTTTTTTCCATAATTATAATATTCCACAAAATCCCACCTACTCTTTGTTATGGGATATTTTCGAAAATTATAGGCAAGATTCCAAGATTTGGATCTTCTTGAATTTATGAGATATTCTTGTATTTCAAGAAATACATATCTTCCATAATATCTTTTCAAGAAAATCAAGAAAATCTTTCTTGCCCTTTATATTTCAAAAATTTCGAAATTATCTTCATGAATAACCAAGTGGGAGATTTCTTGAATTTAATGAGATAATCTTGTATTCCAAGAATACATATCTTCATTCCATAACAAAATTCAGAGAAAATTTTTCTCCCCTTTTATCCATAAATTTCGAAAATAATGGAAAAATTAAGCAACAATATTTATTTTATTTTAAAACCTTTTTCAGTTATTGGACTATATGTTGGGCTACTTAGGGGGCCTTTAGGAGAATTAAGATTGGATCTTCCAATGGATCTTGAATTATCAATATTGAGCCACAATATTATTCAAGTCCATAAATATTAATTAATCCCACTACATAATTAATATTGCACTATCCATCTTAACCCATATTACAGTCAATATGACTCCCGGTTATTATTTCCCCTGTTTAAGATTATCTAGCCCATTAATTAATTCAAGCCACTGAAATAGCTTTCCATTAATTAATATCTTTTGTCCTTGGTCAAGGAACGGTTCAACATTATTATCCATACCGGAAACTAATTCCACTTGCAAGATTTGGTATGATAAAAGCTTATGAACCTCCCAAAGGGGCAAATCGAACAAAGCGTGACTTGCACACGATTCTCCGTATTAAATCTTAGCAATCACATGTGTCCAATAATATTGCCCAAGATAAAAAGTATTGAATCTCGTTGATTCTCTACCCATGATAAGTCAAAGTAATAGTTATCAACCACACGTGATCCTATTTAAGGAACGAAGATTAAGAAATAAAGAACTATCGAGGTCTAATTCTTCCTTGTTCGGGCTCAAGAATTTGTCCTCTACAGTCCTATTCAATTGCATCGGTCATGCACTAGTGTAATCTCTTGGTCAAGACAAGCCAATCGAGCCTTTACACTTCAACCTTTCACGATGGGTTGTTCATTTCCATCTAGGTCGTGAATGGCGTACTTTTAGTTACAAGGGACTGTTAATTTAATCTTCTGTGATCTGGTATCACTAAATTAACTACAATATAACACGTACGATTTATTGAACAGTTATGCAGTAAATATATGTAACATTCAATGATATTTAAAGCATCGATGATAAACAATTTATTTCAAGAATAAGTCCAAAATTAGGTTTTGATTATACAAAGTAAAAGGCATACTTTCCAGTATAATCCCAACAATCTCCCACTTATACTCAAAGTCTGCTTTTAAGTATACTACAAACATGTCTCGTGTAGTTCCTAATTCGTGACATCTAATGTCACCTACACGAACCTAATAATTTCTCCCACTTATACTCAAAGCAGATTGGCAACGGATTTGACACCCATTCCTTCCACATGTCTCTTGAATGTATTCAGAGGCAGACCCTTTGTGAATGGATCTGCTAGGTTGTCTTCTGACGCTATCTTTGCCACATCTATATCTCCTCTCTTAACGATGTCTCGTATAAGATGGTATTTCCTTTCAATGTGTTTGCTGGCTTTGTGGGCTCTTGGTTCCCTTGAATTTGTAAATCGTTCCTAAGCATTGTCACAATAAACAAATGATTCATTGGGCAAATTCGAACCACATTCAAGTCCACTAGGAAGTTCTTGAGCTAAACCGCTTTTTTTTGCCTCGCAGCGACTACATATTCGGCTTCCATGGTAGAATCTGCGATGCATTTCTGCTTGATGCTTCTCCATGTCACGGCTCCTCCCCCATGCAAAACACACTACCAGAGGTAGATTTTCTGGAGTCTATGTCTGATTGGAAATGCGAGTCCGTGTAGCCGATGGGGATTGGACTATCTGACTGATAAACTAACATTCTATCCCGAGTTCTTTTCAGATACTTCAGAATGTTTTTAACTGCCGTCAAATGTTCTTTCCCCGTGTTACTTTGATATCTTGCCACCATGCCAACGACAAAGCAGATATCGGTCTCTGACACAAAGATTGCATACATAAGGCTTCCGACAATTTGAAGCATAAGGAATGCCTCTCATGTCATCTATCTCCTTTTGCGTCTTAGGGCACATTTTCTTGGATAGATGGATTCCATGTCTGAAAGGTACGAAGCCTTTCTTGGAATCTTTCATGCTGAATCGTTTCAAGACAGTGTCTATGTATGAAGCTTGCGATAAGACTATCATCATTTTCTTGCGATTTCGAGTGATCTTGATCCCAAGGATGTGTGCGGCTTCCCCTAAGTCCTTTATATCAAACTGTTTTGAAAGCCATGCCCTTACGTCTGATAACACCTTTACATCGTTCCCGATGATCGAATGTAAATCTACGATAGTACTAAGAATACCAATGCAGTTTCGACACGCTTATTTGTACACACAACTTTCGAACTCATTTTGATCGAACCCATAAGACTTTATAACATGATTAAAATATTGGTTTCAAGCTCTGGATGCCTGTTTGAGTCCATAAATGGACTTCATGAGCTTACAAACTAGGTGTTCTTGGCCTTTTTCAATGAAGCCTTGGGGTTGTTGCATATAAATCTCTTCATCAAGACTTAGTTAAGGAAAAGCCGTCTTGACATCCATTTGTCGATTTCAAAGTCGAGATCTTGAAGAATCGATAAGAGAATCGGATGGACTTAAGATGGCTACGCTAAAAAAAAAGTTTCCTCATAATCAATCCCTTCTTTCTGAGTATAACCTTTCGCCATGAGTCTTGCTTTGAAGGTTTCCACCTTCCCGTCCGGTCCTCTTTTTCTCTTATACACCCACTTGCAACCAATGGGTTTGATCCCATTAAGTGGTTCGACTAGCTCCCACACTCTGTTATGAAACATAGAACCCATTTCGGCTTTCATTACTGTTTGCCAAGAATCTGCATCCTTGTCTTGGATTTCCTCGTCATGGGTCTGATTCGTCTTGTCCGGGAATCAAGTCCAAGGACTCTCCTATTCCCATGAATCTCTCAGGTTGTTTCACAACCCTCCCACTACGACGAGGTTCATGTTGTGTGGTGTGTCGTTTGGTATATCATCTTGTATAGTTGGCATTGAGGTTAGCCCCCTTAGCTCATTTAAGGTAATCTCACTTCTGGGTCTTCTTTCGTTCATATAGTCTTCTTCCAAAAATCTAAAGTGGGTGCTTATTACCACCTTTTGATCTTTGGGACCATAGAACATACACCATTTAGTTCCCTTGGGGTATCCCACAAACAACCTTAATTCTGATCGAGGATCCAATTTTCCGGCTTCCTTGTCCAACACGTAGGTCGGACACCCCCAAATCCTCATGTGTCTCATACTAGGCTTGCTCCCGGTCCACAATTCTTTGGGAGTTTTGGGAACCGATTTGGATGGCACCAAGTTCGAATGTAGGGTCTTTGTTTCAAGGCATGACCCCTTAACGACTTGGGAAAATCCGCGATAACTCATCATAGATCTAACCATTTCAAAAGAGTTTTACTTTCTTCGCTCGCAACCCCGCTTTTGTTGAGGGGTTAAGGTGCGATGGAGTGGGATGCAATCCCTTCATCGATAAGTAGTTCAAAAACTCATCATTTGAGGTATTCGCCTCCACGATCGGATCGTAGAGACTTGATACGTTTTTCCCTATGATTCTCTGCTTGAGCCTTAAATTCTTTGAATTTCTCAAAGGTCTCAGATTTATGCTTCATAAGGAAAATATAACCGTACCTTGAGTAATCATCAATAAAAGTGACAAAATACTCATAACCTCCTCTTGCTTTGGTTGACATTGGACCACATACATCTGTGTGAACTATTTCTAACACTTCTTTGGCTCTATTCCCCTTAGCTCCAAATACCCTCTTGGTCATTTTACCCTCCAAACATGATTCGCAGGTTGGAATTGGTTCAACTTGGAGAAACTCCAGTGAACCATCTTTCACCAACCTTTGGATTCTCTTTGGATTTATATGACCTAATCTTAGATGCCATAGAAGTATCTCATTCACGTCTAATGAACGTTTTCTTTTCTCGGAAACAGTTGATGTGTTATAGGATGCATTTCGTGAGTGGTGTGCACAGTTAATTGTATAGAGATTATTCGACAACGTTCCATGACAGATAAATTTATCAAAAAGAGAAATGGTAACAACTTTATTAAAAGTAACCGAATATCCATCAAGAAAAAGTTTAGAACCTGAAATCAAATTATTTCTAAAACTTGGAACGTAAAGAACATCTCTTAAAATTAAAACTCTGTCTTCAAAAGACAGGTGCACTTCTCCCACTGCTTCAGCTGCCACTCTCGTAGCATTGCCCAGTGTGATGAGGATCTTACTCCCACTAAGTTGCCGGGTCCGCTTGAACCCCTGTAATGTGAAACAAACATGATCAGTGGATCCCGTATCCACCACCCATAAATGGGAGGCATACGCCGCTAAACAAGTTTCAACAACTAGTGCGTGAGAATTACCTTTCTTTCCATTCCTTTTGGGATTGGAACAGGCTGACCTCGAGTGTCCTATTCTCCCGCTTTCCAAAAACTTTCCTTATGCTTGATTCCATGCTCTTATTTGATGTTGAGTCTGCTTGGTTCAACCTTCTTTTCTTTTCATCATCCTTATCACAACATGACCTAGGATGAAAAGAAGATTTCTGTTTTCCCAAGTTCTTTTTCACGCGCTCCCTTTCCCTTTCAACCAAAGTGAGAGCATTTACAAGATCATCCACTGTAAAATCTAGATCTTCCATTAGATACTCAAGATAGTGGTGATTATAGCTCTTTGGTAAGGATTGGAGAATGAAATCAATCTTAGTCTTGAAATCACATTTTTCGCTGAGGATCTCAAGTTCCTCAAATAGCACCATAACCCTAAGGACGTGCTGCGCTGCAGTCGTCCCTTTTTCCATTTTTAATTCAGCAATTTCTTGCTTCACACTTTGGATTGCCATATGGGTCTGATGTGCGAACATCGCTTCGAGATTCTGTAAGATGTCTGCAACTGACTCATATTCTTGATGAAGGTGTCTAAACGCATCTGACAGATGTGCCATAATTGTATCCTTTATCAATTCATTTGCCAGTTCCCATTCACCATAAATCATCTCATCCCATATTCCGGCGTCCTTAGTTGATTTTTCGGGTTTTGGTGTATCAAGTACCCATTTGGAAGGTGATGCGGTTAGGACAGGTTTTAGTTTGTATTTTCAATCAAAATAGTTTTTACCAGTAAGCAAATTGTCTTTAAGTATATTGGACAGTGGATTAGAAGGTTGCGACATGATGAACTGAAATAAACAATAATATGCATAAGCACAAATATATCAAAAGGTTCGATCACATGCATCATATTAAAATCTAAAAAAAAATATGAACATGCATCAGCCAACATCTCAAAACAGTTTAAATAAGCCACGTGGGGTGGGTCATTATTTAAATACATTCAAGCAGGTTACAAACAAGAATAGTTACAAACCTTTAATATCCAGATTAATAGTTGGCTCCCACTTGACCAATATAAAATTGATAGGGACTTCGGGGAAGTATATGCATATCAATTTTATACCTAAGTAATAACCATGATCAAAATTAATTCAATTTTATTATCCGGAATAAAATTGTCAATTAATTATTTAAACATACTTAGTAATTTTTTTGATTGTGAGATTTTTTATTGGGCAACTCTCATGCAAACACATTTAAACAAATTAAATAAAGCATAAGATAACACAATAATAAATCAAGCAAAGCAGAAAAATAAACATATTGGGCACAAATTATCCAATTGTCATGGTTCGATTTTCCTTTGCTTGATCTTGAAGAAACGCCGTCTTGAATTTCTCCCACTCGATCGTCTCGAAAAAGGACTCCATCTCGAAATGTCACGCCAAGTAGCTCGCAAATGATGGATGCACCCGATCCCGGCCCTCGGCTAAAGTCGACCTCGGCAGACGCCTCGGAAGCTTCCCGCCTTGTGCCTCTACAGGTTCGGCGATCCTCGGCAGCGACGCGTGTACCCGTGCACAGGTTTCGCCACAACTTTGTCTCGCCAGGAATCAGCGGCTTCCAAGCGTCCCCTGCAGCCCGCCCAAGATTCGCCTCCGTCCGTCGGCCCGTCTCGCGGTCGCGCGTGCAAGACGTGCCCCTTCGCCCGTCTTGCTCGTACGAAGATCTCTGATCTCGGCCCTCGCCCTCGGCCCCCACGCCTGCGTGTGCCGTGCCCTGGTCCAAGATCCGCGTCGCGCGGCCTGCCTCCTTGGCACATTTCGCGCGACGCACGCCGCCTACGCCTGTTCTGGATTTTATCCTTTAATTCTTCGTCTCCGTCCTCGTTTTCGATCCGGTTACAATTTATTTACAAAAAATATATAAAACTAGATCTAAACTAGTCTATTACATTGATCAAATCAAACAAATCCTAATCTACTCGTGGATTTTCTCACGAGGCAAAACGAATCCGAACGAATCGAATTAAAAACCACAATTTATATGCATGCATAAATAAACACATTAAATTCCATGACAATTGGATACATGCAAAACAGATCTAGCAATTCTACTATCCAATTTCAAATTTAATGTCAGCGAATTAAATTACAATTTAAAAAATTCAGAGCCCGGAACCGTGGCTCTGATACCAGTTGTTGGGGAATAAGTTGCACAGATCTATTCGAGATGAATATTTAAATACAAATTTAATTCTTATAATTATTACTAGCATGAATTAATCATATATTAATTCAAATAATAATCCAACAACAAATCATGCATATAATCAATTCACGTAAATCCTATGCATGCGGAAATTCTATGAGTTTACGTGAACGTACCTCTTGGGACGGCAATGGTCTTTGTTGATTAGACACACCAAAATAACTTTCCAAGTATTCCGTTAATCCTTGCTCGACTATCCGGTGGTAGGACGCTTGCGAACAATTAACAAAAGGAAAATAAACTTTGTTGCACCACCTTTGTGGATTTACTAATTTTTCCAGCACATGGAATTGTACTTGAGAATGAAAGAATCATCCCCTATTTATAGAGCATAGGTGGTCAAAATTTTGGGCAAAAAATAATGTGGGAAAATCTTTTCTTGATCTCCAAGAAATCTTGAATATATCTCCTATATTCTTTTTTCCATAATTATAATATTCCACAAAATCTCACCTACTCTTTGTCATGGGATATTTTCGAAAATTATAGGCAAGATTCCAAGATTTGGATCTTCTTGAATTTATGAGATACTCTTGTATTTCAAGAAATACATATCTTCCATAATATCTTTTCAAGAAAATCAAGAAAATCTTTCTTGCCCTTTATATTTCAAAAATTTCGAAATTATCTTCATGAATAACCAAGTGGGAGATTTCTTGAATTTAATGAGATAATCTTGTATTCCAAGAATACATATCTTCATTCCATAACAAAATTCAAAGAAAATCTTTCTCCCCTTTTATCCATAAATTTCGAAAATAATGGAAAAATTAAGCAACAATATTTATTTTATTTTAAACACCTTTTTCAGTTATTGGACTATATGTTGAGCTACTTAGGGGGCCTTTAGGAGAATTAAGATTGGATCTTCCAATGGATCTTGAATTATCAATATTGAGCCACAATATTATTCAAGTCCATAAATATTAATTAATCACACTACATAATTAATATTGCACTATCCATCTTAACCCATATTACAGTCAATATGACTCCCGGTTATTATTTCCCGTGTTTAAGATTATCTAGCCCATTAATTAATTCAAGTCACTGAAATAGCTTTCCATTAATTAATATTTTTTGTCCTTGGTCAAGGAACAGTTCAACATTATTATCCATACCGGAAACTAATTCCACTTGCAAGATTTGGTATGATAAAGCTTATGAACCTCCCAAGGGGGCAAATCGAACAAGCGTACTTGCACACGATTCTCCGTATTAAATCTTAGCAATCAGATGTGACCAATAATATTGTCCAAGATAAAAAGTATTGAATCTCGTTGATTCTCTACCCATGATAAGTCAAAGCAATAGTTACCAACCACACGTGATCCTATTTATGGAACGAAGATTAAGAAATAAAGAACCACTGAGGTCTAATTCTTCCTTGTTCAGTTCTGAAGAATTTGTCCTCCTGTAGGTTCTATTCAGTGCATCAGTCATGCACTAGTGTAATCTCTTGGTCAAGACAAGTCAATCCGAGCCTTACACTTCAACCTTTCACGATGGGTTGTTCATTTCCATCTAGGTCGTGAATGGCGTACTTTTAGTTACAAGGGACTGTTAATTTAATCTTCTGTGATCTGATATCACTAAATTAACTACAATGTAACACGTACGATTTATTGAACAGTTATGCAGTAAATATATGTAACATTCAATGATATTTAAAGCATCGGTGATAAACAATTTATTTCAGTAAATAAGTCTAAAATTCAGTTTTGATTATACAAAGTAAAAGACATACTTTCCAGTATAATCCCAACACATCGTTGCTGCATAGTTTTTGGTGCAGAACAGATCTGTTCGCCGCTGCTGTAGGTGAGCTGCCTTCGTAAATGCAACTCCACCGCGGTCATATACGAGGTAATCCAAATTCATACTTTTTCTATTTTTTCTATTATTTTGGATTTAGACAGAATTGTAGGTTGTCTTAGAGTAGTAGTAAAATTTAAGGTGTGAGAAAAGCTTCATCTTCGTGTGTCTTTGAGAGTGGGGCTAGATTAGGTGTAAGAGAGCATTGCCTCGATTGCTACACCATTGCTGGAGTGTAGACGAGTCTGTCTGAGCCCGTTTTACAACCCCACATACACAAGGCGGGCAATACTCCTTAATTACCGATGAGTGAGTAGTTTTTTATTCTTCTACTCCCTTTTATTGGTAGATTCCTACAAGGCTACAAGTTTGAATTCTGGAAAAATTATTAGTTTATTTAAAATAGAATGAAGGTATTGAAAATGAGGATTCAGGGTTGTTCAGTATAAGTATAAAACTTAGTAGCATGAAATGTGATTAACTTACATTTCTGAAAATTGGTTTGGGGAAGTGGAATCAAGTCATCGAGAAATCTAGGGGTACAAGTATTATGCTTGAGCATGTTGGTGCAAAGAGAAAACTTATTTCTAAAAGAACCTTTTGTAATTGTATAATGCAAGTTCCTGATTTTGCCACAATGCTAAATGATTGTAAAATGAGATATACATTTACAAAATGAGCCTAAAATTGAATTTTGACTTGCTAAGATGCATATTGCATTATGTTATCTGGAGTAAAGAAAGCCAAAGTAGATTTAAATTAATTTTGACATCAGCGTGTGCTAATTAGTGGAATGAGATTGTTATATTTAGTCTCTAAAATAACTAACTACGACATCACTTATGTGTTGCTGAGTCATTTTTTGTGAGGGAAGATCTTTTACCTTTTTATCTTTTCAAATCTTATTAAATATAGTGTGGTTTGTATATCATAAGACAGGTGAGGATGCAATGATACTTCCATAAAATCTAATGAACTGCGTTTTGTGATTTTAAAAGCAACAACTTACAGTGGAAACTAAATTAATGCTCTTTGGATCTTTTTTATTTAAGCATCTGAATTTCTAGAATTAATGATATTCTTCTGGTTACAGCTGATAATGCTTCTTGGTTAATAGATCGATTTTGGGCGTGCTAGATCGATTACTCTCCGAGTAAGTTTTCAATGTTTTTGATTAACGGTATGAGCTGTATTATTTAAAACTTTTTCAAATTTACAATTTGTTTTATTAAGAGTTGTTGGTGGTATGTGCCTTTTGGAATACTAAACAGGGAATGAGAAGTTATGAATGTTGATGTCATCGTTGAGATGTTCATGAATTATGTATACGTTTCAGAAATAAATCATGGATTTTCTGTAATGATGTAGGGGAAGGATCTGTTTGCAGATATAAAGATGATCAAATGCTGAATTAGTCCAGTCTTCACGTTATGAGGTGAAGAGTCTTGTTACGAACGAGTGAGTATAATTATCGCCCTTTTATTCTCTGCCAATTGTTGTGCCCAGTTTAACATTCCGGCCAACAAGTAAATTAAATAGTGAATTGAGAACAGAAAATGATAAGGAACTAAGAAAATTTATTGACCCAATTCTTCTTTAATAAGACTACGTCTGGGGGCGAACCAAGTCAGGAGTGTTTTTACTATGTTCTTAGTTTTAACACTAAAAGCTCGAACCCTCTTTTATGTGGCCATTGAGGTCTATTTATACAAGTTTTCTCGCCTTTGGGCGGTCGATTACATATGAAATGTCATTAATGGGCTTCAATTCAGCTACCCGAGAAATCCGCTCTGTCGGGTCAATGGTCGACTTGGTCAGTGGGCGCCATTTGTGGACCGAGCTTCGTGGGCGGATTTTGCATCTAGTCTAGTCGCTCTTCCTGGTCGCCTATAGCGACTTGTAATCCTTGCGACCTCCAGGCAGGTCGCCTACATATGTGTTAGGGCAGTGATCACCTGATCTGGTCGTCAGGCCATCTGGTCTCTATATTGGTCTTCTGATCATCTGGTCTTCAGGCCATTTGAACCCTTTATCTGATCCAGTGTTTTCATAACCGAATCGGCGACCAAACCGGTCTGGGTATCGATTTCAACCGTTAAACTGATTATTGTATATTACTTTTATATTTTGTACGTTTCATTAAAAAATAAATATGTATTCATAAAAAATTAAAATTATACTAATTTATAATTTATAAATCTTATATTAAAATAAATATAATAGAGCTTGGAGACCAGAGATGATGGCGTTATGGATTAATTCCACACAATATGTGACGACGGTAAAGAGATTAAATGAATTTGATGACTCTTGAATGAATTTATGAGAGAGAAAATGACACTGAGATAAAAACAATAATATTATACAGAGAGATTTAGAAAAAAAATAATGAAAAAATAAAAAAAGTGATATAATAAATAATAAAAATAATAAAACCGGATGAACCGTTTTTAAGGAGTAATTGGACTGGCGACATGAGTTGTTCACGGTTCGACCGGTTCAACTGGGCGGTTCAATCTGTTTTTGAAAACACTGATCTGATCTTCATGCCCCCTGATCTCCTGACCTCCGGTTTCTGGGGTCTTGCCCCAGGTCGCTCTGCCTGGCCACTACGCAGTGACTGGTCGGCTTCTCGACTTCTCCGCAAGTCGGGTTTATTCTTTTCAGAACACCAATTTATTCATAAAATTATGTCTACTTATAGAACATGATTAGGTAGATTAATAAAATGGATGTAAATTTGTATATGCAAAAGTATTCAACTGTAGTCATTGAATATGCAAATTTGGTTACAACATTATTATTCGTCCTTTTTTCTTAACACTAACACTTCTATGTTCAATGTTGTCTTTGATTTTGTTGACTGCAGGTTGACGATCTAGGTTGTTCTGCAAGATTCCAGAAGGTTATACAAGCTTCAAGAATCGAGTGGAAGGGACTAGATCATGCGGTTGTTTTCAGAAGATTGGAGAAGACCCACTAAGTGGCAGTTATAAAGATCATGCAAGAGTGGATTGAAGAGTTTCTAGATCCTTCAAGGAGGCTCTAGTAAGGCATACACGAAGTCTATAAATAGAAGACCTTGATGTTCACATCAATTGCCGAATATTACTACATATCGTGTATTGTTCAGTTGATGCAACAACCAAGCATCAACTGTACAGTGCGTGAGTGCATCCAGAGTGATAGGGTCATTGTTGTGGAGTTATTTTACCATAAGAGAGTAATTGTAGGGTTTACAATACCTCGAGCTGGTGTTAGATTTGTTGTATGAGGAGTGTTAGTCTCGGTGTTAGATAGTTTCACACTCATAGAATAGATCACCTTTGACAGTGCATAGATACACTTAAGCCTTTAGATCATATGCTTGATCTTGTTTCAAGAGGATCGATTTGTGAACCTCTTTGTATTCATTATTTTGATAAATAGTGATTTTGGCCATAGGGCTTCACAATCTATATTGATATAGATTGTGCAAAGTCTTATTAATTTCGTGTGTTATGTTTCTGAGTCTTCCGATGTTTCTGTCTTTTGAATGTTACTTTGAGTGTCACAACATTCAGTGTAACATTACTCTGATTTTACTAAACACAATCCCATAAAACACACTTTCAAATATGAATATAACTATAATTTAGCATGTAAATCTTATATAATTTTTTTTTCCGACAATACAACATCCATTCACACACAAATTAGCTTGTTCACTTCATACAACTCAAAATTTCAATAATCATCCATATACCATATCACAATACACCTCTATAAATGACAAAACATATAATCACAAAAGCAAGATAAGCCACAGTACAACCACATGTCGTCATCTATGTACACAACTCCACAGCTTGTCCAGTACGTCTGCCATGTCACAACATCTAAAGATTACCTACAATGCATAAATTACGTGAGATATACTCAGTAAGCAGAAATTATGCATGATAAAATAAAACTTCTTTCAAAATCCTCTCTCAACTCTTTTTTGAATTCACCAATTTATTTATGAAAAACTCAATAGGTTTCCTGACTCACTATTATGCACCACATCAGCACTCAACTCGATACAAGAGCACTGAGCTCAATAACGGGAGCACTGGGCTCGATACAAGAGCACTAAGCTCAATAATAGGAGCACTAGGCTCAATAACAGGAGAACCAAATTCAATAATCGGAGCAATAAGCTCAATAACAGGAGCACTAAGCTCAAACAGGATACACTTGATGCAATGATACGCGTAATACCTCACAAAATTCACATAACATCGAACTCACCAGTTACTTTCACAATAACCCCATAAATCACAATTTCATTCAATATCCATAACTAGCTCACAGACTCATTTCACATTAATCAATGAATATACAAATATTTCATATCAATTACCAAATACCAAACATTCTCATAAGTCACGTAATATCAACAATTAATATTTTAATATAAATAAATTACACAAATAATATATTTATTCAGTGTAATTGCAAATAAATTTCTACTTACCTAAAATTCACAAAATATTGCTACCTCAAACTCCTAAACTGTCTTAATCGAGCCCAACTTTATTGATTGCACAACCTTGGCGTCTACCACCTTGAATTCTCCTTCCTTTCTCTTTCCCTTTTTTTCTTCTTTCTTCTTTTGCTTCGTCGACCACCGCCTCCGTGTTCTTCCACCTCTCTTTTCTTTTTTGGGGCGTGTTTATGTATATAATAAGCACCGCCTTTGACAATCCTTTAACTATAAAGTCACTTCTATTTCTATTATTATAACATAAGGCCCCGATTGGTAGAGCTACAAAATTTATAGAAACAATAGTCTCATGACTATTTTAATAAGGAGAAATACTATAAAGATGATTGATTGAAATTATTAAAAAGAGTGTGTTAAATATTATATGTTGATTGATAAAAAGAGTTAAAAGTGATATAAAATATTAAAAAAATAATTAACATGTGAAAATTACCAATTTATCCTTCTCCTCTCCCAATTTCTTCAATTCTGCGTTTCACCATTTTCGGATTTCTACAATCATTTGCATCAAATTTCTTCCATAATATTACAATATTCATATATATATATATATATCATATATACACGATTGTGCACAAAGCCAATTTGAAAGGAATTCTTTATAGGGCTTTTGCATCAAGAGAAAGAGGGGAAAACAGGCAAGCAGAGCAAAGCAGCCATAGCGAGCACGAAAGTTTAGTGGATCATGACCCAAGTTTTTGGTTACAAACTTTTCTATCTTACAAACCCAATTCCCAAATCGCGCAGCTTTTCTATGTTACAAAGTCTAAAATGATTAATGAAAATTTCAGGAACAAAGAGATCAAAACCCAAAATTCATATGGTATTAGTTTTGTGATCAAAACCCAAAATTGATCCAAAATTGCAAAGTTGGGTTACGATCTTACTGAAATCTTGAGTTTTCTGCTGCGATTCATCTATATTTCGATATAAAGAAATCGAATTCTTCCTTTCTGAGTTTTATACTCACTGTTATCGGCCCTAATTTTCTGGTGAATGGTGAAGATAAGGGTAAATTTGTGAAGAAGTAGATAAAAAATGATGAATGGTGAAGAGCAAGTGAATTTGTGAAGAAGAAGGTGAAGAATTTGGGTTTTCGGATTTGTGAAGAAGAAGGTGAAGAATTTGTGAAAAATTTTGAGCAAGTAAAAAATTGTGAAGAACAATGAAGATAAGGATAAATTTGTTATTTTGGAACACAAAAAACACTGTAGAAGTCATTTAATTATAATATCACCTCAAAGGTGATATTAAATAAAGAGAAGTGAATAGTGATTTGGGGGCTAAGGAAGGGCGGGCTGACTGTTTGGGACCAAGCCAGACGTTTTTTGTGGGCTATCAATCAATTTGCTAATTTAGTAGGTCAAGCATTTTAGAGGTTATAAACCCCTACTAATCGGGGCCTAAGTATATATTATTAATACAGTGCACATATATTCATATATTTTACTCCATCCGTCCTATTTTTTATTATCCGATTATTGTAGTTACGAAGATTAAGAAAAAATAGAAGATAATATTATTAAATGATGTAATGTGGGTAAAGTGAGTTTGATGGACGGAAATAATAATATTAAATGGTGTAAAGTGAGTTTGGTATACAAAAATAATAGTATTAAATATTATTGAAAGTTGTTTTATTTTCTTTTTAAAAAATGACTAAACAAAATTAGGACGATTATTTACGAAAAATGAACAATCAAAATTATGATTTAGGAAGTATTATATTAACACTATCACAACTGCTAGCAATTATGAAACCTATACGGTTGATAAGGGTTACATACTTCTACTAGTTTCAATGTGTATTGTGTGCGTGTGTATATCCATGTGAACAAAGGCAATATAACATGTTTAGATCATTTATTTACATATTGCTCTCTAATTTAATTAACACCATTAAATTTAATTAACACTATATCATTTATGAGGGCCACTTAAATTATAATAAGCTCTGTGAATAAAATAAATTTTCTCACCACTAATCACATATAAGTTTATTAAATAGTTGAATACTTTAAACAATTCAAATGCAAGATCAATAACGCAGACTAGTAAATAACATATAAAATATTAACACGTAAATAATATAAAATACACACAATGTATGAACTATATTAACCTATGAATGGTGAGAAGCTCGGGTATCATACAATATATTTTAATTAATTTTTTATTTTAAATTATAAATTATGTATTGTTTTAAATATAATGTATTTATAATTTTATATCATGTTGATTCAATATTTATTGTTTTTTAATTGTTTATTGAAAGTGTGTGTTCGTGATTTTCAGAGTGTTGATAAAAATATTATGCAACATAAACAATAACGTATAAACAGCGGAAGCCTTAAAAACGCTTTGTAAAGGATTTCAAAATTGTGTATAGTCTTAATTAAGACTATACGAGGCTCATGACTAAAAATTTCACTATAATAAGTAACGATATAAACAAAGACCTTTTATAAGACCCCAAAAGGTATAGTGTAAAAATACACTTCCAAAAATAATCATTTCACACGTATGATTAGCGATATTATTCAACCTAACATACACATTACTTAGACAAACATAATATTAATAGGAATGTTGGAATACATTCAACCAGTACAAATCAATAGCATTTACAAATAATAAATCTGGCCCATCGATTTGTTCCACCACCAGCTTAGGTCCACGAATTTTACAGGCTGACAATTTGGGCTCAAGAGACTTATCCCAACCCAGGAACTGGGCCAAGAATTTATACCAACCCAGGAAATGAGCCCAATAATATTACCAGCAAGGCGTCATTAGTTGAAGATTAGGTCCCATCTTGACTGCATCGATTTCTTGGGCGCCGAATTAGGGTAGAGTCGATAATTGAGGCGGCGGTGACTTCTGCGCCGGGGGTGACTTCTAAATCGGCGGTTCCAAACACAGCGTTTTTACGAAAGGGCATTAGAAACAAAGGTGGAATTGTCGCGTTTTAGTTGACGCGACGTCAACAGCAAATCTTTATTGGAGGGATAGTGGTCGCCTCAGGTTGGCGGCGGTGCGGCTCGGCGAGGAAGAGAGGGACGGCTGGACCTGACTCCTGAATCAACGGCGGCCAGGGTTCTAGTGCGAATCCAACAACAATCGAGGCTAGAAATCGCGAGATGCAGAGGATACGAAGACTAGCAATGGCGCGACAGTGAAGTGACTCACTAGGCTCCATCTATGGCGAAGGTGATTGCTGTGTAGAGAGGTAGCGAGTTTTGTTGACGACGCAGCGGCTGCGCATAGTGGCGATGAAGTGGTGGGTTGCCGTGATTGAGGCAGAGGAGGCTTTGTGGCTTCGTTCGCCATACACGGCTCGAACATCGCCGGTGGGGAAGAGAGTGTTGCGCACGTCGATGGCCCACAATCATCGGCGGTTGATTGCCCCAACACTTGATGTGAATGGAATCTTAGTTACTGTTTTGATCAGTTTCTCATCTTCTTGCTTCAACCCAACATATATGTACTGTTGGTGTGATGATAGCAGATTGTTTGTTTTTACAAATGTTGAATTTTTTTATGAGGGGTTGGATTTTTTGTTTTTCGATGCTTTTTGTGAAATCTGGGTATTAAATTTTGGATGAACAGTGAGTCTTTCATCCAGTTTTGATTTTTTGATTATTGATCTAACGATGAACAGTGAGTGTTCTCGTTTTTACTCTTTGTGTTTGGATCCTAACGAATAATCAGTGAAAATTCATTAGATAATTCTCACAAACGGCGACAATTGTTGTAACTTAGATTTTAGGTATAGGGCCACAAACAAATAATATATGAATCATCAACGAGTAATGAATGAAAAACATAATGAAGATAAGAATTTATTGACCCAGTTCGTCCGCAAGGACTACGTTTGGGGGCATACCAAGCCAGTGTTATTTTACTATGACTTTTATGTGTATTTCGTCCTCCTTTTCTCTTGAGGTTCATCCCCTATTTATAGATTTTACAAGTAAAGAACATTAACGGACCTTTAATTGTGGGCTCGTGGAGCCAGTCTAGTCTAAGAACATAAAAGTAAAGCCGAATTTTCTCCTTGTGTCGTGCTTGCCGACTTTGCCCTTAGAGCGACCTCGGGGAGGTCGCCCACTCAAGCAGGCTTGATTCTTCTCTTTCCGACCTCGCCTATGGAACATCCTCGAGGGAGGTCACTCGTTAAGGTGAGCTTGATCTTCTTTGCTTGTCGCCAGGTCGCCCTATGAGGGCCGACCTCGACATCTCGTATTCTGGAGCTGAATTTGGTTCTAGCCACCACGTCATCACCATTTGCCGCGTCATCGTCATTTGCCATGCCATCACCATTTGCTATTTGGCTATTGACTGATTATTATGGCTATTACAAAATAAATAATGCATCGAGAATTGGGAGCATAGATCAGAAGGTCAAAATTCTAACATACTATAATACTCCCACCGTCCCATATTCAATTAAACATTTGTAAAAAAAAAAAATTTAGTCCCAAATTAAATTGATTTTTTTTTTTTAAAAAAAAAGTGCCAATAAAATAATTCAATCAACTTAAAATATCCCCTCCAAATATCTCAATATTACACTATATGTCATTACTTTTTTCCATACTAAACAACTTTATCTTCTTTTATTTACATCACATGTCATTACTTTACCATTTAACTCTCAATAAAAAGTACTATACAAATAAATAATTTTCACATTAAACCGTGCAAATAATAAATGTTCAATTGATTCCAAGACGGGAGAAGTACAAACCATTTGACTTGAATCCAATTTAGTCTCATAATTTATCACCTTTTTCAAAATTGTCACAAAGCCATCCAAGAATCTGCCTCAATCAAGTCCACCAAGTCTAAAATAGTCTTTTCTGCTAAGGGTAGAATCTGTCCACCAAGAATTACCCTTGTAAAATATACATCCCAAATTCGCCAATTTAATAATTCATATTCCACGTCATCACGGGATGGGCATGTGAGCTTTAGATTTGGGGATTTCCAACGGATAGCTTACCGAGATAATAAAATATATTTTTATATTATTTTTTCAGCCCAATTTAATAATTCATATTCCACGTCATTATTTAATAATAAAAATTATTAAAAAGCAAAATTAATTATGAAATAAGTGTATGTTTTTTTTCCCAATTTGAAATAGCCAGAACCCTAAATCTACCCAATATAAAATTGTGGCACAAGTTTTAAAGAACAATGGCCTCATTGTGTACCTCGTATCGCCAGTCCAAATAGGGATGGCAACGACGCGGGTTTGGCTAAACTTGTAACCCGCCCCGTTAGATTTTTTGCTGAACCAGGACCCGTCCCGCCCCCATCGAGTTTTTGGACTTGCTCCACCCCGCTCTGTGAACCCAGCGGGTTTAACCCGTCCCGCATATCTATTTTTTTTTTCCCAAGTCCTAGAACCAGAAAGCCAAATCTTTATTCTAAAATTTAAATTTAATTAAAATATAAAAGCCTACAAAATTGTCATTTGAGTTTTCAAGAATTTGAAGCTTTCGAATTGAGATACACTCAATCTTAAATGTGTATTCGAATTAAACTTGATCCAATGTTATCAAAATTGTTAGTACCCATCGTACCAAACAAAGCCAAGAAAAATCAACACAAATAATCAATAAAATAAAAACAAAGGAACCCTAGATACATAATACAAGTAATGAAATTTACATAATTAATATATATTTAATGTATATATATATATATATATATATATATATATATATATATATATATGGGCGAAAGTCGCATTGGCGCGAGTTCACCTAATCTGATGACCGCTTCAAGACCCGAAAAAACCCCGGTCAAATGGGTTTTAACCCGCTGGAAACCCATTTGATTGGGTTTTAACCAGCCCCCATCCGGGGCAAATTCGTGTCGAATTCGGGTTAAAACCCGCCCCATTGCCATCCCTATGTCCAAATCATCCGACAAACCGGATTCTTTGCTCCAGTAGGCCCATCTGACCGCTCCCAATAGGGTCTGCCTCTCGCACTGGGCCGGTAACTGAGCTATATTGTGAATAGTCGACTTGTTCTCCTTACTCCTATTTTATCTTTGCCACCACTGTCACATTTCTACCTCCGACAACTCATTGTTTTCCATAAATTGCTATCCCATTGCCACATGGTGGAAGTGTTATGATGTTGGTTAAGTAGATTTTGTTATTTTATATTAGAGAATTACAGTTTATGAGTTTGATATGATTGTTTTTTATTTTTTGTGGGAGTTTATGATAGGAATTAGAGACCAAGAAATGGGTCTAGGAAATCCGTTTCAAGGTATTTGAATTGTTTCTTATGGTGGTAAATTACAGGCGCAACGTTGGGGAAGAAGAATAAGAATGAGAAATTCCTTTTGATTTTATTAATCAAACGAAATTATTATTTGCTAGAACTAATTTTAGTTTGTTTTTGGATTTCCTTTTAATATGCTTGTGCATGTTTCATGGGTAGTTATTCACTCATCAACATGCTACGTGTATCCTACTAAACATTTCGCGGGAGATTTCCAAATTAAATGATCATGTATGAAAAATATGACAAAAAATGACTTCGTTTCGTTGATTCTGGGACGAAAATAGTAAAATTAGCAAAAAATTGGGACTAAATTTGTATAACAAACTTTCTTGGAATCATTTTAAAAAATGTGATAAATTATGAGAATAAATTTGATTCCATCCCTAATTGACCATATAAATTAGGCTTAGTTGTAAATTTAACCACCACCTTTCGTTGAATTGTAATCTAATCTAAAGTTTTGAATTATTGTAATAAATTAACTTTAAATATTGTTGCAAATTAGACTTTTAAGCAATCAATTTTGTGTCCACATATGACGTGGCTTGCCGACGTAGCGCCCCTTTGTGCAAATCAGTTTATCTGACAACCCCCTTTATGCCATGTCCACAAGTAACAACACATATGGGCACAAATTGGGCTGTCCATAAGTCTAATTTGCAACAATATTTAAAGTTAAAGATTTATTTGCAATAATTCAAAGGTTTATTATATTGCAATTCAACGAAAAATGGTGATTTAATTTGTAATTAAGCCTATAAACTATTTGATGATCTAATTGCATTAATCCCTCCAAAGTATTAGTGATTTTGCACATAAACCATCAAATTATATCTTTTAGCACAATTGTATACAAACGATCAAATTTGGCACATAAATCACTATACTACTTTACAGACCATTGTTTTTTTCTGGACAAGGGTCATTTCTGTTAAAACAAATCCAATTATACCGAAAATTTTAATGCATTTTTAGTGATAGTTTGTTGTTTTTAAGGCAATTTTCAATCTAATTGAATTTGTTTGGACATAAATATCTTTTGACCGGAAAAATAGTATAATTTGATTTGTTTGTCAAAATTTTATAGTTTATATATAATGTAAAAAATCATGTTTCGACTGTTTAGATATAAAATCACTGATAGTTTGAATAGGGGATTAGTGCAAATTAGACCTTATTTGACTTGTAAACTAGTAAAAATCTTAGTTCTGCCGATTGAAAACGACTCTTCGAATTTCTGAAATTCGACCTACAAAATCACTGTTAGAGTTAATGTTACCATGTATTTATTGCCCCCTCCCTTAGAATAAGTCCTACTTATTAAAATCTAATAACAGCTTATAATTTATTTATTTTAATCAGTTAATAACAGCTTATAAATGGCGCACCAAGTCTGGCAATTAATTCAAAAGCAAAAGATGCCAAAAATTAAAGTTGAGGCCAGGCTGCATGATTCTCCCACCACTACATGCAACTAATATTAGAATTTATACTTCCCTTATCCACCTCCCTCGAAATTTATTAAAGAAGAAGATGGCTATAATGTGGTGCATGGAGGTGTTAAATTCAGACAAGGAGATAACGGTGGAGGAGTTCAAGGCGTGGGTACGCGGCTTTGACGACGACGACGACAACGACGGCCGCATCCGCGCGTGGTGGGGCTGGTGGAAGACTCTTCAGGCTTCCGACTGTAACCGCAACGGCCACATAGACGGCGCCGACGAGATGGATAAGCTGGTGCAGTACGCGCAGCGGCAGTTGCATTTCAAGATATCTCAAAATGAGGATTCATGATATTAATTCATAGTAATGGTGATGTTTTGATTAAATATTTTGTGTTTGTGTGAGCACTGTTTTTTGTGTTGTGCTGATCGACAGTGTAAATCATGTATATATATGTTTTGTTTATCGAGTTAAAAATAATTTTTGGTCCTATAATTTTCAATTTTTCGTAAAATTGTTCCTAGTTAGAGAGTTAAAAATTTTCAACTTAGGGTGTGTTTTGCAAAAACTTATGGTTTTAAAGAAGTAATTAAAATTAGTGATTAAAAGAAAATTGATTAATAGTAGAAGTTGATAGTGTTGGTAAAAAAATTTAAAGAAAAGTTGATAGTGTTTGCAAAAAAAGTTGAAAGTTTTTTTAAAAAAAGTACTAGCTTTTAGCTTATAGCTTCTGAGAGTTTATTTAAGCTACTAAAAGAGAAATAAAACACACAAAATTACTTCTGCACACAATTCTAGATGACTATAATCACTTATAAGTTTTTGCCGTTGTTGCTTTGGATATATGAAAAACGTTGAACTGAAATTCAGATCTTAAATACAATACGGTGTTACCATGCATTTTTGTGAGATATATTATTTTAATTTTTTTTTCCAATTACGTACTTTACAATATAATGGTACTAATTTATGTTTTCATATGTATAAGTAATATATTTTAGAAATTAATGCAAATCATGTTCGTAATTCACAAGGGGTTTTTTTGGATACCAACAAGTTCATAAAAAGAAGAGTTGGAGGATAAAAAGTGTAAAAATTGACCCAAAGATAGGGTGACTCTTTTCAAGATTGTGATGGGGGGTAACGATCAAATGTTTGATGATTGCATTGATAATGGGAGTGTATATATGATAGGAATTAAAAATAAGAATTAGAAAGGGGGGACAATGGATAGAGAATATTTTTTTTTGAAGAGTTCAACGAAGAAAGAGTTCAATTAGGGCACATAATAGAGTTTGAATCACAATTCATCCAATTAGGTTGGACTCAAATAGATTTAGTCCAATAAAATTTTTTATCATCGATTTAGTCTAAATAACTATGATAATGTTTAATTTTAATTTCAATTTCGATCGAAAAACTTAAACGACGTCGTTTTGAGTTTTTCTATCGATTTGAGACTAAAATTGAACATTGTCAAAGTTCAATGAAACTAAATTGACTATAAAAAAATTATTAAACTAAATTTATTTAAAGTTAAAATTATGACAACATTTATGATTTAATATGATATAAATATGAGAGAGTTAAGTTAGAGTGATGTTTTAGTCTTACAATGAGAATAACACAAATAAAGCTCAAGTGATTGGGCCAGATAATATGAGATCTCATGTACTTCTATTTGAGGTGTTTAGCACAAAAAAGAGATTAGTGAAATTTTGATGCAATACTTGAACTATATGTAAGGTTCTAGAGTGCATTGATTTTTGTGGAAAGCTCGAAATTAAAAGATTTTTTAAGGTACGTATTGCTACCAACCTATTAATATTGCATAGAATTGTAAATATGTGTGTTGTATATTGTCCCACGTCGAGTACTATTATATAGTTTACACATTTATACATTAAGATTAATAAAGTATCATTTCCAGTCATTATTTTTTATACAAACCATATAAGATTTTTTTAGGAGATCCGTGTATGTGGGTGGACCGAAAATAATTGAAAATTAACAAGAATGAATAATCGAAGCTTGTGTCGAACACGATTTTTTTAAAATAATTATGTCCTTCACTCTCGATGTTAGTGAATTGTAGAATATTTGTCTCCCAGATACAACGATTGAAAACAACGATATTATCACTATATATATCTTGTTTGAATCGAATTGATAAATGCTCGATAATATCACCGGATTACGAGGGAAATTTGTGGGCAAAAGAATTCAGTATGATATTAGAAATTGCTGAAAAGAGAGATGTGTGTGTCTCTTCAAATGTGTGAATTTTTAGTATCTTTCGAGTTGCACCTGAAGTGCTTATAGCCCTCAAAAGAAACAGACTCAAGAACCTGGCCATAATGGCCTGAAACCAAAACCGAACAGCCGTGAATTCTGATTTTCAAGTTTCAAAACGTTTCGTAACCACTTGAACATTATTCAGATTTAAAAACAGTAAAACGTTGCACACAGGTTTCAACTGCGTGGACTCCATTTTCCAACAATCCGTACAAAAGCATAATGTTTAATTTCTTTAAGATATAGGAGCTTAATTAAGTACCTTTTACTTTCCAAGATTGTGTTCGAATCCCAGATTGTATTGTATTTTGCAGGCTGTTTGGTGCGTAATTTTCAATCCAGTTGTACTTTTAATTTCCTGAGTACATCTGGTGGTATGACACTCCCGTAAGAAAATACCCTTCTTTTAGATTAAAAAAATAGTTGATCGGACATCTTTAAATGTCAAATTCTTGTCTAAATGAAAATTAATTTTGTAGCTTCCAAAATCATATTTTATAATTTTTTTTATTTTTTAAAAAGGCACGTTGATGTCGTGAGGATTCTTTTCTCACCTAGGCAGTGATTCTGTTAGGCACATTTTTTTAATATTATTTCTCTTACATGTACGTTGCGTTATTTGTTAGTGTACAATGATAATTAACATGTTTAAAAAAATATTAAGTTGTAGAATTAGAATTTTGTTAATCAGTGTGCAATAGTAGTTGACATGGTCAAATATTTTTTTTTAGATCATAGAATTAGAATTTTTAAAATGAAGTTTCTCATTCACTTATGTCTTTATCGTGATATATGTTGAAAAATAAAATTCTTAGAAATCCAATAATAAAACTTCTATGATGATACCGAATAAGTTAAAGGAAGGAAACACCAAAATTATTAAAAAATTTAGAATAAAAATTACTTTTATGATGATAGTGAATAAAATAAAATAAAACTTATTTTATATTTGTTTTTTTTTTTTGAGTTTCTAGATAGTTTAAATTACCTCTTTACTTTAAAATTTCTTTGTACGCAATAATTTTTATCAGATGTTTTCTTTTGTTTTGATTAGAATTTTTGTATTTTGTATGGAATTCCATTGGAAGCTCGACATAAAGCTAGCAGTGAGAAAACACATGTTTTGGGAGGTAAAAATCCAACTTTCTGAATTGTTTGTCCATGAGTCTTGTTTGTTTTCACTGCTAAAAAAAACCGATGCGAACTATTTTCGAATGAACTTGAAAGAGTAACTACATCCTTTACAAGGTTTAAAGGTATACTTTTTTAAGTAAAACTATTGAGATTTAAACAATTTTCATCTCATAACTTTTCACCTTTGTTGAAATGGTCACAGAGTTATTTTGCATTTCAAATAGTCTCACAAATGTTTAAATTTCGTCAATTTAGTCTCAAATGACCGAAAAATGCTTTAAACGACATCGTTTCAGTCATGCGTCGATCATATGATCATTTTTTCTGGCGAAAGCTGCTGATTGTCGAGGGATTTAAATAATTTTTATCTTATAACCTTTTACCTATACTGAAATGGACCTATAATTATTTAATTTTTGGATTTAATCTCATACTTACACACACACACACACACACACACATATATATATATATATATATATATTCAAAATTTGCCAATTCAGTCCCAAATGGACGGAAAATGCTATAAAATGAAATAAAATAATAGAAAATGTGAAACATTGTTTAATATATATATTGGAAGGACACAAATGTACAAAGTTAGATGTGGTATGAAGAGGTATACTTGGTTTGAAGACAACTGGATATTAAAAAAATAAAGCGTATCAGAGTGGTTTACCGGGTTTAAATTGACTCTAAAACCAAAAAAATAATCAAAATACACAGTTTAGACCCGATAAACAGACCCGATCCGCTTTGTCCCTTAATATTCAGGTTGTCTTTAAATTTGATCCAAAATTATTAAAATTAAAAAAGTTTAGGTGATGCTTCGAAATTAAAGAAAAACACAAAATAGTTACATATTTGGCAGTTACATATTTGGTAATCTGCAGGTCAAATGATCAATTTCAAAAAATTGAAAAACTTACAGGACCAAAATTAAAGAGTAAGAACAATTTAGATCAATTTAGAGTCCGCTTAGTTGGGAGTAATGAAAGGGGGTAATATAATTATTTCTATTAATGTTGCTTGATAGTTTTAATATACCGGTAATGGGAATAGAAGTAGGTAAATGATTACCCTATTTTTATTACCTAATTTCACCCTCACTCAATCCACCTCACATTATACCCATTGTTGATATTCTAACCAAACAATAACAATGCAATCAATTACCCTTAGTAATTGACCCTTCAATGATACCCATTATTATTACCATTCCCAAGTCATACCAAGCAGACCTTTAACCCCTTTATAAATATTGTATTTTTATATACAATAGAGGTATAATTCACAACTTTTCCAATTTTTTAATTACATGAGATGAATTAAACTTTTTAAATTGACACGGTACATTGCAAATGCATTTTTTAATATGCAATTTATTTAATTGAAACTTGTAATTTGTTTATGTTAATTGAAATATGAAACTTATTTCAGTGAACTAAACTTACATGTTTTTAAAATAATTTGACACTACAAAAAAATAGAGAATTGTTTATAAATTTTTTCAATATGCTTATAAAAATTTACAACGAAAATAATTTCATTTTTAAATAGTCTTATTGCCTACCTACAAAATTTTCCAGTCATATAGACCATTTTCATTCATTGGTAAATTTGCCTATAGAAATGTAATTTATAGGTAATTTGTTTGTAGGTCATTTTTAAACTACAAATATAATTGTCTACGAAAATGTAAATTGTCTAGGGAATTACTTGTGTAGGTAATTTTTTTGCCTACATAAATTACAAATGTGTAGGCAATTTGTTCATAGATAATCTGTTTACCTAGTAAATTATTTGTATAAGTAATTTTTTCATAGATTATTTTAAAAATTGGTAGGCAATTAGTAGGCCAGAAGGATAAGCAAATAAAAACACGGAGGGGGGCTGTGAAAATAGAGAGAGTGCCGTTTTGATAATACAATAACACATATTTATATTTATAGTAACATATTTATGTGTATAATAACACAATTTCAATACCTTACACAAAAATATGTATATATGTACTTATAATCGAGTTTAATACAGTTTTGGTCCCACAGGACACGGCACCTCACGGTTTTGGTCCCAATATTTTCAGTTTTTGTCCCATGAGCGAATCTTTTTTCCATTTTGTAATTATGGGACCAAATATGTAAAAAAAAATTATGGTGGGACCAAAACTGTATTAAAATAACATGGGGCCAAAACTGTATTAAACTGCCTATGGGATATTTTTTTTCTTCTATGTTTATGCATTTTTCCTTCTGACCCACGGGTCATGCTTCACGAATCATTTTTTACAGTATACCATTCATGTACTTAAATTAACATTTGTTTTTTCCTTAAGGAAACACAGATCTAGAGCGAGTTTTGTTATTTTTCCTCTGCACGAATTTTATTGAAAAATCAATTTGACCCGGTTCGACTCGCACCAGAATTCACGACTTTTACACTCTGTACCTCATGGAAAGACCGTCCCTCATTGCATTGTTTCGCCATTCTTCAAATTTGGGAATCAACGAAAAGATTGCATATTAGGAATACAAATCTTCGCCAAAAAAATTCTCCACTAAACTAAAAAAAATAAAAGGTACGGAATCATACATTCATTAACAAAACCAGTGTCACACATTGTCCGTTCAAAGCATCTATCCCATTACCCTACCCGTCAAAAACAGTAACCACACCCATCCACTAACTAAAATTCCTTCCCACTTTATTTCCACACATATAAATTTAGTCCAAAACAAACCCTTTTCCCATCCATTAAACCCATACCAACTCCGGTGGTTAATTATTCCGATGGCGATAACTAGAGGCGGCGACACCGCGCGGTACGTGCCGAGCAGCGGCAAGTACCAGATGACGGTGGAAGAGTTCAAGATCTGGCTGATGAAATTCGACGTGGACAAGGACGGGCGGATCAGCCAGAAGGAGCTCCGGCAGGCCATCCGGAGCTGCGGCGGCTGGTTCAGCGGGTGGCGGAGCAGCCGCGGCATAAGCGAGGCGGACATCAATGGGAGTGGCTATGTGGATGAGCAGGAGATAGATTGGCTCTTGGATTTTGCTGAGACTTCTATGGGCTTCAAGTTTTATTATTAATTAATTACATCACTGCACTTTCATGTTATAAGTGTGTCTAATTATTCTTTACTTTGGATGTTGTTGTGGCCTGGTTTTTTGTTTAATAAAATTGTGTTCCTTTGTGCACGTGTAGCATCGCGTTGGGTTGTGGCTGAACTCGTTATTTTGGTCTGTTCTTTAATTAAAAATGAATTTATCTATAAAACAATTGATGACAAATTGTATATATATATGAGTAATTTTTTCATATTTTAAAAGGCTATAGCAAATGCATATTTGATGTGATTCAACTTTAACATGACTTAATGTACAATTTGAAAAATGTTCAGACTGGGAATTCTCTAATAGCGTTCCATTAATTTAGTTATAATTATTTAATTTAAAGGGGAGTTTCCATTTTATTTAGATTGTAAGGTCCAAAAAGTTGTTCATAGGTTGGAGATGAAGCAGAGATTTGAATTCTTGAGGGTTGATGACAAATTTGAAGGGATGAAAGCATCATAAGTTGACTGATTTTTTCAATTAAAGAAATATATACATGAAGACGGGGATGGAACAATGGAAATTCTATTCATAAATTTCTTTTGATGCAACTCCAAAATGCATAAACAGATTTGATGCAAACCCTGTAAGTGAAAGGTATAGCTTTATGCAAAAATCAAATTGGTAGTAATATGAAACTTGAAATAAAAAATATATATATATTACTGCAGGGGTGAAATTTATTTTTGGGCTATGTCTTGTATGCATTAGGTGTCTTGTGCGATCTATGGAGTATTTTGAAAACACATAATTTGTTATTTTGAAATGTGCACATTTCATTGTAATAAATTGTATGTTTTTAAAATACACTATAACGTATACGGTATACGTGGTTCACCGAGAATCACTCTTATTAATGGACTCCTTATTTTACTTTTCGAGGTTCGGCAAAGAGCTAAAATGCGCTCAGCTTATGGGTCCGCGTCGACCTACATAAAGAGTAATTTGGGTTGAGTAATTTAAGGCCCATTTTGTTATTCTAGGAAGAGACGCACCAAACCCACCTCTTCTTTTGTTTTGTGTAAATGTTTTATTTAAAAGTTATCTTTTTGATATCAAGTGTCAACTGTCTAAGTTTTTTTTTTTTTTTTCACAAGTTATATTTCTTATTCATAATTTGTTATGCATACAAAATATCTTTTAAATTCTCAACTCAGTTTTAAAATTGTTCTTGTATTATACCAGTATCCTTAAGTTAATATAGCTATTAGGTTAACTGCGTATTCATTTTATTATTAAAAACTTTTCAACATAATGTTTTCTTAGACTTTGTGTGAGACCGTCTCACGAATCTCATTCCATGAGACGGAGCTCTTTTAATTCAATCAGTAATTGCTCCATGTAAATTTTGCCAATAGTTGTCTATCATTAATGATTCTCGTCAAGCCCGTCTATTAGTCAAAATTGAAAAGAAATACTCCCTTTGTCCTACATGCAATTGGAAATTTAATGTTTACACGATATTTAATGTAAGCGTTAGAGCAACCACATTGGTTGGGGAGTTATAACTCCGCTCTCCTTTCCACCTCACTGCCACTTCATCACTCTTACATAAATAAATCAACCTAACTCTCACAACTCATTTTCAAGGGACTCACTACAAGTTATAACTCATTTTCGAAGGACCCACCGTTCACTCACCTTTTCTTTTGAAGGTATTAGAATAATGTAATGTTGATGCGTGGGAATTAGTGTATATGGATATTTAGAAATTAGTAAATGGTTATATTTTTTAGGATGAAATTGAAGAATAATAATTTTTAGAGAGGAAACAGGGGAGGAGCAGAGTGTTGGAAAGACTAAGCAAATGGCTTTTCTATTAATTCACTCTATGTATACATGCATTGGAATATATATAGGGTAGTAAGTCGGTTAGATAAATAAACCGACATTGAACTTGTGGTTTAGCTTTAATCTCTAGAATTTTCTATCTTTGGTCACATGCTTTTTTTTTTTTTTGTTTAATCATACAAAAATTTCTAAACTAGATTAGCCTAGAATCTTCCTCTCTACTAGATTCTTCTACAAATATTATCACCTTCAAATACTCTCTACTAGATTCTTCTACAAATATGTATCACCTTCTAATACTCCTCCTTGATGCATATTTATGTGACTCCAATTCTTTCTCGTAGTGTCTAGAATTTTCCACACGGTAGTGCTTTTGTAAAGATGTCTGCTAGATGTTCTTCAGTTTTGCAATACTCCAACTCGATTTCTTTATTTGCTTCTGCCTCTGGTATAAAGTGGTACATGATCTTGATGTGTTTGGTTCTGCTGTGGAACACTGGATTTTTTGCCATTGCTATCGCCGATTTACTGTCGCAGTAGATTTTTGTGGCGTTGTATTGTGGCTCTCCTATATCTTCAAGTATATATTTCAACCACTTTGCATGACTTGTAGTCATTGCCGCTGCTATATACTCCGCTTCGGCTGATGATTGCACAACTGTTGCTTGTTTTTTAGATGCCCAAGAAAATATTCCTGAACCCATTGTGAATGCATACCCTGACGTGCTTTTCATGTCGTCTACTGAACCTGCCCAGTCACTATCAGTATAGCCAATTAACTTTGAGTCAGGTGTTGATTCATACCAGATGCCGAAGTTCTTAGTTCCTTGAAGATATCCGAGAACTCGCTTTGCTGCTCCATAGTGAATCTGACTTAGATTCTGCATAAATCTTGATTGGAAGCTCGTCGCGTACATTATGTCTGGTCGAGTTGCTGTGAGATAAAGTAAGCTTCCGATCAGACTTCGAAATGTTGAGATATCTGCCTTTGGTGAGCCATCTTCTTTTTGTAATGCTTTAGAGTTGTCAAGTGGAGTGGCTACTGTCTTGCACCCTTCCATCTTGAACATTTTTAATAAGTTGTCGGTATATTTCTTTTGTGAGATAAATATACCGTCTTCCCTTTGCTTTATTTCAATACCGAGAAAATAGTGCATCAAGCCCAAATCGGTCATCTCGAACGTCTTCTTCATGTCTTCTTTAAACTCCTTAATCATTGTCTCATTGTTTCATGTTACTATAAGATCATCAACATATAGAGAGACAATGAGTGTATCGTTCGTACCTTGGGTCTTGATGTATAGTGTATGCTCACTCAGGCTCCTCCTGAATCCAAAGTTTGTGAAGTAGTTATCGATTCTACTATACCAGGCTCGTGGGGCTTGTTTTAGACCGTAGAGTGCTTTCTTCAACCTGAGGACTTTGTCTTCCTGCCCTTGTATCATGAACCCTTGAGGTTGTTCCACGTAGATCTCTTTTTCAAGATATCCATTAAGCAATGCTGATTTCACATCAAGCTGGTAGATCTTCCATCTTCTTTGTGCAGCTAGCGTGATGAGTGTTCGAATGGTGTCGAGCCTGGCCACTGGAGAAAAAGTCTCGTCGTAGTCGATTCCTTGTTTTTGCGAGTAACCTTTAGCTACCAGCCTTTCCTTGTGTTTCTGAATCGAGCCATCTAGGTTGAGTTTTGTATTGTACACCCACTTAACTCCAATGACTTCTCTGTTGCTTGGTAAATCCACCAACTCCCATGTTTCATTTTTCTCTATCATCTTGATTTCTTCTTCCATGGCTTTTATCCATTCTTTTTCTTTGATGGCAACTTCGAAGCTTTCCAGCTCCAGGGTCACAAAGTTGCAGGTCTCGTAAATTTCTCTGAGTTACCTTATTTTTCTTGGTGGTGATTCTGGAGATGATTCTTCTTCAATTGAGCCTGGAGATGGCGTAGGTGTCCTCGGACTAGAAGGTTCTGGAGCTTCTTGTGGTCCTTCAACTTCTTCTTCCTATTCTTCTCGTGGTTCGGTAGGACGTCGTAGTTGTGGTAGCATGATATTTTGTCTTTCGATTTTTTCTTCCTCCTAGTTCCATGTTGCATTCTCATCAAATTCAACGTCTCGACTGATGATTAACTTCTTATTTTTTAGACTATAGATTCGATAATCTTTAGACTGAGAGCTATAGCCAAGAAAAATACCTTTCTCCATCTTCTCCTCTAGTTTATGTCTCTTCTCTTTTGGGATGTGCACGTAGCAGATACTCCCAAAGATCTTCAGATGTTGAGCTGATGGATTTCGTCCACTCCACGCTTCAATTGGTGTTTTGTTTTGAACCGCCTTGGTTGGACGTCTATTTAGTAAGTAGACCGCAGTGTATACAGCGTCTGCCCAAAACTCTTTAGGCATATTATCTTTTTTGCTAGCATTGTCCTGGCCATCTCCATCACTGTCCTGTTTTTCCTTTCGGACACGCCATTTTGCTCTGGAGCATAACCGACTGTCAGCTGATGAATGACTTCTTCCTCATCTCAGAATTTATTGAATGCGTTAGAGGTGTATTCTGTCCCTTTATCGCTTCGTAGGACTTTGATTCGTCGGCCACTTTGGTTCTCGATCAGATTCTTAAATTTCTTAAATATATTGAAGACCTACGATCTTTCTTTCATAAAGTATACCCACATCATCCTCGTATAGTCATCAATGAAAAGGATGAAGTACCTGTTCTTCTCGAATGTTGGTGTCCTCATTGGGCCGCAAACATCTGTATGGACCAGCTCCAAGATTTGCTTCACTCTCCATGTTTGTCCTGAAGGGAATGGCTTCCGGTGTTGCTTTCCTTCCATGCATCTCTCGCAGAAGTCATCTTTTGCTTAGATGCCCGGAAGATCTTTCATCATATTCTTTTGGTGGAGAATCTTTAATCCATGAAAGTTAAAATGCCCGAACCTCCGGTGCCACAACCAGGATTGATCTTCGTGGGCTTTTAGTGCTGCCTCGACATATTGCCAGTGGATAGGAAAGTTTCTTTGTTGCTGAATTTTTACTACAACAATTTTTGAATGTTTGTTTTTGTCGTCATATATCGTGCATGAGTCTCCTTTGAATAGTAGAGAATATCCTCTTTCCATCATCTGACCCACGTTGAGAAGATTTGTGTCGAGCTTTGGAACTAGTATGTTGGGATATTTTAGTTTTGATGAATTATGCCAAAATATTATCAACTTGTGTTTTTGAAGCTAATCTACAGATAACAAGTTGAGGGGGAACGAGAGAACAAGTTGAGGGAGAACTCGTGGAATCAGAAGAAGATGATCGAGATCATACGAGGCTGCAGACGAGACTGATCGAGATCAGATGAGTAAGATGAGTTCCGGAGTTAACTGATGAGCTGTGCAAAATCAGAAGAAAAGAAAAGCTAAGCCAGCTGATCAGAAGATTAGATGACCAGATGACTAGATCAGAAGAGGAGGTTGCAGATCAGAAGAGGAGCAGATGAGACTGATCGAGATCAGATGTGATCGAGATCAGATACGCTAACCTGATGCAACTAACCTAATATGCTAACCTGATGTACTAATCTGATGCAGATAAACTGATATGCTGACCTGATGCTATATTGATCTGATCATGTGAGCTGATCAGATCAGGCGAGAAGAAATCAGATATCAGAAAACCAGAAATCTGCATACCAGATCAGGCGAGAAGAAATCAGAAGAGAAGTCATCTGAAGTCATGTTCACTGAGAATCAGAACGCTACTGATGATCAGTTAGCCTGAGTGCTAGTGACCTGAGGGTCAGGATATCTGAAGACAGAAGAACTGAACTCAGTCAACCTGAGTGTCAGTATACCTGATCAGACAAGGTCCACTGAAGAGAAGTCTGCTGAATCAAGAATCCTGAGACTCAGAAGAAACCTGAAGACTCAGAGAAACCTGAAGACTCAGAAGATCCTGAAGAATATATCCCTTAGATTCAGCTGACGTGGACCAATGAGAGGAAGACAACCAACCTGAAAAAGCTGCAGAAGCTACAGAATAGTATGGATTTGAATGAGACTCCATCCAACGGTAACATTCAAATCCACACTATAAATACAAGTTCTTCCTTCATTATTTAGTGGTGGAGAAATGCGTGAAACATCCAAAAAGCCAAATCATCCAGCATTTCCACCATAAAACACTGAGCAAGAAATACCCGCATATATTCAGAGTGTTCTATCCTAGATCTAAGCACAAATGTAATATCCTAAGCTTAGAGAGATTTTCCCATCCTTAGCATTGAGGCTAAACAAATGTTAAGAAAAATCTCAACCTAGTTGGAAACCAAACAAACCTTACCCAAATCAGTTTGATAGGATAAGTTTGTAGGTGAGTGTGAACTCGGTAAACATCTAGCAATCCCGAAAGGGAGAGTAGGCAATCCCGTGAGGGAGATAAGTCTTGTTTGAGTGAGAACTCGGTAAACATCTATAGGCGATCCCGTGAGGGTGATAAGTCCCGTTTGAGTGTGAACTCGGTAAACATCTGTTGTGTGTTGGACTAACACGTTAAACTAAGTCCAATTGGTTAAGTTGGTGCCCCTTGTGATAGGGAAGAGTGGATGTAGGAGTTGGACTCCGAACCACTATAAAATCGTGTGTTCTTTACTGCTTTATGTTCTTACTTGCCATATGCATTTGATTATAAGCAAAACACACATCGTTCTTAAAAGCAAAAAAAAAAAAAGAATTGGAACCACCATTCCCTCACCCTTGTTTTATATGCATTACATGGTATTTTCCGCACTAATGGGTTTTCCTAATCGGGACCAACATAGTACATCTTGGATGAGTCGCGTACCTTTGTTGGTATTGATGGCGACCGTGCCTTTTCCTTCGACGCCTACTAGAGTTCCATTCCCGAGCTTCACTTGTGATTTAATTGATCTGTCGATATTCTGGAAAATTTTCTCGTCTCCTGTCATATGGTTACTGCAGCCGCTATCCAGGAACCAAGTGTGTTCTTTACTTCAGATGCAGTATGACACGCATAGAACAAGTTGTTTCTACTATCCTCCTCCTCAGTGTAATTAGCTTGGTGCTTGAGTTTAGAGCGACAATCTTTCTCCAGATGACAGAACTTTCCACAACTTTTACATTGTTTGTCGTGCTTATTGATTTGTCGTGCTTATTTATTTGTCATGCTTAATGATTTGTCGTGCTGGTCCTCTTTATATAAAAGACCTCACCTTTCATTGTAAAAAAACTCTGGAATGTTTCCCTCATTCCACTTATATACCTACACCCACATTTCAGGGAAGAACTACGGTTCTTCCCGCAGTGTTCTTGTTCGATTAATCATTTGTTTGGTGGTCAAATTCAACAAGCCACATTAGAATCGTAAATTATTTGACCGTCAATAATTGGCGCTAGAAGGAGGGTGTGTAATTGAAAAATTCGTCAAGAACAATGTCGAATTTTCGAATCAAAATCAAGAAATCTCAAGAACACCACCAATAAAAAATTCCTCAATAATTCCTCAAAAATCCAACATACACACCGCACATATACATACAGATATACATACAAGGGAAAAAAAAGAAAAGAGATGAAGAAGATGACCGTGATACCGCCTCACCCTCGCCCCAGCGCCACGGTCGCGGTCAAAGACCGGAAGCTAGTTAGACCCACCCACGGGCGCCACCTCACCCCATCACAGAAGCCGCAGCTTTTCGCCGCCCAATCGGTAAGCCGTGGAGCCTCCACCTCCACGCAGCGCCAAAAACGAGGTCCATTTTGGCAAAATCGAACAACCGTTGCCTTCAGCCTCGCGGCCGCATCACCAAAAATCCACCGCTCAAAGGCCCCATCACCATCCACCTCATGCATCAACCGAACCGGCGCCGCCGCCGCCGATCGCCACTCGCCCGAAACATCCAAGCCGCCACCGCCTCTGCCCCAAAATCAACGCCGCGGCACCGCCTCTGCCACCAGCACCGTCGCGGCTCCACATCGAAACCAGAGTTCACAGCGTCGTTTTGGGGTATTCGGTTTGTTCTAATCTGCGTTGGGAGGTGAGCCCATCTGATATAATCCTTAATGTTGGGCTTCAGGGGATATTTAGACCTTGGATCGGTTGGGCCATGATTTTGGTAGGGTTACTAAAATTAAAATGCTGACTTTTAAAATTATTTGGGCTTGAGTAAGTTTTAAAATTATTTGGGCCTGAAAAAATGATTGGGCCCAAGTTTAATTAATTATTGGCCCAGGATTGGGGCCCAAGTAGTTGGACTGATTAATGTATGGGCCTGGGCTGTTGGCTGTTTAATTTTTGGGCCCGAATTTTTGGCCCAAGTAAAAAAAAAAAAAAGGCCTTAGAGCTCGAGAAAAAAAAATGGGACGAGCACTTTCTGAGTCTAAGAAGTTACTCAAAAAGAATCTACGGGTAGTCCCTTTACCCACCCCGCCAGGTTTATTATGTTTATGTCCTCGTGGCTTTTCATTCATTCGTTTATTTTCATTCATTTTGGCCTTGCCTACGAGAGGTCGCACCTAAGCCGGATGACCCGAACAAAGACGAACGAGCCGAAGTTTATGTTCACCTGACGAAACAGTTCGTACTCAGATACTCGCAGCAAAGCGAGTGATGGGTACACAATCGCAACTAAATAAGATGACTCATACTTACAGATACCCGCAGCAAAGCGAGTGATGAGTACGGAGTCGCAGCTAAATAAGACGACTCGAGTACGAAGTGATCGCGCCTAAATAAGACGATCACGAAACAAGAAAGGGGGGGTTGCATATAAGTTAACCCATCCGGGTCGCAATTTAAATAAGACGATCAACCCCGACAGATCTCAATAAGACAATCAAAAAACCAAAGAAGTCAGGGTGGAACATAGACACAAATCATGTTCGAATTCATTCAGAAGAAAACGACACTACCGGCCAAATTACAAAAAGCCACTTGTACGATTATGCCCGCCTCTTCGGCGCTGGCACTACCACCTTCTCGGCGATGATTATGCCCCGCTTATTCTAAGATCGGGCAATACCGCTTTTTCTCGGCGATTATTATGCCCTCTTTGGCATACGGCACTACCACCTTTTTTCGGCGATGATTATGCCCACTTATTCTAAGGTATAATACCGCTTTTTCGGCGATGATTATGCCCGCCTTATTCAACATTGCACTACCGCTTTTTTAAGAAGATTATGCCCGCTTATTCTTGGCTACCGGGCAATACCGCTTTCTCGGCGACGATTATGCCCGCTTACTAAGGTCTTTAGCAATACCACCTCTTGGCGGCGATTATGCCCGCCTCTTGACTCGCTTCTGGCCACCGGCGGCGATTATGCACGCCGGCGGCCTTTACTTTTCACCGCTTTCGGGTGATGATTATGCCCGCCTATTGACGCTATATCTTGCCTTCTCGGCGGCAATTATGCCGCCTACCGGTAGCGGCAATACCGCAGCACCGGCGGCGATTATGCCGCCTGTTAAAGCATTGGCAAATCTCCTTTTCACCGTGCGATTATGCAGCCACCGGCATTGTTTTCACCGCACCGGCGTGATTATACCCGCCTATTGGCGTGGCAATACCGCCTTTGGCGGCGATTATACCGCCTATTGGCCTTCTTTTCGCCTTCTCGGCAGCGATTATGGTGAGTACGCCTCGCCGGCTAACACTTCCGCCTTCTCGGCGAAGAAATCATCGGCCTTTACGGCGATAACCCGGCCCCACCTTCTCGGCGTCGACTTTCCGCTATCAAGATGTCGATCCTTTGTTTTAGCAAAGTATTCTCGCCTTCTACCGCGATGAGATGCGTCGGCCATTACGGCGATAATATTTTGCGCTACCGATTAGCCGGTTTTCCGCTATCTCGGCGATGTCGATCCGCCATTTTAGCGAAATATTCTCGCGCTTCCGGTGATGAAGATAAATCGGCCTTCTGGCGGGCAACCAGCCCCTTCTTAGCGCCGGCTTTCCGCTATCTCGGTGATGTCGATCCGCCCGTTTTAGTAAATATTCGCCGCCTTCCGGCGATAACGCCGTCGGCCTTCTGGCGGCGACCAGCCCAACGCCTTCGGCGTTAGCTTTCCGCTATCTCGGCGATATCGATCCACCGTTTTAGCAAAAGTATTCTCTGCCTTCCATTGATGAATCGCCGGCCTTACGATAACGATCGGCCCGCCTTCTCGGCGTCGGCTTTCCGCTATCTCGGCGATATCCAGTCCGCCATTTTAGCAAAGTATTCTCCGCCTTCTCGGCGATGAGATCGTCGGCCTTTATGGCGACGACCAGCCCGCCTTCTCGGTGTCGGCTTTCCGCTATCTCGGCGATGTCCAGTCCACCATTTTAGCAAAGTATTCTCCGCCTTCTCGGCAATGAGATCGTCGGCCTTTACGGCGACGACCAGCCCGCCTTCTTGGCTTCGTCTTTCTGCTATCTCGGCGATGTCCAGTCCGCCGTTTTAGCAAAGTATTCTCCGCCTTCTCGGCGATGAGATCGTCGGCCTTTACGATGGCGACCAGCCTGCCTTCTCGGCGTCGACTTTCTGCTATCTCGGTGATGACCAGTCCGCCATTTTAGCGATGTATTATCCGCCTTCTTGGTGATGAGATCGTCGGCCTTTACGACTACGACCAGCCCGCCTTCTCAGCGTCAGCTTTCCGCTATCTCGACGATGTCCAGTCCACCATTTTAGTGAAGTATTCTCCACCTTCTCGGCGATGAGATCGTCGGCCTTTACGGTGACGACCAGCCCACCTTCTCGGCGTCGGTTTTCCGCTATCTCGGCGATGTTTAGTCCACCATTTTAGCAAAGTATTCTCCATCTTCTCGGCGATGAGATAAATCGGCCTTCTGATGGCGACCGATCCACCTACCGGTGTTGGCTTTCCGCTATCTCGGCGATGTCCAGTCCGCCGTTTTAGCGAAGTATTCTCCACCTTCTCGGCGATGAGATCGTCGGCCTTTACGGCAACGACCAGCCCACCTTCTTGGCGTCGGCTTTCCGCTAACTCGGCGATGTCCAGTCTGCCATTTTAGCAAAGTATTCTCCGCCTTCTCGGCGATGAGATCGTCGGCCTTTACGGCGACAACCAGCCCGCCTTACCGATTGTCGGCTTTTACGCTAACTTCGGCGGCGTCGATCCGCCCGTTTTAGCCAATATTCTCGCCTTCTCGGCAAATAGATCATCGGCCTTTACGGCGATGACCAGCCCGCCTTCTCGGCATCAGCTTTCCGCTAACTCGACGATGTCTAGTCCGCCGTTTTAATGAAGTATTCTCCGCCTTCTCGACGATGAGATCGTCGGCCTTTACGGCGACGACCAGCCCGCCTTCTCGGCGTTGGCTCCTTGTTTCGGGGTGACAGGTCTGCCTCTATCAGCATTAACCTGCTTGCCTTCATCGACATTGGTCCTCTTGTAGGACCGCACAGTCAATCGGACGATTTATACGGGGTAAAGGTCGCAAACTTCTCGGCCGTAAGTGGTCGACGACGAGCGTAAAATTTACTCCTATAAATCACACAGCTAATAAGACGATCTTGATGAAGAAAAGTCACAAACTGCTCGGCCGTAAGTGGTTGACGACGAGTGCAAACTCTCCTAGCTCCCTCAAGTATCTCCGGCTCTCTTCGACGAGCCATCTCTGAAGACCTGCTCATTCCGAGTAGGATCTCATTTGGCTCTCTCTCATGAGCCATCTCTGAAGACATACTCATTTCGAGCAGGATCCCATTCTGGCTCTCTCCAACGAGCCATCTCAGATAACCTGCTCATCCCGAGCAGGATCCCATTCTGGCTCTCTCCAACGAGCCATCTCAGAAGACCTGCTCATCCCGAAGCGGGGATCCCATCCCGCTCTCTCCAACGAGCCATCTCGGAAGACACCGCCGGCAGGGATCCCATTCTGGCTCTCTCCAACGAGCCATCTCAGAAGACCTGCTCATCCCGAGCAGGATCCCATTCTGGCTCTCTCCAACGAGCCATCTCAGAAGACCTGCTCATCCCGAGCAGGATCCCATTCTGGCTCTCTCCAACGAGCCATCTCAGAAGACCTGCTCATCCGAAAGCGGGGATCCCATTCTGGCTCTCTCCAACGAGCCATCTCAGAAGACCTGCTCATCCCGAGCAGGATCACATCTGGCTCTCTCCAACGAGCCATCTATGAAGATCTGCTCATCCCGAGCAGAATACTATCCGGCTCTCTCCGACGAGCCACCCCCGAAGACCATTTTCCCACGGGAGAAAAGACTCAGACGACGTCTGCAGCGGGGCACGAAAGCACTGTAAAAGACTTCAGACGATAGGGCTCCCCCCGGCACGAAAGAAAAAAAGACGTCTGACGACGGGCTCCACCCGGCACGAAAGCACTGAAAAGACTTCGTCTGATGGGGCTCCCCACGAAAGCCTGAAAAAGACTCGTCTGACGGGGCTCAAGCACGAAAACCGAAAAGACTTCATCTGACGGGCTCCCAAGTACGAAAGACAAAAAAAGACTCAGACGACGGGGCCCCCCCCCACGAAAGATAAAAAAGACTCAGACGACGAGGGCTCCTCCCTTGAAGTCTGAGCCGTAAAAGACTTCGTATGATGGGGCTCCAAGCACGAAAAAGCGATTTAAAAGACTCCTCATAGACATGGGGCCCCGGAAAGCACGAGCACAGACTAGATCGACGATGAAGGTAAGATCCTCTATGCAGGGGCTCATTCTGAACGATCAAGATCTCCTACGGCACCCGAGCAAGCTTGGAGGCAAACAATGTGACTACAGATACAACAAAAGATAAAATTTGGTCGAGACATGAAACAAGATCAAGCTCTGAACAACGTCACAACCCGATCTTGGGAGCTATTGTTGTGCTCAGATATATCACATGTCAGCATCACCAGATTTATCACACGTCAGTAGGACGAATTATCACACGTCAGCAGGTCCCACCGAGACCACGTGATCTGTCGTGCTTAAAAGATTTGTCGTGCTTAGTGATTTGTCGTGCTTATTGATTTGTCGTTCTTATTGATTTGTCATGCTTAATGATTTGTCGTGCTGGTCCTCTTTATATAAAGGACCTCACCTTTCATTGTAAAAAAACTCTGGAATGTTTTCCTCATTCCACTTATATACCTACACCCACATTTCAGGGAAGAACTACGGTTCTTCCAGCAGTGTTCTTGTTCGATTAATCATTTGTTTGGTGGTCAAATTCAACAAGCAACATCAGAATCATAAATTATTTGACCGTCAACAACGCACATGTTCAGAAAAGTAGATATTGCCCAAAACATTCTAGTGCAGACAAAAGGAACTAAGTCTAAGTGTTGTTTAAGGTTGTCTCATTCAGAGAGATTGACCAAAAAGAGCCGTTTTGTTTATCTACATTCAGAGGAAGACAAGAACCAATTAGAGGAAGACAAGAACCAATCAGAGGAAGACAACACTGTACGTCACTGACACTGAAAGCGACAGGACCCTGAATTATGTCAGTAATACTAAGTTCTAGACTGCAAAAATTGGTGATTGGCTACATGACTGCATATTTCCTAAAACAAGCAAGGGAGTATTCAAACCCTAAAAATAGTCGTTCATCAAACACCAGAAGAGGAAACTCATAAAGCTATCTCTTCCAACAAATAGTTTTTTCAAAGAGTGACCTTGGTGAAGTTGCCTATAAATACCAGTGACCCTTTACATTGAGAGGTCACGGGAAATTTCAAAGCAACTCAAGAGCTCATTCGTATTATTGCAAATTGAAGCACTCGAAAACCCTAGAATTTCCCAAGTGTTTCACATTGGAGAGAGCTCACTATTCTAAGCCTAGATTGATAGATATATCCAAAGCTTAGAAGAGATATCCTAGCCTTTGCATTAGTTCTTATTGTAAAGGATATCTCACCCTAGTTGGAAACCAACCCAAAACCCAAACCCTTTGTTAAGGTAGTTTGTTTGTGTTTTGTTGGTGAGTTAGAGTTGTAAAGAGTGAGTAAGCTACAGTGAGTTAGCCAGAAAACTCTAGAGAAGAAGTTAGTAAGCTACTTGTGATAGTCTTTACACTTGTGTGTGTTTGAGTTAGTAAGCTGCAGTGAGTCAGCCAGAAAACTCAAGGTAGAAAAGTGAGTAAGCTACAATGAGTTAGCCTGAAAGCTTTAGGAAGTGGTTAAGAAATTTCTCTGAAAATCAGAGAGAGTGGACGTAGGAGCTTGAGTCTCTGAACCACTATAATTGATGCGTTGTTTACTTTTTGTACTGCATTTTATCTGTTACATGTTTTTCACTGAAAGCATATTTCACTGATATTCAGTTGGAACCAATCCACTGAACTGCATAAAATTGGTCACAACCTTAATCACTGTTTTATTAAAGGAAGAAGATATTTCAGCAAAGCTAAAATGAGTATAAACTTAGGGCCAACCATTCCGCACACTTGAGTAGCTAGAACAGATAGTTATCAAACTGAACTAACTCTACTGAGTGTTCAGTAAGATAATTATCTGATCCAAGCTCCTCAGGATCTCTGATAAATTCAAGATCAGTTGGGCTAATCTGAAGCTACTGAAAGCAGCTCAGGGTCATTGTCTCAGTAGACTTTGACTCAGGGCAATCCGTGTTTCTCAGGACAAAAATATCAGGATAACCTGACCCATCTGACCTCAGTGAAGAAAAAGTTTGAAAAATCACTGAACAAGTGTATTCCCCCCCATACACGTGTGAGACACGTGTGAGACTTTGGTGGTATACTGAATATATCTGTTTGCTGATATCTTACAAGGCTCAGTCATCATGCCTTCTAAGAAACTTCCTATGTTCTCTGTTGAGAGCTATGACCTATGGAGACTGAGAATGCAGGCTCATCTGTATTCAAAACATGAAAGAATGTGGAGAGTGGTTTCTGAAGGACCATTCAAATTTACTGTTGTAAATCCCAGAATCACTGATACTGAGAGAAATGATCCCAGGGATGAATTTCCTAAACCTGATGACCATCTGACTCCTGATGAGAGAAGGATAGTCAATCTGGACTACATTGCTAAAGATATTTTGTATAGCACTATTGATGATGGTGTTATGGGGATGATTTCTCACTGTGAAACTGCAAAAGAAATATGGGACACACTTGTTGTTATGTGTCAAGGCACAGATCATATTAAGGAAAACAAACTTTATGTTGTTATTTGAAAGTTTGATGGCTTTGAAATGGAATATGGTGAGTCCATTGACAAACTTGAGGTCAGATTCACTAACATCATGAATGATCTGAGTGCTCTTGGGAAAAGATACCCACAGAGAGAAGTGGCACTGAAATTTCTTAGAGGATTGTCTAAGAAATGGGATATACATGTTGTGGTGATTGAAAACACCAAAAATATGGATTCCATGCCATACCAACAAGTTTTCTCTGAACTGAAAGCTTATGAGTTTGTGACTGACAAGAAAACTAAGAAATCTGACAGCAAAGATGACTCTTCTAGCAAGAATGTGGCTTTTAAAGCCAAAGAGAAACCCTGTAAAGCTAGAGAGTCTAAAAACTCACTTGCCAGAAATCAGGATGAGCAAGAGGATAAGCTAGTACTGATGGCAAGGAGGTTTGAAAGACTCAATAGCAGATATGGAAAATATAAGAAATACTACAGGAATCACAGGTACAAGAGAAACTTAGAAGTTCGAGGATGATTCATCGAGAAAAAGAAGGACCGAAAGCGAAGGATCCTCATCCAAGAAGAAGGACTCCAAGACCAAGGAGGAAAGTGATCGGGATGATGATACCAACAGATGCTACAAACCGCCGAAGAAAGGTCACTTTCAATATGACCGGCCCCGAAGCCGAAAAGCTAAAGAAAGAAAGGAGAGACAAGCCAAGAGAGATAGGAAGATCTTCAGCAAGAAAGTTATGATTGTAGAAGAGGAAGAACATTCTGAAGAAGGTTCCAGTTCCTCAGATGAGATTTTCTCAGACAATGACAGTGATGATGTCTGTCTTATGGCTGTGGAGGAGGTAAATTCTTCTATCTCTGTTGTTGCTCCTACACAAGCACATGAGTTCTCAAGTTCAAATGTAAACAGTAACTTTGACCTGATGGATTCGTTTGAGAATCTTATGAAGGACTATTACAGGTTACAAGAAATCGCCATCAAAACTCAAGAGCGTAACAAGGAACCGATCACGAGAATCAAGTGGAAAGACTCTAAAAATCTTTGAGATCACTTCTCAATTGATGGGAACTATCGATGAATCTGGATGTTCGAAAGTAGAACTTTCGAAAAAAAGAGAAGGTGATAGAGATCCTGAATGGAAAATTAGAGAAATCCACTAAAGAGATTCAAATTTTATCGAATCGAAGTTCAATGACCTCTTTGAGAAGCATGAAACTCTAAAGAAATGTGAGGATAGTCTTGCAGAGAAAGTTAGCTCTATTGAATTCTCGCATCTAAAGTAATAGATGAAATTCAAAGTTATCAAAGACCGCAACTATAAAAATTTGGATTGGGATACATCAGGGGGAACCTCACAAGGTCTTCTGAATGCTGCTTCTAGTAGCACCAAGACTGTCTTTGTTAAACCAGTGGCATCTAATCTTCTTACTGAAGAAAAGCCCAGAGTTTTAGACAATGGTAAAGGACCTATGGTTTCAGAAAAACTGAAGGTTCAGGGAAGAAAGCCCAAACCTCAGGAAAAGGCTAGAAAACCTGAACACTCAAGAGGGAAATTTTCGTGCCAAGATTTCAAAGCCTCAGGCTAAAAATACCAACCTGAAGAGATCTGCACTAAACCATCAGAGGAATTTTCAGAAGAGAAATACTCACAGAGATATTCTCAATGAAAAAGACCAAGTCCTCGACATCGAAAAGACCCCAATTTCGTCTGCATGCCCTAAACCCCACTTGTCTAAGGGTAAAGGTTTCCTGAACCCAAGTCAACAGAGACAGAGACCAGCTGCACCAAAGCTAATGATCTTGAACAAAAAGCCTGAACCCAAGAAGAACTCTAAGGCTCATGTTCATGCTAAGGCTGACACTCATACACAAGGTACTGCCAAGGCACCTAGGGTAGTGAATGTGTATGTAGATGTTTATGGGAGGCAAACCAGCCACTCTAAAGTAATTAGAGTTATCATTAAGATTTGGGTTCCAAAAGGAACAGCTAACCTGGTAGGACCCTACACCAAATGGGTACCTAAAACCGATCATTTTTTTTAAAAAGAAAAGAACCGAAATGAATGAATACAACATAAAGACGATGAGTGGAAATGAATTGGCACCTATTGTATGGTATCTGGACAGTGGATTTTCAAGACATATGGCAGGATATAAGCAACTACTCACTGACTATGTTGAGCAAAAAGGCCCTCAGATCACATTTGGAGACAACTCAAAAGGACAAACTGAGGGATATGGAACTCTTGAAGTTGATTATGTTCATATCCATGGTGTTTCATATGTGTCTGGTTTAAAGCATAACTTGCTTTCTATCAGTCAATTCTGTGACAAAGGATTCAGTGTTGAGTTCTCAAAAAACTTATGTTATGTGAAAGACAATACTTCACAAAAAATTTTACTGACCGGTACTAGAAAAGGAAATGTGTATCTTGCTGATTGGAAATTATATCCTAAAGATACATGTTTGGTTGCAAAAAGTTCCACTGATACCAGTTGGTTGTGGCACAAAAGACTGAATCACTTAAACTTTAAAACTCTGAACAAACTTGCAAGATTAGCACTTGTGAGGGGGTTACCAAATGAAGTGTTCAGTAAAGATCATGTTTGTGATGCCTGTCAGAAAGGAAAACAAATCAGAGCATCTTTCAAAAGCAAAGTAGATGTTTCTACTAACAGAATACTGCAACTGTTACATATGGATCTCTTTGGTCCAGTAACACCTGTAAGCACAAATGGCAGGAAATATACACTTGTGGTAGTTGATGACTACTCTAGATACACATGGGTCATATTCTTACTTAGTAAGAATGAGACTCGACAAAATTGCCGTAAATATTGAAAAGGCTCAAGATGAAAAAGAAATCGAGTGTGGTCAAGATCAGATCAGATAAAGGAACTAAGTTTATCAATCATATCATATCTGATTATTGTGCAGCAAATGGTATAATCCATGAAACATCAGCTGCAAGGACCCCACAACAGAATGGTGTTGCTGAAAGAAGAAATAGGACTCTGAAAGAAGCTCGCAAGAACAATGATTCTTTGAAGTCGATATTCCTAAGAGATTTTTGAAATTTGAAGCTATCAACACCTTTGATGCTACTCTCGAAACGCATCCATGCTGACCAAGAATCAAGGAAAAACTCCATATGAGCTATGGAATGAAAGGAAGCCTATTGTTTCTTTCTTTCATGTGTTTGGTTGCAAGTGTTTCATACACAATAATGGTAAAGATCAGTTGAAAACTTTTGATAGCAAAGCTGATGATGGGATATTCTTAGGATATTCTGAAGTCAATAAAGCCTTCAGAGTTTACAACTGTAGGACTCTTTTTGTGGAAGAAACACCTCATGTTGTTTTTGATGAATCTACTTGTGTTCGGAAGAAACAGAAATGACTCAGGAGAACTGACCAAGAGAATCACCAGACTTAGCCTGAAAAAGAAATCCTCTGAACCTGAAAAGAAGAAGTCAGTCACTTTCTATAAATGGAGTGAATCAGACTCAGACAAAGAAGTTCAGGATGAAAAAACTCAGGATGGTGAGACTCAAGATGAAAATTCTTCACTGAAGGAAAGCCAACACATTGAAGCTGACCAATCTGAACATACACCAGTTCAGACTCAGGTATGTAATGCCTATGAAGATGTGGTCACAGCTGAGGCAAACTCTGAATCTATCAACCAAGGGGGAACAAATGTCTCTGAAAATGTTCTGAATGGAATTTCCCCTGAGGAAGATGATTCCCTTTCTCATTTTCTGTTATTCCCTGAATTTGATGAAGCGCCGTAACCTAACATTTTCGATGTTGAGGACACTCTTGAAGGGGGAACATCCAGGAGAAAATGGTTGGATAGCCATCCTACAAATCAGATTGTGGGTGATCTATCAGAAGGAGTAAAGACAAGATGGTTCCATGGTGAAAGTGCTTTATTCTGATGTTTTCTATCAGAAAAGGAACCTACTGAGATTGAAGAAGCGCTACAAGACTCATTCTGGATTGTTGCTATGCAAGAAGAATTGAATCAGTTCACAAGGAATGAAGTTTGGGAGCTAGTGGGACGGACCTAAAAAGGCACAATGTGATTGGAACTAAGTGGGTGTTCAAGAATAAGAGAGATGAAAACAACAACATTGTGAGAAACAATGCAAGGCTAGTTGCACAAGGTTATTCCCAAGAAGAAGGCTTGGATTATGATGAAACCTTTGAATCTGTTGCAAGACTAGAAGCCATCAGATTGTTTCTTGCATATCTTGCCCACATGAAATTCACGACCATCGATGGATGTGAAAAGTGCATTTCTGAATGGTGTGCTTAAGGAGGAAGTATATGTGGAACAACCTCCAGAATTTTGTCAGAATGACCAAGTTTACAGGCTCAGGAAAGCCTTCTATGGTCTTAAGCAAGCACCCCGAGCATGGTATGATACCCTTTTCGTTTTTTCATCGACCATGGTTTTATCAAAGGAACTGTTGATAGGACTTTGTTCAGGATAGAAGATGGAAAGGATATTGTTGGGATATTTTAGTTTTGATGAATTATGCCAAAACATTATCAACTTGTGTTATTGAAGCTAAATTACAAATAACAAGTTGAGGGGGAACGAGAGAACAAGTTGAGGGGGAACTCACAAAATTAGAAGAAGATGATCGAGATCAGACGAGGCTGCAGACGAGGCTGATCAAGATCAGATGAGTAAGATGAGTTCCGGAGTTGACTAATGAGTCAGGCAAAATCAAGAAAGAAAAGAAAAAAGCTGGTACCGATCGTAAGATCGATGACCGTAATGCACTGATCGATGATATAAGAACGCACGTTGATCTGCGGTGATCGGAAGAACGCATGTTCGATCGTAAAGAAACCGACCGTAAGATCAAGAGAAGGTTGCGATCGTAAGAGGAGCAGATGAGATCGATCAAGATCGATATGATAACCCGATATGCTAACCCGATGTAATCGACTGATGCTATCCCCGATATGTTGACTGAAGATGTGTTGATCCGAGAAGCCGAAAGCCGATCGATCGTGCAAGAAGAAATCGATAGCCCGAGTCAAGGATCTCGGAGGGTCAAGGAGTAAAAGTGACCGGAGGGTCGGGATGTCTCAATTCGGGGATGAAATTTGAACTCAAGAAGTTCGAAAGTGTCAAGATGCCCGATCGGATAAGATCCGGCCAAGAGAAGTCTGTTGAATCAAGAATCCTGAGTAGAAGTATCCTGAGACTCAGGGAAACTTGAAGACTCGGATAGGACTGAAGACTCAGTATGTCACTGAAGACACTGAAGACTCAAAGAATCATGGAGACTCAGAGAAACCTGAAGACTCAGAAGATCCTGAAGAATATAGCCATTAGATTCAGCTGACATGGACCAATGAGAGGAAGACAACCAGCCTGAAAAAAAGTCGCAGAACTCATGATAATAGTATGGATTTGAATGTGATTCTCTCCAACTGTAACATTCAAATCCACACTATAAATACAAGATCTTCCATCAAATTAAGTGTGGAGAATGTGGAAAAAGATGCTACATAGCTAAGAGCCATATACTCAAGCATTCCCACCATAGAACACAAGTCTGTAGATATACAAATACATCCATGAGTGTTCTAAAACCCAATCTAAGCAACCCACGATATATCCTAAGCTTAGAGAGATTTTCCCAACCTTAGCATTGAGGCTAAACAAATGTACGGGAAAATCTCAACCTAGTTGGAGACACCAACCAAACCCAAACCCTATTGTTAGGTAGTTTGTGTGATTGTTAGAGTTGTAAAGAGTGAGTAAGCTGCAGAGTAGTCAGTTGAGTTGTAAAGAGTGAGTAAGCTGCAGAGTAGTCAGCCAGAAAACTCTAGAGAAGAAGTTAGTAAACTATCTTGGATAGTCAGAAAGCTTGTGTGTGTTTGAGTAAGTAAGCTGCAGAGTAGTCAGCCAGAAAACTCAAATGTAGAAGAAGTGAGTAAGCTACAGTGAGTTAGCCTGAAAGCTTGTAGGCGATCCCGTGAAGGGTGATAAGTCCGTTTGAAGGAATTTCCCCAGGAACAGGGAGAGTGGATGTAGGAGCTTGAGTCTCCGAACCACTATACTTTGTTGTGTTCTTTATTGCTTTACGTTCTTATCTTGTCATATGCATTTGGTTATAAGCAAAACACAACAAATGGACTTAAAACGCAAAAATCTGGAATCACACTGCCCTCACCCCTGTTTTATATGCATTTCATGATTTTTTTCGCATTTATTTTACTAGTTCAGATCTATGTGGATGACATCATATTTGGATCTCCAAATCATCAGTTGTGTGAAAAGTTTTCTACTCTGATGAAAGGAAAATTTGAGATGTTAATGATGGGGGAGATGAATTTCTTTCCTGGACTTAAGGTGAAACAAACTAAGGAAGGAATATTCATCAATCAAGCAAAATACACCAGAGATCTGATTGCAAAGTATGGAGTACAGAATTGCAATGCAGTTAGAATTTCCATGAATAATAAATATAAGATGGATCCTGATCCTGAAGGCAAATCAGTAAATCACACTGATTATAGAGGGATCATTGGATCACTGCTATATCTCACAGCAAGTAGGCCTGATATAACATTTGTTGTTGGGATATGTGCAAGATACCAAGCTAATCCTAAGGCTAGTCACATGGAGGCTGCCAAAAAGATTCTGAAATATCTTAAAGGCACTGTGAATAGAGGATTATGGTATCCAACTGATGATAACCTTGAATTAACTGGTTATTCAGATGCTGATTATGGAGGATGTAGAATTGAAGTCTACCACAGGAACTTGTCAATTTCTTGGAAGTAAACTGATATAATGGTTTTCAAAGAAACAAACCTCAGTAGCAACCAGTACTACTGAAGCTGAATACATAGCTGCAGGAAGCTGTTGTGCACAGATTCTTTGGCTCAGACAACAATTGAGGGATTATAAGATTATAGCTAATGAAGTACCTCTATTTTGTGATAATAATAGTGCAATTGCTATTACACAAAATCCTGTATTGCACACCAGATGTAAGCATGTTGATATCAGACATCACTTCATCAGAGATCATGTTGAGAAGAAAGAAATCAGAATGGAGAAAATTCATACTGATAAACAGAGAGCTGATATCTTGACTAAACCTTTGGCTGAATCAAGATTTCAGGAACTATCAGTTGAATTAGGTATGTTGGATCCAGGTGAATAAAGCAAATCTGAAAAATTGAAGGTTTTCAGATGCATGAAGTTTTCTCAGGTTTTTACTGAAAAACTCAGGATAAAATTGAGAGTCCTGAACACTGAGTCTTGGGAAACTCAGTTATCCTGAAGTTCAGTACTCAGTATTATACTGACATTTTATCAAGGTCAAAACTCAGTAAGACTGATGGAGAAAATTAGTCTGAAGAAGTATTTACTCATGCACCACATTTATTTTCTATCTGAATCTCAGTAATCATTGACAATAAATGACAAAACACTTGAAGAAATAATTGGGCGGGACCTTTGAAATTCTCGAGGAAAGTCAATGGTCTCCAGGAACAGTAATTAAATGCACTGTACATTAATCACCAATATGGATAAATTGACGGCTAAGTACTTGCGAAATCGTCCTTTCAAATACCCGTTTTAGCCGGTTTTTAATCTTGACCGTCAAAACCTTCATCTACGCGATTTTCCATAAATCAAAATCCTATATCCATTAAAAAGACTCCATTCAAGCCCTATTTCAAAAAGGCCTTCGTCTTCACAAACCCTCTGCTTCAAAACCTTCGATTACCCAGAAATCTCTTATCTAAAAAATCCTTAACTCAAAATCACCAAAAAAAATGACATTCTCTATATACGACAAACTCGCCATGTCCAACAAACCATGGTACGAATATGTTGTTTCTCTGGAAAGCACATCCAATGCATCTCACGAGGAGGAGGCTTTGCATATGATTCGTATGGCAAAGCTTACTTGTCTGATCGCAAATCAACCAGATGCTGAATATGCCAAGGAGGTAATTGAGTTTGTTTCTAATATGTAATTGGATGACAAAAATTGCATAGAGTCTAAGATTACGGTGTTGCATTTGGAACATAGTACAAAATATGTGGATTTTGTTAGGGAATTATATATTATTCCTAAGAATCTGAATGACATATATGAGTTAAGTGATACAGGTGAAGACCCTACGGTATACATGATGGGTAGGGAACAAGAGTATTTAGATAAATTTACTGAGCATCCGGTAAAGTTTGAAGCTACTTTGAATAAGAGGCATTTGAAGCCTAAATATCGAGTATTGTTGGATATTGTAAGCAAATGCATCATGAGTAGATCTGGTAGTTTCGAACAGATAAGCACGCCTAAGTTAAGACTAATGGCAGCGATTGAAGATTCACCTACTACGGCATTCAATTGGGTGCACTATTTGATCAAGGTGGTGAGTGATCAAGCCAAACAAATTCAGAAGGTGAATGGCTCTGTAGTTATCAAGGGAAAAATTCTACATGCAACCAAGATTGCATTTATCTTGGAAAGGTGCATAGAAGAGGAGGACATTTTTGCCGATTCCACTTCCTTTCCAAAGTCAAAAATCATGTTCAAACCAACGAAGAAGACTTTGAGAGGAAAGAAAGAGAAAAATACTGAGTCTCAGGAGGAGACTGCCGAAGAAGAAACTGAGGAAGATACAATAGCGGTGGAGCAAGTCAGGGAAACAAGACAGACTTCTCAGAAATCCACTGAGACAACTAATGAAGAAGCCAAACAAGCTAGGGGGAAAGCCCTGATGCAAATTAAAAGAGAGAAAGGTAAGAAACTGAAGAAGAAAGCACTGGCTCCTCGTAAGAAGCGTAGGCTTCAAACAATTGAAAAGCGAGGCCGCTGAAATCAAGAAACTCAACCTCAAGGCCGCTAAGGGTTGAAATCTCCACTTCAGGTTCTTGCTCAGGTAGTAACAAATGTGCATGAGCAAGAAACTGAGGAGCAGGTTTTCTCTGAGGTACTTGAAACATATCTGAGCTCAGACAAAATCTCTCAGGAAATCTTCAAGGGACCTCAGATCTCTATTGAAGAAATACCAGCGCAGACTTTAGATCAGTCTGAACCTCAGGAATTGCTGAACTTGGATACGCTTCTGAATGAACCTTTTCTTGATCCATCAAGCAATGGAACTTGTACAAACTGAGCAAACAACTCCCAAAGCCCAAGATTGAAGAAGGAGAAGTTCAAGAGACCGAATGGCGAGAAAGCAAGGGGGAACGGTTCATCCGGACAGATACCGAAGCTAAATGCTTATCCCGCCCCTTCGGGATATGCTCTTCAGCTCGTAAACGACAAGATACATCCTGAATCGACACTTTAAAAAATTTGAACATCGCGATCATTGAGGAGGAGAAGAGTGGTGGAATCTTCGAGACAACCGCCTCGATCAATTTTCGAAGCTTTAGAAAAGACAAAGCTCGGGATGAAAGTCGCTGACTTTGATGAATTGGTGAAAAGAAGTTAATGAAAGGAAAGATATCGAATAATAGATGCATCAAGTTCTCATGATCGTAACAAAGATGGAGATCGGGAGGTGATGCGTAAAGGCAAACCGAGGGGGAGAAGGAACCTTTACAGACATCGAGAAAGAAAAAGAGACTAAAAGTCGGAGAGAAGGACATCGATGTCAAGACAGATCGATATCACACATCCTCGATCGGAAAGTTAGCACCTTCGGTATCTTTTCGCACTATTATACATTATGCCAAAGCTACCAAGTTCCTATCTTTAAATCTGTTATGTATGATATGCGATCGAGGCTCAATTGGAGCAACCAAATTTCGATTGGAGACAATTGTTTTGCCTCCAGAAATTGATTTCAGTCCTATCCTGGATAAATTGAAGAAGGTGGTGCCAATGGTGGAGAAAGTGACTCAAATTGAAGAAACCTTGGCAAGCCAATCTCAAAAGCCGGAAAATCCGAAGTTCATCTTCGGACATCTTTGCAACTACAAACAACTCTTGCAGATAAAATGACTACTTTGGAAGGAAAGATTGATGTAGTCAAAACTGAGCTCAATGCAGAGATGGAGAAAAGGTATCAAACCAGAACTGCTTACCTTGAAGCTAAACTGATTGAGAAGAATGATCAGATAATCAAGACAACTGTTGAGGAAATGGGCTCCCTGCTCATGACCAAGATGACAGACATGATGCATGAAGTGTTCTCAAAGCAGTTTGCTCCACTCGCAGATGAATTCTCAATGGCCAAGAATTACATGATGAGGCTAGAGGATGAACATGATCAGTTGGCAGGGGCAGTACGCAGTATGGGCAAGGAGCAATACTATATGGATACTGCACTGACTCAACTACTCCCAAGGTATGGTGCCAAAAAGGGGGAAAGGCCTGGTGGAAAATTAAGTGAGTTGTTGGCACAAACCTTGGAGAGAAAGGCTCAAAAAAGAAGTGAAGGAAAGAAAATTTTGGATGCCTTAAGTGAGATTGAAGCCACTGAGAAACTGAAGTTCAAAGAAGCAGAAAAACCTACCTTCACTCAAACATCTGAGCAAACCATTCATGAAGTAATTGGTGAAAAACTGAGTGATAGAAGGATGATTGAGACAAGCAAAACCGGTGAAGAGCAAGTCAGACCTGAAAAGAGAAAGGCTGTTGCATTCGTGGAACAAGAAAAGAAGAAAAGAGCTAAAGTTTCAAAACCTACTAAGAGGAAGTTGATAATGGAATTTGAAGAATCTGAGGAAGAAACTGAAACTCAGAAAGAAGTCTTCGATACCAAGAAAACTCTGAAAGTTCTTCAGATTGAAAAAGAGAAGAAGATCGCCGCTTTGGGGTTGTGTGTTCCAATCGATCGAGGAAGAAGAAAAGAAAGAAGAAGCGTAAAAGAAGAGGTGGTTTTAAAAAGTTTTTAAGCAAAAGGAGGGGTACGGAAAAGACCCAGAAGTGGCCGTACATTGACAAGTGGATGCCTATAAAGTTCAATGATGCATGGGAATAGATCAAGAGAACCTTCTGGTTCTATTATGAGATTCTGAGAGAATGGAGGGGGAGCAGCTCGGATAAGAATGAAGCCTTCATTGAGTACTTACTGACATTCTATCCTAAATACCTGCAAATTTGGATCAACATGGCAGATGAAGGAAACACGCAGATAGTAGCCCCTGGTCCATACATGTACCCAGCTCCTAGGTTTGAGAATGGCTATGTGAATGAAGCAGCCATTTCTCAGGAAATAGCCCAGTATGCCATCCAGCTAGGCCTAATAGGAAACAACCCTGATATCATCAAGACAAGGGATGAACTGAAGAAGAGATACTACGGGATGTTCAACCTGGAAGTGCCAGAGGATGAAGTGGAAGAAGACTGAAGACTTTGTTCTTCTGATTTATTTTTTATTTTCATTGTAATCTGTAACTCTTATCCTATATCAATGAAAATTTTACCTTTATGCTCAAAAGATAATATATCATTATCTTTTTACATGTCTTTAATTACTTGATATGCCAAATTGTTTAGAAAATTGTTGGGTGAAATACCATTTTGGTTTGTAATAGATAAATTGAAACCTAAGGATAGGTTAGGTTTTCTTAAATGTAACAAGATGGTTTTGACATCATCAAAAATGGGGAAATTGTTGGGAGATGAATTTAATAAAGAAGTTTTGATTAGATCCCAAAAAACCCCTAAGTATGACATGTTCAGGATAATCTTGATACCGAAGTGGGGTTTCAAAGATAGATTGTTCAGGAAGATATCTGCACCATGTATAGTTAGCAGATATAGATCAGGTTAGATCTTGAAGTTACTGAAGAACTCAGAAGGTACTGAGTAACTAAAGAATCAAGAGAACCAAGACTCGAAGAAGTTGTCAAGACATTAATCAAGACTCAAGAAGTTGTCAAGACATCAAGACTCAAGAAGTTCTTTCAAGACATCAAGGCTCAAGAAGTTGTCAAGACATCAAGACTCAAGAAGTTGTCAAGACATCAAGACTCGAAGAAGTTCTTTGAAGACATCGAAGACTCAAGAGTTATTGAAGACTCAAGAAGATATCGAATACTCAAGATAACTCGAATGTTCGTGAGGCACCGGATAATATCTATTCAAGACTACAAAACCGAGAAAAACGCACATGTTCGAGAAAAGTAGATATTGCCAAAAACATTCTAGTGCGCATAAAAGGAACTAAGTCTAAGTGTTGTTTAAGGTTGTCTCATTCAGAGAGATTGACCAAAAAGAGCCGCTTTTATTTGTCTACATTCATCAAGACAAGAACCCGTCGTAGAGGAAGACAACATCAGACTTCATGTATTAATCGAAAGCGATAGGACCCTCAATTATGTCAAGAGTACTAAGTTCCGATCGCAAAAATTGGTGATTGGCTACATGATTTGATATTTCCTAAAACAAGCAAGGGAGTGTTCAAACCCTAAAAATAGCCGTTCATCAAACACCAGAAGAGGAAACTCATAAAGCTATCTCTTCCAACGGATAGTTTTTTCAAAGAGTGACCTTGGTGAAGTTGTTTATAAATACCAAAGGACCCCTTTACATTGAGAGGTCACGGGAAATTTCAAAGCAACTCAAGAGCTCATTCGTATTATTGCAAATTGAAGCACTCGAAAACCCTAGAATTTCCCAAGTGTTTCACATTGGAGAGAGCTCACTATTCTAAGCCTAGATTGATAGATATATCCAAGCTTAGAAGAGATATCCTAGCCTTTGCATTAGTTCTTATTGTAAAGGATATCTCACCCTAGTTGGAAACCAACCCAAAACCCAAACCCTTTGTTAAGGTAGTTTGTTTGTGTTTTGTTGGTGAGTTAGAGTTGTAAAGAGTGAGTAAGCTACAGTGAGTTAACCAGAAAACTCTAGAGAAGAAGTTAGTAAGTTACTTGTGATAGTCTTTACACTTGTGTGTGTTTGAGTTAGAAAGCTGCAGTGAGTCAGCCAGAAAACTCAAGGTAGAAAAGTGAGTAAGCTACAGTGAGTTAGCCTGAAAGCTTTAGGAAGTGGTTAAGAAATTTCTCTGAAAATCAGAGAGAGTGGACGTAGGAGCTTGAGTCTCTGAACCACTATAATTGATGTGTTGTTTACTTTTTGAACTGCATTTTATCTGTTACATGTTTTTCACTAAAAGCATATTTCACTGATATTCAGTTGGAACCAATCCACTGAACTGCATAAAATTGGTCACAACCTTAATCACTGTTTTATTAAAGGAAGAAGATATTTCAGCAAAGCTAAAACGAGTATAAACTTAGGGCCAACCATTCCGCACACTTGAGTAGCTAGACCAGATAGTTATCAAACTGAACTAACTCTACTGAGTGTTCAGTAAGATAATTATCTGATCCAAGCTCCTCAGGATCTCTGATAAATTCAGGATCAGTTGGGCTAATCTGAAGCTTCTGAAAGCAGCTCAGGATCATTGTCTCAGTAGACTTTGACTCTGGGCAATCCGTGTTTCTCAGGACAAAAATATCAGGATAACCTGACCCATCTGACCTCAGTGAAGAAAAAGTTTGAAAAATCACTGAACACGTGTATTCCCCCCCATACACGTGTGAGACTCGTTAGCACCGGGACCAACAACATTAATATCGTTGCGTGATCCTGCGACTCCAAAAAATGCATATCATATCCATAGTCTTGAGATGCGACTGCTTCAAGGATGATTGTAGGTGACCCATGACCTCTTGTAAATTGACCTTTCCAAGCAACATGACAATTTCGCCACACCAAGTGCATGCAGTCAATACTTCCTAACATGTCTGGAAAGCCATGTCTCAACTCGTGCAATTGGAGCAGACGTTGATTGTTCGCATCGTCTTTCAAATATTGAAGAATTATTAACATCATTTGTTCACCAGGTGAATCGGGTTGGTCATCATATTCATCGGATTGGCTTGAACTCATGGAATATTGAGACATTTTGGAGTAAGAATATGTGAGAGGTTACATATATATACACCTATTACCTTGCAACGACTAGTTTCTAACAGATAGTTTGCAACAACTAGTTTTTAACGGCTAGGTTTTAATGAGTAGTTTACAACATAAATGTCAAATTAATACATTAATTGAAATAAATTGGAATTACATAAATGATAAATTAAAATTAAAATATTGAAAATATACATTAATAAGATAAAGATAAGACTGATAAATTATTCTATGAATTCCACCCGGTAATAATCTTCGTACATACATGTTGGTGTGAGGCACACTGCTCATCCATCCAACTGGAGGTATCTTGATAAAAAAAAATCATTCATCCATATGCACTTCACGCTCTTTCAATGTAGTTGCCTTTTCAAGTGCTATAACTTCTCTTTTTTTACAATCGTTGTAATCCATAAATATTTCAAGACATTGTTCGATCTTGTCATTTCCCATTGACCCTGATCTAGCCTTGGATTTTCCTTTTGCTTTTCTCTTGGATGCTTTCTGCCCAATCAGACGAGTATCGTTGATGTTTAGATCAAAGTCCAATCTAGCAGAGTTGTTACTCGTATCTGAGTCGATCGGAGGTCCTTGCTTTCTTTGATGCATCTATGGAATCATTGTATTGTGGATAAAATAGTGGACAATCTTTTAATATCCTCCATATATGCTCGTAATTAAACTTTTTTTTTATAATCTTCGTTGTTGGTGTCGCTCCTGTAGATACTAGAAACACTATTATAACAAAAGCTACAAAAATTTACCTTTGACCCAATTGTATTAAGCCAGTGTGGCTTTGCTTGTCCGACACGTCATTTCGGAGCACCAGTGGGGTGATTCTTGTTGTGATAATCTATGACTTTCTTCCATAACGCCGACAATTTTTTATCATTGCCGATGATGGGATCATAACTTGTCGTGACAAAATAATTTGTCAGCTGCTCGTCTTCTTATGTTGTCCATTTGCTTCTGTTGTCCACTTGTTAGACGTATGTACTTCACCAGCGGCACACTCTTGACCTAAATTTTCTAAATCAATCGGGGTTGAAGGTTGAGATAGTTGTGTCTCCGGGATGAAAGTTGGAGTTGCAGGTTCTTTGCCACTTCGATATCTTGACAATATTTTTGTTGCTCGTGGAGTAGAGAATATTTGAGGTGGAGACTGTCCGAAATGTTGCCCCGATAAATGTTGCCAATATTTAGATCTCGGAGTGGAAAACTTTGATGGAAAAGAGTTGCTCGAGTTGTCAACGAAATTTCTGTGACCTTGAAAATTTTGAGAATGTGAGGAATATGAGATTTTTTTTTATAATTGGATGGAAATTGAGTGGACGAGCCAAATTGAGAATATTAAAAATTTGTGGATTCATTGAACTTTGAGAAAGAGGAATTTCATCTGTCATATTAGGGTATGATTGCACAAATTCCTACGAAACTCTCTAGAAACAAAAATTTCAAGAACACAAAAACGAGAATGAAATTAAGAGTGGAGGAAATATAGAGTGAAATGATACTAGAAAGGGGTGAATATGTATCATATTTATAGAAGTTTTTTCTTTTTTACCATTAGACACTAAATAATTTTCCTATAAAAAAATTATACATCTGAGTTCCGACGGCTATATTGCAACAGTTATATATATATATATATATATATATATATATATATATATATATTGTTGGAAAATTTATAGTTTCGATGGAAGTTCAAAAACATATAATGTAATAGGACCAGTCAGACCTGTTAGCTAACTGATGATATAGATAGCCGATAAGATGACCAGCTGAAGTGTGTAGACAGCTGAAGTAACTGATAGGTCACATATTGAGGGGGAACTCAATATGTATAGGTTAAGTTTTGTGAAGATCAGAAGATCAGCTAACTCGAAGATCAAATGATGAAGATCTAGTGATTAAAGCAGATAGTCCTGAAGATCAGATAAGTCATGAAGATCAGAGATGCTGAAGAGCTGATCAATACGAAGTAGACAAGTCAAGACTGAAGACATCAACACTAGGCGACCTACATCCAAAGACTTAAAGAAGAGGTCAGTAAGTTGTGCTAAGACAACTTACAATCAGATGACCTAAGTCAGGTAGGCAGATCAGGATTCTGACTGATCTGTGTCAACTCCATCAGGTGACTGATTCAATGTTACCTATTACGAGTCAAGTGTTCAGACAACCTTGTTGCCTATTCAAGTGCTGCGAATCGTACTTGATAACCAATGAGAAGTCGACAACACACGTACGGAGTTCTGATAGTTTGCAGAAAAATGGTTCAGCGTCAACGGCTAGAAAGGACAAGCTTGCATGCTTTCGGCCATGCCTCCCCTGAAGCACGTCAAATCCGTCTGTAGACCTACCTAAAATAGATAGAAATTCGAATTGCTTTCCAACGGCTAGTTCGATTTCGTGCCTATAAATATGGGATCAAACCTTCATAGTAAGGTTACGGAAATTTTCTACAAGCAAAAGCTCTCAAGATTTCCGCACGAAGAACACAATCTCAAGATTAATTCTTAAGTGTTCATCCCTTAGTTCTTAGCAAGAATACTCATCCTCTAGCTCTTGGCTACTTAGTAGATAGGATAGTATTTCAGTTAGAACAAAACAAATCTTATACCCAAACACTGTTAGGTTAAGTTTGTTATAGCAAGATTTCTGTTTAGGGTTTCTAGATCCGATTTCTGGGATTGGTTGGGTGTGAACTCGTTAAATATCTGTTGGTTGTACTGTGTTGGACTAACACATTAAACTAAGTCCAGGTTGGTTTAGTTGGTGCCCCTGCTGATAGAGAAGAGTGGACGTAGGACAAGTTGTCTGAACCACTATAAATCTATGTGCATTTATCTTGCTTCACACATCTGCACACTACTTGTTATCTGCATGCATATTCTGTACCTGGATCAGATTAACATCAAGCTACTATTCTGATCAGTTTGACATTTTAGTCATCTGATCTGAACTGTTGGTCAGAATCCTGTTTGAGTAAAACTGGTTTTTCACACGGGTTAACTTATCTTCCGCACCATCAGTTAAACTGATAGACGCCGAACTGATTTGCCTGCCAGATCAGTAAGTCGGATATCGGTCCAAACTGATCCACATCGCACTCTGATCAGACATACGTGCAATCACATCTAATCCACTAAAAAGTTTTTGAAGTCTATTCACCTCTCCCCTCTAGACTTCAACCCTCACTGAAACCCGTTCGGGACCTACAAGTAGTATCAGAGCAGTGGTTCTTCCGACCACTGGCTTTGAATATCATTGGTTCTTGAGGAAGAACATTTGTGGTCACTTGAACTGATCTTTGAAAACCGTTTTTTTAAAATCTTTTTTTTTTCAAAATCACCACAAGCATGGATAACACTTCAGGTATGCATCATAATCTACCCATGTTTTTTGTTGATGAGTATGCAGATTGGTCCATCGACATGAGAGATCATCTGGGAGTGATCAGCAACAGAATGGATGAGATTCTTGAGATAGGACCGATTATCATCTATCACTTTAACCCAGCTGAAGCAGGACGAGATCCTACTCAACCAGTTGGAGCAAGAATCAGGAAGAGTCCCTCTTTGATGGATGCAGATGAGAAGAAGTTGTCCAATATGGATACTGTTGTCAGACATCTCATCATGAAAACTATGGATGCTACTACACGAGAGAAAGTGAAGTACCTGAAGACAACTAAGGAAGTTTGGGATACGCTTGCTGAAATCTGCAGAGGGAATGAACTGATCAAGGACAGCAGACTACAAGCTGAGCTAGTTGTATTTGAGAAACTTAAGATGCTACCGAACGAAACAGTTGATCAATTTGATGGAAGGATCACACGAGAAGTCAACCGACTTCGTGATCTTGGACGAGTAATGTAAAGCAAGGATATCAACTACAAGATTCTCAGATCGTTGACTAAGAAATGGGATACCAAGGTGACCATGATTAAGGATTGTCAAGATATTGCTACCATGAAACCAAATGATCTAATCTTCAGTTTGAAAGCCCATGAGTTCGACCTGATTGAGAGAGGAAAAGGATCAGATGATGTCCCTACTGAAGTTGCTGCAAACTCAGCTAAATCTGTTGCATTCTAGGCAACCAGTAGCAGTTCACGAATCGTGGAACCAGTTGGAAACATCATCAGCCAGGCCGAACAGATTGCACTCCTAACGAGAAAACTTAAACAAACAAATGTTTAAATGGGTAAGTACAAAAAGTTCTATGACGACTATCGACGAAGCAGAGGAAGAGATCGAAGATCTTCTGATAGATCACAAGAGAGATATCATTCTTTAGATGATAGGGACAACATAAGGGATGACCGGAAAGATGATCACAGAGATGAAAGGAAAGATGATGGGAGGGAGGATCGCAGAGAGAGCAGACGAGATGAAAGATCAGATAAGAGAGGTTCTGAGTACAGACAAAATGGAAAGTCTCCTGACAGATCATACCGAAGAAATGATTCACCGAATAGAGGAAATTCTGGAGATTCAAGGGTTTGTTATAACTATCAGAAACCAGGTCATTACAGTGATGATTACCTTGACCTGACTCCCAAGAAAAGAGAAGAGAAATGGAACAGAAGAGAACAAAGGTACCGAGACAGAAAAGTCATGGTTGCAGACACATTAGGAATTGATGATTCATATCTGCCATCAGATGACTCTGGTTATTCATCTGTTGAAGATTTATGTCTGATCACCACAACTGACGATGTCGATGATTTGAACTTCTCATCTGATGACGACATTTGTCTGATGGCCAGAGAAACTGATCAGTCTGAGGTAATCTCTAAACCTTCTGTGGTTTCTTATTCTACACCTGTTGTGCTTAGCACATCTGCTGGAGAGATTAACCTGCAGGTCTACAATGACCAATTGCTTGATGATCTCTCTAATGCAATAGATACTTATACACGAGTGGAAGTTGAGAATGATAACCTAAGGGCTGAGAATATTCGGCTTGTCAAGGATATTGAGGCAAGTAAAGTAGCTGAACTAAAATCAGCTGAAACTGTTCAGAAGATGACTAAAGAACTAGAGGTTCTGAAAGTCAGTACTACTGATCAGGAAAAGCTGATTAAGGAACAGTTGGCTCTCAATGAACGACAAGCTGGAGAACTCAAAGTCCTTCAGGCTAAATTTGATGAACTCTTCCGACTGCATGAGAATCTGAAAATATCTGAGGACAATTTGCGTAAGAAAATAGAGGTTTTCACGAAATCTTCTAAGACTGTTCAAGATCTGAACAACTATTTTCGTACGCCAATTGATAAGAAGAGAATTGGGTATAAGAACCCTTCTGGATCCTCAAAAGCCCCGTCTGGTTCACACCAGAAAAGTGTAACCAAGAAGTTTCTGATCAAGATACACGAAAAGCCAAATCTGTATCAGATAAGGGAAAAGGATCGGCTGACCAGGCAAGGCAAGTGTCGGATCAGAAAGGGAACATAAATGGACCCCAACTGATCAGACACCAGCCAAGGAATCAACAAAAGAATCTTGCTCTTCTGAAGAGACCTCAGCCAAATCAGCAGAGTAGGCCTCAGTCTGGACCATCTCGTAAGGGACAGTATCATCTGAAGTCGACTCAATCTAAGCTGCCGGACAAGCAAGCTAATGGTAAACTGCTGAGACCATCTATGCCAAAAAGATAAGAATCTTTTAATGGTAGCAGTCGTACCTACCCTTACAATCAGAAACATAGGGCTGCTGCACCTGTGCCCCACTGGATTAAAAGAAGACAAGTTTCAATGAAAAATCCCAAGTCTTCTGATTTGTCCAAGGCTCACACTAATAATCATACTGATCAGATTGCATATGAAGAAATGTATGATTATGTAGATGTTTATGGGAGACAAATCAAGCCTTCTGTGTTCAACAAAGGTGCCAGACTTGTTTGGATCCCGAAAGGTACTTCTAACCCCCCAGGACCCAATTCTACTGGGGTACCTAAAATCTGATTTGCTCACAGGCTCGAGCGGGACTGGCTAATAAAGGAGGTGTACAAGCAACTATCTGGTACATAGATAGTGGATGTTCAAGGCACATGACTGGAAGTCAACATCTCCTCAGCAACTACATTGAGAAACCAGGCCCACGAGTTCTCTTTGGGGATGACAACTTTGGTTTTACCAGAGGAGTTGGAACCTTAGTGAACGATGATGTACAGGTTACAGGTGTCTCATACGTTGATGGATTAAGGCACAACTACGACAATGGATTTAGTATTGAGTTCTCATCAGATCAATGCACAATCAGAAATCGAGTGACTCAACAGATTTTGCTAACTGGCTCCAGAAAAGGAACGATTTATAAAGCAGATTGGGACAGTTTTCCAAGAAATGCATGCTTGATTGTTAAAAATTCAAAGAGCTCCAGTTGGCTCTGGCACAAGAAAATGAGCCATCTGAACTTCAAAACTCTTAACAAGATAGCAAGGATGTCCTTGGTTGAAGGTCTCCCGAATGAAGTATTCTCTAAGGATCAGACATGTGCCGCATGTCAGAAGGGAAAACAAGTAAAAGCTTCATTCAAAGGGATACCTTCTCCTCCATCCAACAGAGTATTACAACTGCTCCATATGGATCTTTTTGGACCAGTTATGCCTCTTAGTTTCAGTGGACGCAAATACACTCTAGTGGTCATGGATGATTACTCCAAGTTCACCTGGATCGTATTGTTATATAAGAAGAGTGAAACTACAACAAAGTTACCTGAACTTCTCAAGAAGATTCAGAATGAGAAGGGCCTCTGCATAGTGAAAATCCGATCAGATAAAGGTACAGAATTCTTGAACCACTTTATATCTGATTTTTGCTCTGAGTTTGGTATACAGCATGAGACATCAGCTGCCAGAACACCACAACAAAATGGGGTAGCAGAAAGAAGAAACAGAACACTTAAAGAAGCTGCACGCACCATGTTAGCTGAGCATGCAACTCAAAGTCGTTTCTGGGCAGAAGCTATCAATACAGTATGTCACACGCAGAACAGATGTTCTCTGACTAAGATTCACTTTAAGACACCTTATGAACTGTGGAAGAGCAGAAAACCCCGAGTTTCCTACTTTCATGTGTTCGGGTGCAAGTGTTTCATACACAACAATGGGAAGAGTCAGTTGAGAACCTTCGATGCTAAGTCAGATGAGGGTATATTCTTAGGATATTCCTCAACTAGCAAAGCATTTAGGGTTTTCAACAAACGAACCCTAGTTGTGGAAGAAACACCTCATGTGGTCTTTGATGAGTCAACAATTGATCAAGAGAAATCTGCCGCAGAACAAGATGTACCAGACAAACCAGATTCACTGAAAATGGATCAGTTAAGGCTCAAAGGAAAGGATCCAAAATACGTTACTGTATATGTTCCTAACTTTGACCTTGACGATTCACCAGGTCAGTCAGACCCCAAGGTACGTACAACTGTCAGTGAAGAAGCTGGTACACTGAGACAGTAACAACTGAACCATCTGGTTCAGGGGGAACACCTGATGTTCCGGCGGACAGACTTCAGCACATGATGAGTCCAACATCAGCTGAGATATATCCATGCCAAGTGGATCCTACTCAAGTATCTCTCCCAGTCTCTAGTGATGAATCTTTATCAGAAGAGGATGATGTTCTCCAAACAGATGACAATCAGGACAGAAGGACCTGGATAACCAGTCATCCAACTGATCTGATCATCGGAGACCCGTCTGATAGAGTCAAAACTAGACATCAGATTGGTGAGAGTGCAATGTATTGTTGTTATCTGTCTCTGAAGGAACCTCTAACTGTGGAAGAAGCTCTATCTGATGCAAGTTGGATTTTAGCTATGCAAGAAGAATTAGAGCAGTTTGAAAGGAATCAAGTTTGGGAACTTGTAGACAGACCAACTCACCAAGATGTGATTGGAACTAAGTGGGTATTCAAGAACAAGAAGGATGAGCACAATGTAATAACTAGAAATAAGACAGGACTTGTTGCTAAGGGATATTCACAATCAGAAGGGATTGATTATGATGAAACCTTTGCACCAGTCGCTCGTCTGGAAACCATTCGGCTGTTTCTAGTTTATGCAGCTCATAGGGGATTTACGGTGTATCAGATGGATGTAAATAGTGCATTCTTAAACGGGATACTAGCTGAGGAAGTTTATGTTGAACAACCTCCTGGCTTTGAAATGAGCAACCAAGTGTACAGTTTAAGAAAAGCTCTTTATGGACTGAAACAGGCTCCTAGAGCTTGGTATGATACACTATCCCAGTTCTTGATAGAGAATGGTTTCACCAAGGGCTTGATTGATAGGACCTTGTTCAGAATAGAAGATGGAGAAGACATTCTTATGGCTCAGATCTATGTGGACGACATTATATTTGGTTCTCCCAATCAGAAGCTATGTGAGAAATTCAGTAAGCTGATGCAAGGAAAATTTGAGATGTCCATGATGGGTCATATGAGCTACTTTCTAGGTCTACAAGTCAAGCAAGCTCACACTGGGATATTCATCTGCCAAGCAAAGTACACTAGGAATTTGTTGGCTAAGTATGGAGTTCAGAATTCCAATGTTGACTGCATATAAGATGGACCCAGATGAAGGTGGTAAGAAAACTAATCAGAAAGAGTATAAGGCTTTGATTGGATCTTTATTATACCTGACTGCAAGCAGACCAGATATAACCTTCGCAGTAGGTGTATGTGCCAGATTTCAGGCTAACCCCAAACAAAGCCACCTGGAAGCAGCTAAGCGGATTCTTAAGTATCTGAAGGGTATTGTAAACTTAGGTTTATGGTATCCAGCAGATGATCATCTAGAGCTTAGTGGGTACTCTGATTCTGATTATGGGGGATGTAGAATAGATAGGAAATCTACATCAGGTACTTGTCAGTTTTTGGGAAGCAAACTGGTCTCTTGGTTTTCTAAGAAGCAAACATCTGTTTCCACATCTACTACTGAAGCAGAATATATGGCTGTTGGTAGTTGTTGCTCCCAACTTCTCTGGCTCTGTCAGCAGCTGAGGGATTACAACATAAATGCTACCAATGTGCGTATCTTCTGTGACAGTAATAGTGCAATTGCTATCACTCAGAACCCAGTTCTGCACAAAAGATGCAAGCATGTGGACATCAGACATCACTTTATCCGAGACCATGCGGAAAAGAAGAACATCAGAATGGAAAAGATCCATACTGATAAGCAAAGAGCTGACATCTTAACCAAGCCCCTAGCTGAGGTCAGATTTAGAGAGCTATGCAATGAGCTAGGCCTACTGGACTTAGGAGACGAAGCACCAGATTACTTTGGTGGATTAATCTCAAACACCAGTTGGTTAAGAGACTGACCAGGTAAGATGGTCAGATGAAGAGAGACTTCATCTGAACATAAGAGATCAGTTGAAAACTGATCAGAAAGGATTGTCAGGAAAAGGGGGAACTACTGACTAAGGGTTAAAAAAATTATTGGGAAAATTTGCTAAGGTATAGGCTACACAGTAAGATCAACCAATCAGAAGAGTTGGATCAGATACAAGTGGTAACTGGTTGATTACAACATCAACCAGTCACATACGCTTTCTGTTTACTTTATCTGAACTTATCTACTTCTCTGTAATGATTACTGTTCACCTCACTTTATGACGCAAACACTACAAACATTAAATGCGGACGTGGGGTTTGTGTATTTAATAGCATTTAATGCGTATTTTTCACGTCCAAATACATTCCGTATTTATTCCCAACCGCACGATTCTTTCACTTTACGGACGCTTAATCTAAGGCGCTACTTTTGAAAACCGAATACTCAAGTATTTGTGGAAACGTGTGCAAAATGTTTTTTCCTCCTACTATTTAAACCCTAACACTGTTCTCGGCCTTTCATTTTTTTCTCGAAACTCTCTCAAATTCACAAGAGCAAATTTACTTCAATCTTTTTAAAATCCTACGAATTGATTCACGAAAGACTTTCAAACTCTACAAATCAATTTCTGGTAAATTTAAAAGTGTTTGCTATTTTATCTATATGTGTTTTCACTGTTCTAAGATTATGCCGAATATGTTTATATGCATTGTGTTACACAATATGATTTTGAGAATACATGTTTCTTGGGAACACATTCATTTTGATTTCTGAAATTAAATGCTCATACATAAATAAGTGGTTTATGTAATACTCTGTGCAATAGCTCAAATGATTGAGTTCTTGGATTGACTGATAGTATAATGTTCATAGTAAATATCCAAGCTCATCTTCATGTTCATAATATGCAGAAAATGGCACAATTATTGGCAAAATCTGGACAGGGGAAGAAGATGTGCAATTTCTTATCAATGAAGAAAGATATCATTGACGAGAAATGTGTCATCTTCAATACAACAAATGATGTTGAATCCAAGGAAATATTGGAATGTCTCCGGGTTGTTTGTCTTGAACAGTTGTGCTATTAACATCTGGAGATAGTTCACACTTATGAAGCCCTGGAGTTCCTGTACAACCTTGAAGAAACTGATGAGGGTTTTCTAAAATCAACCGTTGGAGGTATTAACTTCACGGTCACTGGTGAGGATTTCTCAAGAATCTTTGGTCTCCAATCTGGAAGCGTAGATCAAACACTTTTTCAACGGGGATAGAAGAGAAAGCTTATTTGCGAGATGTCCTCTTGAGACCGGCGAACAATGATCAACTATTCAATGTAAAAGCTGTTGGGGAATTAATTGTCCGGATCTATTCGGGATGAATATTTAAATACAAATTTAATTCTAACAATTATTACTAGCATGAATTAATCCTATATTAATTGAAATAATAATTCAACAACAAATCATGTATATAAACAGTTCACATAAATCCTACGCATGCGGAATTGCTACGGGTTTACGTGAACTAACCTCTCGAAGTGACAACCATTGAGAAGATAGATTCCGTTCACATGAACACACCAAAAGACCTTCTCAAGTATTCCCTTATCCTTGTTCAACAATCTGGTGGTAGGAACTCGCGAACAATTTAACAAAAGGAAATATAAAATTATGTTGCACCACCTTTGTGGATTTCTAATTTTTCCAACACATGGAATTGCACTAGGGATGAAAAATTCATCCCCTATTTATAATACAAGGGGTGGCCAATTTTTGCCCTAGGAATAAGATGGGAAAATCTTTTTCTTGCTCTCCAAGAAATCTTAAATATATCCAATATATTCTTTTCTCCATATTTAAAATATTCCACAAAAATCTCAACTCCCTATATTAAGGGATTCTCGAAAATATCACATTAAATAGGGAAGAAATAGGAACTTTGACTTTTCTTGAATTTATGGGATAATCTTGTATTCCAAGAATACATATTCCATAAAATCTTTCCAAGAAAATCAAGAAAATCTTTTCTCTTTCTTCCTTCAATGATTTTCGGAAATTATGAAAAAATTAGCAACAATAATTTATTTTATTTTAAACACCTTTTTCAGTTATTGGACATTATGTTTGGGCTACTTGAGGGGCCTTTAGGAGAATTAAGATTGGACCTTCTAATGGACTTTGAATATCTAATATTGAGCCACAATATTATTCAAGTCCATAAATATTAATTAATCCCACTACATAATTAATATTGCACTATCCATCTTAACTCATATTATCAATTAATATGACTCGATTATTATTTCCCGTGTTTAAGATTATCTAGCCCATTAATTAATTCAAGCCACTGAAATAGCTTTCCATTAATTAATATCTTTTGTCCTTGGTCAAGGAACGGTTCAACATTATTATCTGTAGGTTCCGGACGGGTTTTGTGAGGGCAGAAGTCTAGAGGGGAGGGGTGAATAGACTTCTGAAAACTTTTTGTGCAGATCAGGTGTGATGGCGGTTAACTTTGATCGAGTGCAAAATGAATCGATTTGGATCGATATCTAACTTCTTGAACTCCGAAGGCAGATCGATTCGGTATCTATCGGTTTAAGCGGATTGTCGCGGAAGCTAAGTTTTACCCGTGTGAAAAACCAGTTTTAATAAATCAGATTCCAAAGTCAGTCTTTCAACCAGATGACTAAAGTGTCAAACTTGATCAGATCAGAAGCTTGGTGCTAGCTGATCTTAACTTAGAATATGTATCACGGACTTTAATAGTTGTGTGCGATTGTGTAAGCAGATTAATCAAAGCGGTAAAAGCACACAAGATTTATAGTGGTTCGGACAAACCGGTCCTACGTCCACTCTTCCCTATCACAAGGGCACCAACTAAACCATTTGGACTTAGATTTTTGTGTTAGTCCAACACAAGACACCAACAGATATTTAAAGAGTTCTCACTCAACCGATCCTTAAATCGTAACTAGAAACCCTAATGCGAAATCTTGCTAAACAACTTAACCTAACTTTGGGTTTGGGTAAGATTGTTTTGGTTCCAACTTTGAAATCTTTTCTAGTTTTTAAGTAGCCTATCAGCTAGATGAAAAGATTTCTTTGCTAAGAACTTATGGGATGAACACTTAGAAAATAATCTTCAAGTTCGTGTTCTTCGTGCGGAAATCTGATTATAGCTTGAGCTTCTTGATAGTTTCCGTCTCTTCACTCTAAAGTGTAATCCCATATTTATAGACCTCGAAATCAAAGAGCCGTTGGAGAGCAATTTGAATTTCAGGCTATATTTGGTAGACTTGCAGGATTGATGTGACGTGCTTCAGGAACGGCATGGCCGAAAGTGTGAATAGTGTCTTTTATAGCCGTTAGAGAAAGTAGCACCAAATCCCGTAATTGTCGGCTCCGATCATACGTGTCTTGTTCTTATTGGTTAACAGAAGCACTTTTCAGTGTTGTTCTACCAACTAAGGTTGACATTCTTCTTGTTCAGATCATCGACGTATGATTTGGTGAAACATCGATTTTTCACGGTGGTGACTTTGATCGATCAACCGATCGATCTACTGATAAGTCTTACGGTGCCAGTTGTCTTAGCTTCAACTAGTAGACTCGACTGATGTAGGTCTTCTGGTCTGATCTTCTGGAAGTCATCTGATCTTCAAGTCTTCTGAGTTTGAACTTCATGACTTCAGCTGAGATATCTGACTTGATCAGATCGATCGATCTTACATCCTTCTTTGCCGCCGGCCCGTTCGGATATCGGATGTTCTTCATATCTTGGATCGACCTATACATATTGAGGTTCCCCTCAATATGTGACCTATCTTCTACATCGGTTGTTCTATATAATAATTATCATTTGGTATTCTATAAGCGGTAATAAAAACATCGATTGACCTTGGTATGTTGGTCCTATTACATGTGTTTTAGAACTTTCATCAAAACTCTAAATTTCCCAACAATTTCCCCCTTTTTGATGAAACCAAAACACCTTGAGAAACCAATCACAGTTGATAAATATAGAATAGTAAAGAGCACATAATCAGAAGACAATGAGATTTTGTCTTAGGATTTAAAATAAACTTTTCTTTCATTAGATTTGTCGATTACATATTACATCAGAAAAGTTTGAATTTAAAACAGCTGATCCTTTGATCTTGAGGGATGTTGAAAATCTGGTATAGTTTCCATTTGACATCATTGATCTGCTGAGGATCGATTATCGGCGCTTTGCTCGGGATATCAAAATAGAACCTCTGAAATGCCATCATCCAAATGAGCCGTCTGCTTCTTCGAGTAATCCAACACATCATACTCTTGGCGAGATATTTTTACATTGATTATTTTGGCCTCATTTTCCGGATACTTGAGTAAAATCTGGATATTTGTTTTCCAACCGGTTGAGGAATTGCATATCCGGAGATTCTTCGTGTGGAACAAGATCTAGAACAAAAGCATCCGAAGCCATTTCTTACGATCTTATTCCATTCCTCAAACCTATCGGCGTGTGCATCGGTTTTTGGAATGATCTCATCAACTCTTCTTTGGTGAGGAGGTTACGGTCGAGATTTTCCAACTTTTCCTTTCTTCGCCCTCGTCGTATTTCTTCTTCGGATCTTACGCCTGCTAATTTTTTACGCCCTTCTTTCTTCTTCACTAATACGGGCTTCTTCAGCAATCTGCTCTTTGGACAGTTTCTCAGCCAGTTTCTTATCGGCCTGAATTTGGCTAGCTGTGCTTCTTGTGACTTTCTTAGTCTGAGTGACTGGTACAAGTTGTGATGTCCCAGCACCCGCAGCTACCTTCCTTGCCTTTGACTTTTCCATCTTTTCAGAAATTTCATTAGCAAAAGATTCGAGATGGTCTAGTCTTTGTCCATAGGATTCAACCGTATGCGAATCAGTCTTCGTTGTTACGATCGTGTCGAGTTGGTTTCTCAATCTGTCCTTCCCCCTTTTTGGTTTGATCAAAAAGAGCAGTGAGGTGGGAAGTCAGAGATCCAAAGCTGACTGATATCGCCTTGTTGAGATCTGCAACAGATAAACCTTGAGCTTGAGCAGTTAGACTTTGAATCTTCGAGATCAGCTCATTCTTGACAGATTCCACGGCAGTAGAGAGGGTAAGAATTAGTTTGTCAAGTTTCTCTTCAGTCAATTCTAGCTTTTCAGTGAGCATCGGAAAAAAACTTGTTGTTGATCAACTTTGAACTAGCTTGTCATCAACGACTTTTATAAGCTCGGCGATCGGGGGTAGTCGCGGTTTGAGAGAAGCCCGATCTTTGATTGCCTCAATGGGAAATAGCCAATTCCGTTGATCCGTTATTTCTTTGAGGCCAATCTGCCTCGATCGATTATTGTGTTGCTAAGTTGATTAGCCAACCTCCCTCAACTTCTTCTTTTTCAGGAGATCTTTGAAACATGATCGATCTCCGAAGTTGATCGTGATGATGTGAGTTGTAGGAATGTTTTTCGTCTTTGATCTCTTTCGGTTGTTTTTGGCGTCGGTGGTTGGTCATGAAGCTATGGCACAGTTCCACTATCATCGCGCTCCCACATCCTTCATAGGAACATCTCGCCGGGGAGCTTCTTGGCCGATCTTTAGTTCACCTTGTTCAGTCAATCTCAGCTTCCTGTGGATCAGAGCTTTGATCGATTCAGCAGTTATCAGCTCAGCTGGTGATCCTACTTGAGCAGATTTCTTCATATCGAAATCAAAATCTGCGAATTCATCAGCACCTCCCATCTGTTCTATAACCATCATAAAATCTGAGAAGCTCTTTAACCGGAGATCTTTCCAGGTGAGGATCTCCATTACTTCCTCTCGTATAACAGGATGGGCTACCAGCTCTGGATACAACTCATCAATATCTCTTTCAATTTGCATTCTGACCATTTTCCCGGTGATGGTCTTGGATGATCTGGACTCAGGAATTATCTGTTCAGATCGTCCAGATTCTGGTTGATGAGATGTAGAGGGTTCTGGTGGTGTTTGAATAGGCGGAAGTTGGCTGATTGGCTGAATCTGCAGAGGTTCTGTTGTCGAGGCAATTACGTCTGGCTCTGCAGCAGGTGATTTTTCTGGTTCGCGAACTGATGAACTTTCAGGTTCGTGGACAGGTGAAAGAGAAGGAGAAATATGCTCAACAGCCAGAAGTCTGAGAGGTGAATCAGCTCGAGATTGAGGAGAAGGACATCGTTCGTCTCTTGCTCTTCCCTCAGAATGTTCTGGCGAGCTCTCAACTTGAGAAGCCTGCCTGTCTGAATTTTCGGCTGATTTCTGTTGCGCATCAGGTTGCTCTGGCACTCCTTCTTCATCTGACTCATCTTCCAAAAACAGAGTCATGGAGGCCTATTTTGCCTTCTTCGGCCTCTTCTCCTGAGCCTTCACCAGTTTTCTCTTTTTCTTTTGGGGAGCATCTGGTGTAGACGTGGCTGCTTCCTTGGTTTTTCCTTTCTTCACCTTTGGAGGAGTGGGCCGCATATCATCATCAGGTGGCCCATATATGGCTGAAGTGGTTATGAGGAAGGCCTTGTAGGACTTCAGTCCATTCTGATCCCATTCAGCATTTGGCAGTTTGTCTTTCAGAATAACTGCAACCTTGTTGAGATTGCGGATCCTCTTCTTCAGAAAGACTTGCCTACATTCATTAACTCCAAATTTTTCATGTTCTTGGAGTATAATGGCCTTCAGGAAGCCATGCCAATTGATGTTCTTGGCTTCATCGATTATCGCAGCCATGCTGTACATTTTTACGGATGTTAGAGCATCTGGGCTGAACGAAATACCCATGATCGTTTTTGACAGTATGTCAAACAACAATCGGTATTTCCTTTTTAACATAGGTCTGACAAAACCTGCGGTCTGATGTTTGTCAGCCTCTCTGAAGAGTTCGTTTCTGATCAGCTCATCTTCATTCTCCCTGTAGTGAGCAGGAGAGATTCTTCCTTTGGGCAAGATGAACAGACGTGTTATGTCCGCATTCGACAGTCTGATCTCCTCTCCGTTAACTGAAGAAATTAGTTCATCTCCAGGAGTGTCCGTATCCACCTTCAAATTCCTTAAGAATTCGAGTGCTTCATATTGCATCACTGGATTGCAGTGAGCAGCACAGAATTTTTCAAGACCTCCTTTCTTTAGAATTTGTTCAACTTCCATGGATTCTGGATCCCACGTAACACCAAACTGTACAAATTTGTCATCGACAATTTTTGTTGCTAGTTTCGCATAGTTGCACATAATCTTTCCCATTCCGTGAGTGACCATCTACAACAAGATAGACTCAATTAAAATTGTGCATAATCATAAAGATATCATATATTGATTATCAAACCTATTCTCAGGCCTAGTAATCGATAAACACATACGGATATCAAGAAAAGATAAGGCATATCGCAGGATAAAAAATATAGACATAATCTATGTGATCAATGGATTTTGAAAAAGAAAATCATCAAATAACCAGAAATTACCAGATTCTGTTTTTCGGAAGATAAGTTTGAATCGCAGGAAAACACTTTGAATCACAGAAAGGTAATTTTGAGTTTTCGAGAGAATAAATCATAAGTTTTTGAGAATAAAAAAAACTCTGGTAGGGTTTTGATGAAAACTTATAAGGAGGAGGAGGGAAAAACAAGATTGGAAGATCAACCGATTTGAAAAGGTTAAACGATCCAGATTGAGAAGTTTTGATCGTGTGGTCGGGGAAAAAGACACGATTGCCTTTTGGATTTAAAAGCACATTTTGTGGCAATTAATACAAGTACCCCCGTCCGCATTAAATGTTTTTGCAGGAAATACGTCACAAAAAAGTAATGTGATGAAGAAGGCAAATATTATCGATAAAATCGGATAAGTAAGCAATAAACAAGGAAACGGAAATGCGATTGGTTGGATCGATTATGTAATCAATACCACTTGTAGTTGTTGATTCCACTTTGCGATCTTAGTTTTCGCCTAATCCTTATAATTTCCCCCAACTGTCCTTTTCAACTGATCCCCTTCACTTTGTGTCTGATTTTTCCTTTTCTGATCCTCCTCGGTCAGTTGAAGTTCCCCCTTCAACTGTTATTTCTGATTTCTTATTGACTGATATATCTGATTTGTTGAGGTATCAAGCTCAACTGATCTTCCTCATCTGATCAGTCTCTTATCTAATCAGATTTCAGTTGACCTAATCTGATTCTACTCAGACCAAGCCAATTCTTGGGATAAGTGTTACCGCCAAAACTTAGTTCTTGAAGAATTGAATAGTAGTCTCGATTCCCTAAGTCGTCATGATTTGACATGTGTAATAATAGTCTGGATACTTCGTAATGTCAAATCACCATAAATTTATCCAATTATCAGTCGCGTGTTTCCTACACGCTGTCCTTATGATGCAAATTTCTCTAAAAGGTTTTGAGAAATCAAATTTGCATTTGCACCCTTGCTTGGCCTCTATAAATTGGACCAATGATTTACACAACATAACCCATTCACCATACTTATCTTCTTTGTAAAATCATGCATTCTGGTGAACCCTTATTTCCGGTGAAACTTCCGGCAAAAACCTTTACCCCTTTTTCAATGATTTCAGCTTATCAAATCAACCCTGTGTGTCCCTTATTGCTGTTTTCGTCATCATCAAAGATTACACATACAATTTTTGCCAAGCTTCTCTACCACCGAGGTGGCGGATCTGCTTTATGCATGGCGAGAAGACACTTCTCCTAACCGTATGCACCTTTGTGTCTATCGAGATACGGAATTAGCATAAACAGGACTCGGTCGATATAAAACATGAGTTTGATATACGGTCTTGATCAGACAACAACTGATCTTCGTATATCAACTCAATTTTTTCATGCGACACATGTGCCCATATGATCTTCGTATCACTTTCTTGGCACTTGTGTCCCATTTAACAGCTGGAGAGCCCATTGATTTCAGGTCTAAGGGCTCCTGGCTTAGAAATCCTTTCAACGCCGCTCTCGCTCCTAACTCCGAAGCTCTGAGGGTGGCTTTGGGATTATTTCAAAGCCTTGTTAAGTGGGGGAAAATGGGAGCATCAAATCTTAAAATCTCTCTCTCTCCCCCCCCTTCTAAGGTTAGGTTTAGGGTTTAGGGTTTATGTACTGACCTCCGGGTCCTTTTGTACTTGTAACTTGTAATGTAAATCTGACCTTCGGGTCTTTATCAATGAAAATTTCTATTATTCCATTGTTGTGTAAATTTCCTATTTTCTTATGCGATGTAAGCTTTAATCTTGTGAATCCTTACTTTTTGAATATCAGCTTAATCGACTTACAAAGTGTGAAATAACCAAACTGATTTAATCAGATAATCCTTTAATCTGATCAGTTTCTTTAATCGATCGATTCCTTTATCGATGATAATCAGAATCGATCGCCTTCTCATATCAGTTCCTTGACTGATCTTCTGATCAGTTGAGATACCAAACTCAACTGATTCCTCTTAACCTGGTTAGTCTCTTAACCAGCTGGTTCTGGAGATCAGTCCGTCAAACACTTTAGGTGCTTTTTCTCCAAGATCCGGAAGCCCTAGTTCATTGCATAAATCTCTGAATCTGATCTAGCTAGTGGCTTGGTTAGAATATCAGCTTTCTGTATATCAGTATGAATCTTTTCCATTCTGATATTCTTCTTTTCAACATGATCTCTTATAAAATGGTGTCTGACATCCACATGCTTGCATCTTGTATGTAAAACAGGATTTTGAGTGATTGCAATAACACTATTCATCGAGAATATAGGTACATTCTTAGCTACAATGTTATAATCCTCGGTTCTTGACTAAGCGAGAGCGGTTGGGAACAGCTTGACTTCCTGCAGACCATATATTACGCTTGATAGTAGATGTATGGCCCGATATGCGCTTCTTTGAAAACCACGAGATCAGTTTACTTCCTAAAAACTTACATGTTCCTGAGGTTGACTTTCTGTCAATTTTGCAACCTCCATAATCATAATCAGAATACCCACTAAGCTCTAGATTATCATCTGATGGGTAAAATAAACCAAGGTTTCTTTGTTCCTTCGGATACTTAAGAATCCGCTTAAGCTGCTTCTACAGGTGGCTTTGCATTGGATTTGCACGAAATCGACACATACATCTCTTTGCAAAAAGTGATATCCGTGCTTTGGCGGTCGGGTATAGTAAGGATCAATGAGAGCCCTATATTCTTTTCGATTGGTTTTCGACCATCCTCATCTGGATCCATCTTGAATCCGATCAACATAGGAATTTTGGCTTCTTACGGTTTGAACTCCAAACTTAGCCAGTAAACTCCTAGTGTACTTTGCCTCGTAGATGAATATCCCTTTTGTACTTTGTTTCACTTGTAGACCCAGAAAGTAACTCATCTGACCCATCATGGACATCTCGAACTTCCCTTGCATCAGCTTGCTGAATCTTTCACATAGACTCTTGTTGGGAGATCGAAGATGATGTCGATCACGTAAATCTGAACCATCGAATATCTTCTCCATCTTCTATTACGAATAAGGTTCATCCTTTATTCCTTTAGTGAACCTTTTGTCTATCAAGAACCGAGAGAGTGTATCATACCAAGCTCGAGGAGCTTATTTCAGGCCATAAAGAGCTTTTCTTAAATGGTACACTTGGTTGCCCTTTTCAAAGCCTGGAGGTTGTTCGACATAAACTTTCTCTGCTAGTACCCCATTTAAGAATGCACTTTTCGTCCATCGATACCACGATGAACCCTCTATGAGAAGCATATGCTTAAGCTTGACCGAATGGCTTCTAAGCGGCGATCAGTGCAAAGGTCTCATCATAATCAATTCCTTACGATTGTGAATACCCCTTAGCAACAAGTCTTGCCTTATTCTGGTTATGACATTTTCTCATCTCTCTTGTTCTTGAAAACCCACTTTGTGCCAATTTCGTCTTGATGAGTTGGTACATCCACCAGTTCCCAAACTTGATTTTTTTTTAACTGTTCGGCTCCTCTGCGTGGCTAGAATCGGCTTGCGTCTTGTAGAGCTTCCTCTCTTGTTGTTGGTTCCTTCATAGGCGGATACTTGACAATACATGGCACTTTCACCTGTCGATGTCTAGTTTTAACTTTATCGGATGGGTCTCCGATGATCGAGATCGGTTGGATATTTGGTTATCCAGTCATACATTACGATTTGCGTCGGTTTGGAGAACATCATCCATTTCGATAATAGTTCATTACTAGCGATTGGGAGTAGTGCGGTTATGATCCACTTGATAAGAACACGTCTCGGTGATGTTGGACTCATCATGTCTTGATGTACGTTCGTGGGAACTTCATGTATTCCCCCGAACGGATGGTTCGGTTAATCTTATCTCGGTATGCCGAACTTCTTCATCGGCGGTTGTTCGTACCTTAGGATCGATTGACACGGAGAATCAGCTAGATGCGGAATGTATCTTATTACGAGTTACGATCCTTTTCCTTGATCGTTAGGTGATTCATTTTACGAGCATCAGTCTTTGGTTGATCAGGTACTTCTTGTTGTTTTGATTTCTCTTGTTAGAAGATGCTTCATCAAAGACTACATGGGGTGTTTCTTCCACAACTAGGGTTTACTTTGTTGTAAACCACGAAAGCCTTGCTAGATGAGAATATCCTAAGAATATACCCTCATTTGACTTAGCCTCAAAAGTCTTCAACCCGACTCTTCCCATTGTTGTGTATGAAACACTTACACCCAAAAACATGGAAGTAAAACACGAGGTTTTACGCCCTTCCACAGTTCATAGGGTGTTTTGTAGTGAGCCTTAGTCGAGAAGACATCATTACGAGTGTGGCATGCGATATTAATTATGCCTTGAAAGCGGCTTGGTATTGCATGTTCAGCTAACATCGTGCGAGCAGCTTCTTTGAGTGTTCTGTTTCTCCGTTCTGCTACTACATTCTGTTGTGGCGTTCTTGCAGCTGATGTCTCATGATGTATACCAAACTTAGAGCAAAAATCATTAATAAAAGAGTTGTAAATTGCGTACCTTTATCGTCGATTTTTACTACTAATCGACACCCTTTTCATTTTGTAATCTTTTGAGCGACTCGGGTATCTTTGTTGTCGTCTCATTCTTCTTATGTAAGAATATAACCTGTAAACTTGGAATAGTCATCCACGATTACGAGTATATTTCGTCATCGGCCGAGGCGGACCGTGTGGCCCGGGTCCAAATAGATCCATATGAAGCGGTTTGCAATACTCTGCTTTGGTTGCGGTCGAGAATTTCCTTGAATGAAGCTTTGACCTGTTTTCCCTTCTGACATGCGACACATGTCTGATCCTTAGAAAATACTTCATTCGGAAGTCCTTCCACTAAAGACATCCTTGCTATCTTATTAAGAGTTTTAAAGTTCAGATGACTCATTCTTTTGTGCCAGAGCCAACTGCTACTTTTGGAACTCTTAACAATCAGGCATGCATTTCTTGGGCAACTGTTCCAATCACTTTTGTGTAGATCGTCCCTTTCCTTGAACCGAGTTAGCAAGATCATTGAGTGGCTCGATTTTTGATAGTGCATTGATCGATCGAGAACTCAACTTTGAATCCGTTATCGCGGAATTGTGAAATCGATAATAGGTTATGCTTTAGACCTTCGACATCTGAGACTCAAATTGACACATACATCATCATTCTCTAAGGTTGAGAATCCTTTGGTAAAACCAAAGTTATCATCACCGAAGAGTACACGCGGGCCTTTTTGTTCTATGTAAGAGCTGAGGAGGTGTTTGCTTCCAGTCATGTGCCTTGAGCATCCACTATCGATGTACCAGATAGTTACTTGCACACCTCCTTTGTTGGTCAGACCCACGCGAACACCGCAATCAAATCGGGCTTTAGGTACCCCTTTTGGATTGGGTCTGAAGGGTTAGGGTTGGTTTTGGGGATCCATACAAAGCAGGGCACTTCTATTGAGATCGGTTAGATCGAAGTCGATTTGTCTCCCATACCTATCAACATAATCATACGTCTCTTTATATATGTTTCTCGATTAGTATGATTATTAGTGTGAACCTTGGGTGACTTAGAAGACTTGGGATTTATCTTTGTTGTTTGTCTTCTTTTCATCGATTGTGGCTCGGTGCGGTGACCCTAGGTTTTTCGATTATAGGGGTAGATACATTCGCTACCATCAAAAGATTCATATATTTTTTGGCATGGGTGATTTTTGCGGTTTACCTATAGCTTGCTTATTCTAAGAATGACCTTGATTAGGTCTCAGATTAGACTTCCCTTTTACGAGGTTCTCTTTTACGATACCTAATCATTGATCGAGTTGAGGTCTCTTGAAGCTGGGTTCTTCTTGTTGATTCTCGGTGATGCTTTACCGATTAGGGTCCATTTCATTTCCCTTCCGATTAGGCACTGCCTTACTTGCTCATGGTCTTTTTCCTTACGGATACAAGTTTAGCTTTTAGTGTATCTTTGTCGAAACTCATTTGATTACACCTTTTGAAGTGAATCAAATGGGGCTTTTGAGGATGTGGAAGGGTTCTCATACCCAAGTCCCTTCTTGTTAGTCGTTGTTCGAAAATAGGTGTTCATATCTTGAGCGGTTTTTAGATGATTTTGTAAAAACCTCTATTTTCTTGCAAACTATCCTCGGAAGATTTTAGACTCTCATGTAGTGGAATAGCTCATCAAATTTAGCTTGAAGGATTTTGAAGTCATCGCTTCTTTGCATTTTGTTAATTGCTAGGCGATCTTTGATCTGCTTCTCGATCGAGAAGATTTAACTTTCGAGAATGTTAAGTTCTCGGTTACCTTACGAGTAGTTTACAGATTTGATTCGGTAGCTTTCTTTGAGATCGTTCTCTTTAACAATTTGATTATTTACGATCCTTAGCTTGTCATTCTAAACTTCCACTATAGCATAGCGTCTCTTTGCGTGGAGAGATCATCAAGCAATTGCTCGAGTAGTAAGCTGCGAGTCAATCTCTCCAGCGGGTTTGCTAATAATAGCGGTGTGGCGAGACCATGAGAAGGTTTGGAGGTTACCTCAGATTGGTCCTCCTTGGCCATCGAGGCGAGATCTCATCCTCATCGAAGAGAATATCGGATCTTCATTCTCATAGAAGTCAACGACCTTTGCTTGTCGGACAAAAATCTTCTCTGAGATGAGTACCGGGAATCCTCGGAGGGATGGAAGGAATCATCAATTCCGGATGTATCGGCTGACCATGGCTTTCTGTCCTTATAGCGTTGCTCTCTTACTGTTCCACTTTTCTTCCCTTTCTTTTGGCGTCGGTGCAGGCGTCTCTGCGTTGTAGTGACCCTAGTTTCTCCACGGTTGAAGCCGCGTTCCACGATCCACGGAACCTTTTCTTCGGGTGAGTCCTCGTCTGTAGGATCTGTCGGTGACTTCCCTTTCGATAATGTCGAACTCCTTACATCGGATCTGTTATCTCTTCTCTCATCGATTCGGATTATCTCTTATCTTTTCTTTTACTGTGATCTCTCCTATCATCATATCTGGTTCTTTCTGGAGATCTGTCAGCTGATCTCCTATCTCTTCCTCGACTATGTTGATAATCTTTATAGAATCTTCAATACTTACCAAGTTGAATATTTGATTTTTCAAGTTTTTACGGTAGCGGAGCGTCTGATTACTTTGACTTATTATGTTTCCAATGAGTTTGATGGCCTTCGATCTGCTGCTTTGGTTGCTTTAAATGCTGGCCCGATTTAGGCGTTGAGGCAAATTGAGCGTCTCGTCTTCATCTGCTTGTCCTCTCTCGATTAAGTCAAACTTCGTGAGCTTTAAGACTTAGGAACAAGCTACTTCGGCTTCATCTTTGAAATGTCTTGGCAATCCTTGATTCTGGTGACTTTCATGTCCCATTTCTTGGTGAGAGATCTTAAGATCTTGTAGTTGATATCCTTGTCGACATCTCTACCAAGTTCTCGTGGCTTGTTTCTCGATATAGTAATCCTTCCATCGAGCTCGTTGATGGTCTCGTTAGGCGACATCTTGATTTTCGAACTTCACCGGTTAAACATGTAGTCATTTGTCTTTGATCGATCATTTCCTTAGCATATCTCGGCTAAAGTATCCCACATTGCTTTTCCTTGATCTTGAGATATTTTATCTTCTCCTTGGTGACTTTATCCATCGTCTTCATGATTATATGCTGGCGATTGTATCTAGAGTATCTGACTTTCTTTCCTCTGCATCCATCAAAATTTGGGCTTTTTTCGCACAAGACTTCGTGGCAAAGTCTAGATCTCCTCCAACTGCGGGGTTGTGCGTGATATATGATGATGGGTCCTCTTTCGATGACTTCCATCATTACGCCGCTTATCGAACCTAGATGGTTGCACATATATATGGCCAAATCGCATACTCATCAATTGAGAACTTCGGCAAATCATGATACATACAGAGGTATTATCCATCTTTGAGTGATTTTGGAAAAGCGAATGAGTTTAAAAATGGTTTTTCAAGATCTGTTCAAATGACCACAAAGTTTCTTCCTCAAGAATCGATAATACTCAAAGCCGGTTGGTGCCGTAGAACCCTTTCTCGATACCACTTGTAGGTCCCAAACTGGTTTTGTGAGGGCGAAGTCTAGAGGGGAGGGTGAATAGACTTACGAAACTTTTGTCGCAGGTCGGTGTGATGGCGATTAGCTTTGATCAGTGCAAGTGAATCGGTTTGGACTGATATCTAACTTCTTGAGCGCTGAAAGGCGGATCGATTCGGTATCTATCGGTTTAAGCGATTGTGCGGAAGCTAAGTTTTACCGTGTGAAAAACTAGTTTTAATAAATCAGATTCCAAAGTCAGTCTTTCAACCAGTTGACTAAAGTGTCAAACTTGATCAGATCAGAAGCTTGGTGCTAGCTGATCTTAACTTAGAATATGTATGCAGCTTTAATAGTTGTGTGCGATTGTGTATGATTAATCAAAGCGGTAAAAGCACACAAGATTTATAGTGGTTTGGACAAACCAGATCCTACGTCCACTCTTTCCTATCACAAAGGGCACCAACTAAATCAATGGACTTAGATTTTTTGTGTTAGTCCAACACAAGACACCATGAGATATTTAAAGAGTTCTCACTCGGCCGATCCCGCAAATCGTAACTAGAAACCCTAGTGCGAAATCTTGCTAAACAACTTAACCTAACTTTGGGTTTGGATAAGATTGTTTTGGTTCCAACTTTAAAATCTTTTCTAGTTTTTAAGTAGCCTATCAGCTAGATGAAAAGATTTACGTGCTAAGAACTTATGGGATGAACACTTAGAAAAATAATCTTCAAGTTCGTGTTCTTCGTGCGGAAATCGATTATAGCTTGAGGCTTCTTGATAGTTTCCATCTCTTCACTCTGAAGTGTAATCCCATATTTATAGACCTCGAAATCAAAGAGCCGTTGAGAGAAATTTGAATTTGGCTATATTTGGTAGACTTGCGGGATTGATGTGGCGTCTTTGAGAGCGGCATGGAAAAGCGTGAATAGTGTCTTTTATAGTCGTTAGAGAAAGCGGCACCAAATCCGTAATTATCGGCTCCGATCATCGTGTCTTGTTCTTATTGGTTATGAAGCACTTTTCGGTGTTGTTCTACCAACTAAGGTTGACATTCTTCTTGTTCGGATCATCGGCGTATGATTTGGTGAAACATCGATTTTCGTGGTGGTGACACGTCGATCTACGATAGAGTCTTACGGTGCCGGTTGTCTTAGCTTCAACTAGCGGGACTCGGTGATGTAGGTCTTACGGTGCGATCTTGGAAGTCATCGATCTTCAAGTCTTGAGTTTGAACTTCATGACTTTGTTTGAGATATCGACTTGATCGGATCGATCTAATCTTCGTCCTTCTCTTCTTACGGCGTCGGATATCACCATTCTTCATATCTTGGATCGGCCTATACATATTGAGGTTCCCCTCAATATGTGACCCATCTTCTACATCGGTTGTTCTATACAATAATTATCAATCGGGTATTCTATAAAAGCAGTAATAAAAACATCGATCACCTAAGAGGCTGTTGGTCCTATTACATGTGTTTTAGAACTTTCATCAAAACTCTAAATTTCCCAACATTATCCATACCGGAAACTAATTCCACTTGCAAGATTTGGTATGATAAATCTTATGAACCTCCCAAGGGGGCAAATCGAACAAGCATACTTGCACACGATTCTTCGTATTAAATCTTAGCAATCTCATGTGACCAATAATATTGCCCAACATATTGCCCAATAATCTTAGCAATCGCATGATAAAGTATTGAATCTCATTGATTCTCTACCCGTCATAAGTCAAACCAATAATTACTAACCACACACGATCCTATTTAAGGGACGAAGATTAAGAAATAACGAACCACTGAGGTCTAATTCTTCCTAATTTAGTGCTGAAGAATTTATCCTCCTATAGGTCCTATTCAGTGAATAAGTCATGCACTATTGTAATCTCTTGGTCAAGACAAGCCAATCTGAGCCTTACACTTCAACCTTTCACGATGGATTGTTCATTTCCATCTAGGTCGTGAACAGCGTACTTTTTAGTTAGTTAATAAGGACATTAATTTAATCTTCTGTGATCTGGTATCACTAAATTAACTACAATGTAACACGTATTATTTATTGAATAGTTATGCAGTAAATATATGTAACATTCAATGATATTTAAAGCATCAGTGATAAATAATTTATTTCAGTAAATAAGGTAAATTAGGTTTGGTTATACAAAGTAAAAGCATACTTTCCAGTATAACCCCAACAATAACACCTTATCTGAGGAGGAAGTACAGGTTATTGTTCGAAATCGTGTCCAAAGTGATTCTCTGCATCACTCGCGGCTTTAGATCGTTAACCCTTTGTGAAGATGAGCGTGATGGTTGCTATTATCGCCAAAGCCGATAATCACGGATGGTTAGGATTGATCAAGGGGCCGAATCGTCAAGGAGGCTCGAGAGGTTTGATGCGGATGGCAAAGAACAATGTTGTCTTTGATCTCCAAGTGCTCTTATATTTACAAGATCTCAATTTTAACTACGGACAAGCTTCCGTCGAACTTTGAATGGAAAGAGGAGGGAACAAAATTTATCCGCTAAAGTGTAGAAGGCCATCCTTCCGGCCAGATGAAACACTCGGGACAATCGGGGCGAGGATCCTACTCCTTATGCCCCAAACCAAGAGGAGAAGGCAAGAGGCGGCTAAGGTTGCCACATCTTAAATGCTGGTCGGACACCATCGCTACAATGAAACGCAAGGTTCTGGCCAAGAAACCAGAAAAATCTGAGAAGAGGCAGAAGAAGATAACTTCAATTTTACCACGAACAAGCGTGGAACCTTCTGCGGGTGGTGCTTAAGGAAGTTGAATGGTCGTGAGATTGTTGAAAAGTAAGTGGAAATGATTCATCCTGGAATCGACGTGGAGGTTGCTCGGTTAGAGAAAACTACAAGTGTGGAGCAGGGAAGTCGTTCGGGGAGGAGATCTTGGTTGAAGGAGGCGGAGAAGGAGGAGGCGATAAGGTGGCCGAGACCGTAGGCTGAAAGCCATATGGGGGCGAATCTCCATCCGATTACGTACCACTCAAATTTCGATATTGAGAAAGAACGCTCACCTACACCCACCTCAAAATCACCTCACCAAAACCTCTATTCCCCCTTTGAACAACACGAAGCAGATTGAGCAGTGAATCGAGAACCATCACCGCACATGAGGCGGTGAGGGCCCGGTCCGGAGGAGGAGCCAAGGTTCATTGATGAAGCGGCGTGTAATGCGTATCTCATAATCCATTCAACACTAAGATCCATTTGGGATCCCCGAGAAGGAGTTTGATCCGGTTGTCTTTATATTGAAGCAACGGATAAAAGATTATCGATGAACATTTGCCCGGAGTTGGTGAACCATCCCGGATTTGGCAAAGGCGGTGGAGGAAATAGTGTTACGGAGAGATATCGATTGCAATGCATTGAAGAATTTCTAATTTTGATGAAGTCCTTAGTTCGATGCTTTTGTTGATTTGGAAACTAGATGCCTAGGAATGGTAGGGATTGAGAGTGGTGAAAGTTAGCCTCGATGACAATATCGGATGGTTAATTCATGAACTCTTTGGGGTTGCCAAGGAGGATGACGATCGGTTTGAGGAGGAGGAGGAATTTGTGCAAGTTGCCGATGAACCGAGGGCATGGGTGAAGTTAGATGGGACCCAACTTTGGTGAGGCTTCAACATCTGGGGAAGCGATTGCTCTTGATGACGGTTCACTTTCGGTGATAGAATTGAAAGTTCGGGGAGGAGTGAAATCGATTTGATGTTATAACCTTCACTAACGCACTGCCGTTGTGGATGCTCTTATTATTTGAGGTGATAAAGTGATGTTTCATTGGGGCATTTTCGAGGAGAATTCTATTTTATTGATAAAATAGATTCCTCTTTGTTAGAGAATCTACAATGGTCTATCAAAAGAGTGTTTAAACAATTGGATGTATGAAAGTTGATGTTCAAAAACTATTGTGGATGATTTTTTAAATTGGAGAAAGTGTCATTCATTCAAATATATGGATGGAGAGATAAAATATTTTTGCAAAAAAAATGGGTAGAAATGAGGTGATGGTGGGACCAAAAAAAAAGTGTATGGATGGATGAATGATAACCATTGTGAGAATGTGTTTAAACAATTGAATATTTTAAAATTAGTGATGTGGAGATGATATGGAGGAGGTGAGTGGATGGATGCTCTTAGGGGACTATGAGTGCATTTTATGTGGGGTCCCCAATCCTATGTGTGGTAAATAAAAGATGTTTGGAGGGTGTAAGTTAGGATGAGTATGATAAATTTATGTTATTTATGGAAAGAGAAAACAAATATGGAACATACCAAACTGAAAAATGTGCAATTAAGTATGAGACTTAAGGAGTAGATTTTAAGTAAAAAAATGAAACATTATCATATTTTTATTAAATTTTGTCACTTTTTAAGAGTGATATTTTTGAAGCAAAAAGTGATGCACTTTTAGGGAAAAGTCATTAAATTAACTTTTATCACAAATTTCATTTAGAAATTCTCGAAACACCTTCTCTTTCTTACTTCTTGCAAATTAAGCTGGCAAGTGGCAGTACCTAATATATTAATCAAATGTTGCATTTAATAAAATGTCAAAATTGAATATAGAACATAATTAATAACAAATAAAGAAGAATAAATTTTCAACTTTAATGTGTCATAGAATTAATCATTAGGTTAAATCTTTCCAGAATTAATGTCTTTTACAAGGTCCTTCATCTGCTAAATTCTTGATAAACATGTTCTCTCATTTTTTTATTGGTTTTTTCAATATTGATCATCATAAATAGGGACAAATTCAGGAATTTCTCATGATGAGGACAAAAAAAATACGCATATAAAATATATTAAGATTTTTTTCCTACATAAGTAATAACAACTCAAATCTATTACAATTTAAACCTACGAATTTTCACAGATTGTAATATGTGCATGATTGACTCATTATCAACGCCATCAGAAATTTATCTCTCAATATATACAATCAAATCATTCATCCATTAATCTCCTATCTGATTGCGTAGATGATTCTTTATGATATTCATTGCACAAAATGTTCTTTCAAGTGTAGCAATGTGAACTTGTAGAATTAATGCAAGTGTTATAATGCAAGAGCCACAATACCTTTTAGTCTTCCAAACGCATCACTAGACCGCATATCCAGGATATAAGTTTCAAGTTGATCATCAAGTGTCTCGATCTGATTTGTAGAGAAATATTGAGGGTAATATCTTTCTTTTTTTTTGAGAAAAATCTTGAGGGTAATATCTAGCAAGATGGATCAATTTATGCTTATCAAAAGCCAAGAATGAATCGTCTGGACATAAACATGCTACACAAAGTAACAATTCTATATTTGCCTAAGTGAAACGATCATTTAACGCCACGAGCTGCATATCTATAGAATAGAACACATCAAATTGATAATATTTAAATTTTGTAGCTTCGGGAGCTTTACGCTTTAACCTGCATTGAGCTACAAATTTATCACTCATATTTGGGATATCAATTTCTTCTTTCTTATAAAAGGAAGAAACATGATCATAAAAAGAGTCTCATCCTTAATCCATCATCACTTATAGTCGTTGCTTGACTATTTTCATCAGAGTCATGACATTGGCAATATCTTGATCGTAGTGTTTTTGACAATTCATTTGTAATACCTAAAATTGACTTTCTTCAAATGTAATGTAAACACAAAATCAATTGACTTCATCACTCTCACTAAATTGTGCTCCTCATGCTTCTGCTCAGAACTTAACTCTTCCTCCACAATTATCTCAAGAACCTCGATCGTGGAAGAAAAAAATGTGATCAAACTAATAAAAGTATCATAATAAGAACTCCATCGTGTATCACCAGGGCGTTTGAGAGTAGTTTCTTGATTAAACTTTTTCCACTTCTCAAGTACCATTTTTGAGAGCACTAAAAAATTTCACTTTTTTTTTTTAAAGAATGTCATACCTTTTAGCGTAAGCCCCAACAACATTTACCACCAACAACATTTACCACACGTTAATCGAAAAAAGTGTAGAGACTAGAACATATTTTTTTGCAATAGCCCTAAGAGTAGGTTAAAGTTGGTGAGTGAAACAATAAACGAAAAAAAGTGCATGAATTTTCCTTCAAAATAAAACCATTAAACCCCTCCCCCCAAGCATATTAATAGCTCCATAATAACCTTGAACTCAGAACCTCAATATCTTTGAAGTTATATCTAGAAAAAAAGCAAAATAATTGCTTTCTTTTAGTAAAAGAGCAATAGTCTTTATTGCGATATTCAACAATCGAGCAAATCTTTCAACTATGCAATCATCCTTATTCACAAAACGTCTTTCATTGAAATATCATGAGATTCTTCAACTAGAATGGAAAACAACACCTTCTATATCTTCCATGACGATATATATTAATAGTTTTCTTTCAAAGATTCACAATGTCATTTTGAATATTAGATGCTATCAATTTAAAATTTTTCGGGAGCACCAAGTGTAACGTGATCAACAACAAACTTCAAAAAGCTCAAAAACTTACCTCGGTGAATTGAATTATTTAATTCATCATCACCCCGGAATTCAAGCCCTTGACATAAAAGAAATCGAATATAATCAATTGATGCATTTAATCGCATTTGATAATCTCATCAAATTTTATCAGTGTGTTTGTCTAATGCATATTGTATATGTTGTTTCTAATTTTTCAAAGCTTCACACTAAGCCCAAACTTTGTTATGAGCACTATTAGAATCTCCTATCTCTTCCATGGGGTATTAATAATTTTTAATCTTTGCAACATTCACAATGTCCTTTTAAATACTAGGTCATCAATTTGAGATTTTCGGAGAATCACCAAGTGTAACATATTTAATATCATCATTGTGATCAGCAACAAACTTCAAAAGCTCAAAAAATTACCTCGACTAATTGAATTCTTTAATTCATCATCACCCCGGAATTTAAGCCATTGACGTAAAAGAAACGAAAATAATCAATTGATGCATTTAATCGCATTCAATAATCTGTTCGAATTTGATATGTATGTTTGTCTAATGCATATTGTATATGTTGTTTCTGATTTTTCAAAGCTTCACACTAAGCCCAGACTTTGTTATGAGCACTATTAGAACCTCCTATCTCTTCCATGACGATATTAATAATTTTTATTGCTACAACATTCACAATGTCCTTTTAAAAGGTGCTATCAATTTGAGATTTTTAGGAGCACCATGTGTAACATATTTAACATCATCATTGTAATCAAAAACAAAATTCAAAAGCACAAGAAAATTACCTAGATTAGTTGAATTCTTTGATTAATCATCACCGCGGAATGCAAGCCCTAGACGTAAAAGGAATCGAAACATTAATCAATTGATGCATTTAATCGCATTCGATAATCTCTTGAGTTTTATCATTTTGTTTGTCTAACGCATAGTGGATATGTTGTTTCTGATTTTTCAAAGCTTCATACTAAACCCAAGCTTTGTTATGAGCAATATTAGAACCTCCGACATGTTCTTTTGATCTTTTTTTTTTCCAATTTTTAAACCCTTCACGAACTAGAATGGAAAACATCACACTTTCTATCTCCTCCATGATGATATTAACAGTTTTTTTTTGCAACATTCACAATGTCCTTTTGAATAACAACAAGCTTCAAAAGCTCAAGGAAATTACCCCGATTAATTGAATTCTTTGATTCATCATCACCCAGGAATGAAAGGCCTTGACATAAAAGAAATCGAACACAATCAATTGATGCATTTAATCGCATTCGATAATCTCTTCGAATTTGATCTGTCTATTGTCAAATACATATTGTATATGTTGTTTCTGATTTTTTAAAATTTCACACTGAGCCCAAGCTTTGTTATGAGCACTATTAGAACCTCCTATATCTTCCATGATGATATTAATAGTTTTACTGGTGCAACATTCACAATGTCCTTTTGAATACTAGGTGCTATTATTTTGAGATTTTCAGGAGCTCCAAGTGTAACATATTTAATATCATCATTGTGATCAGCATCAAACTTCAAAAGCTCAAGAAAATTATCTCGATTAATTGAATTCTTTGATTCATCATCACCCCGCAATGCAAGCCCTTGACGTAAAAGAAATCGAACATAATCTATTGATGCATTTAATCGCATTCGATAATCTTTTCGAGTTTGATCAGTCTTTTTGTCTAATGCATATTGGATATGTTGATTCTAATTTTTCAAAGCTTCACACTGAGCCCAAGCTTTGTTATGAGTACTATTAGAACGCCTGACATGTTCGTTTAGTCTTTCCTTTTTTTTTCTAATTTTTAAACCCTTTACCAACTAGAATGGAAAACATCGCACCTCCTATCTCTTCCATGATGATTTAGTTTTTCTATTGCAACATTTTTTTCTAATTTTTAAACCCTTTACCAACTAGAATGTAACATAAAACATCATTGTGATTAGCAACAAACTTCAAAAATCTCTTCCATGATAATACTAATAGTTTTTACATCACCTAAAATACAAGTCCTTGACGCTAAAAAAAAATCGAACACAATCAATTGATGCATTTAATTCATTTTTCGGTTTGAATCATATGTGCTTTTTGAATACTATTGTGAATGTGTTCTTGCTATCAATTTGACTTTTTTCGGGACCACTAAACCCTTCACCAAAAAAGTCAACATATTTAATAAGAAAATCAAAATCATTTTGGATTAATAACAAAATTTCAAAAACTCAAGAAAAAATTACTTGTTCAAATTCAAAATCAAGAAAATTCTTTGATTCATCATCTTTGATTAAATCATCAAATCAAGTCCTTGACCTTAAAAAAAAAAATCGAACACAATCAATTGATGCATTTAATTGCATTTGAAATCTCTTCGGGTTTGAATCATATGTTTGTCAAATACATATTGTATGTGTTGTTTCTGATTTTTCAAAACTTTACACTGGGCCAAGCTTTGTTATGAGAACTATTAGAACCTGCGAACATGTTCTTTCAGTCTTTCTCGTTTTTTCAAATTTCTAAACCCTTCACCAAAAAAGTCATCATTTGCTTGTTCTTCAAGTTTTAATTAAGAAAATACCAACCAAGACAAAAAATCGACATCTTTGGATATAATATACTCAACCAATTTGCATATTCAGAAACTAATTAGAAACAAAAACGACTTGTTATCTTTTCAAATTTTATGAAAGGAAAATTACGCTTCAAGGTTTGACAAGGGCCTCTCAATATGTATTCCCTTCAAACTTATCTCGAATATTTGGATTATAATCCAAAATCGAAATTCTTAACCCTAGATTTGTAGGAAGTTCTTTTGCATCTAAACCTTTTCTACTAGACTTGACACTATCATCCTTATAACCAATAACAAATGGTAGTTCAATGCTCTTTTACAAAATCTTTCCATATTGTGGTTTATAAAATTGAGATTTATACCACTCTTCATCGTTTGTCGTCAGTTTTATACATTAGGAATAAATAAGAACCCTAATATCAATTATTTTAAAAAATAAAAGAATGCATATAATTTAATACAATGGCGATGGTCTCGGCATTGTGTACCGTGTTCGGCCCAGATGTCGAAAGTCGGAGTATGAAGAGGGTATTGTGTGTTCATTAATCTCCATAGTTTAGTGTTGACCTTGAGGGCACCTCTTTGCCCTAAGTACCTTATCCTCGTCGGTCTCCCCTCCGGGATGAGCTTATTTACCCGCTCAAGGTAAGCCCTATCGATTCATCATTCCTGCCTTACATTAGCTAGGTGTTGTTTTGGTTGTGGGAGAGATGCCATTGTGGCAAAAGTGATTCAAGAACTCATGACCCCAAATTGATGAAATGATTTCGATCAATATCGGCGCCAACGAGGTGAACCATCGATGTGCTGTTGGCCACCGGGGTGAACAAATAATAAATGAGATGGATGAACAATGGTCAAGAACTTAAGAGTTTAGGGTTTGCACTTATGTCCTCTTTTGTGCTAAAAAATATTAAAGCCATTTTATTTGTGGTTTATTCCATATTTATAATCATTTCAAGTCATTAATTACGGTCATTAGTGGGCGCTTATTAAGCCTACTTAATCATCCCACAATAAATGTGTGAGGTCGTCGCTCCCTGAATAGTACATTATGACATTATGCCTTGATTCTCATTTCCAAATTTTGTTTTTTTTTTTTCCATTATGGCGACATAGCGTGGACTCTTCCTCAAGTTGCTAAATCGATTTCTTTATTGTTTTCTCCAATCCGGCCTGCAGGCGGACATCTAAATTGCCCTCTAATTTGGTTCACTTTTTCATTCATTCGCCAAGCCCTATGAACACGAGGTCGCCACTTTATCATTACTATGATGCCTTATGAATATTCTTGAATGTGGCGGTTGTCGCACGGGGTATTTTAATTCAGTTGAACGTCCAAGCCCAATCATGTTTGACCTCATCACCAAATCTATCGTGGGTATATGTGTGGCTATCCTAAGTTGAGAAAAACTTCGGTCATTGTAACCCCAAACAAGAATGTCTCTTTTGGAGGTTGAACCATACTTTTTTAGCATGAGTTGTCACATCAAGAGACTTCTCAAGTATCTTGCGCACATATTCGTTGTGCGCCCTTTCGATCCCTGCATATACTGACTCAACTATGTCTCCATAGACAATGCACCCATGGAAGTAAAGACACCATACGCAATGGATATAAATCATGAAGTACATCATACAAAATCCCGCGATCTATAAATAACGTAAAACAATTAAATTTAAACTTGAAGAAGAATTGTACACTTAGGTCATGATTAGTATGGTGAATGAAACTATGGTTGAATGGAATGAGTTCATGAATGAAATGAAGATGTGAATGGAAAAATAGAATTAGCATTCTCATGATTGGTATTGACAAGGAATGAAATGTAATATTGTGTAAAATCGGTTTAATTTATTATTATTATTATTATTAGGTGTTGACATTATTATTTAATAATATTATTGATTATTGTTGTAAGGTATATAATTAAAAGTGTTGATGTTGCACGGATGTTATTTCATATGTTGGACAACATTACGCACAACATCATAAATTTGTCATTTCTCCTAACATTGACTCCGTTTTACTTCAGAGATGTTTTTCTATATTTCTACGCTCTGATTAAAGACAATTCGGTTATATTGTCGGTGTTGCATTGTAGTGGAGTGAAAATAGAAAGATCATGGGTACACCAAGATCATGGAGATGGTGGAGGAGATGATCGGGATAGCCTAAAGTGGATGGGACAATGGGTTGATCTTCAAGTCTATAAATACTACGCATTGAATCGACATTCAAGTTTGAGAAAAGTGAAATATCATTTGCTTTACTCCAAACTTTAGAGAGTAACATCCGAGACACAACCGAGAGAACAATCGAAGTGGTTGTATCTTGTAGGAGTGTGAGGGTCGATGTTATTCTATTTGTCTGTCGAGGGAATACAACCTCTCCCATCAAGTATTGATTTTATCTTATTATATCAAGTTTTAGGTTGAATAAGATCACTAGTTACTTGATTGAATAGATTGATTTTTTGGTGTGTGGTTTTTCACTACACTTTTGGGATCTTGTAAGGTTCTTGTGTATCTCACTACTTGTTATAGTGATGTTTTTTAACCATGAGGTTAGATATTCGAATTAAGACTATATACAATTTTGAAATCATTTGCAGACCGCGTTTTTAATACTTCCGCTTATCATATGTTGTTTTACATTTTCGTAACATTTTCAACAACACTCTTAAAATACACGCGCACACTTTCAAAAATTATATTAATACTATGTATATTTTAATAACGACAATTATGGATAGAAGAGTTGTTATAATATATATCTATATTATTGTTAATCTTACTTTTTTATTATATCTAATATAAAAATATATTTAAATAATAATTTATTTATATATTTTATTTTAGATATTATTATTAAATAATAATATTATTATTTATAATTTATTATTATATTTTTGAGAATTATTATATTATTATTTATATTTTTTAAAAAATATTATTGAAATTTTAAAATATTATTTTTATAATATTAATTTTTTTATATTTATTAATAATGCTGAAAATAATATTTTTTTGAATTATTATATTATTATTTATATTTTTAAATTTGGTGTATTATTATTTAATATTATTTGTTTTTACTATTATTTATATTATTGAATTATTACATTTATATTTATTAAATATAATTATCTTAATTTTATTATTAAATAATAGTAACATTATTATTATTATTATTATTATAAATTGATTCATCAAAGAATGAAATAGCTAAAACCAAGGGGGCTGGAAGGAATGATTATTCCTTATTTTTAGGAATCACCATTCCTTATGAAATCATGATTTCAAATAAAAAATCATATCAATCATAGTATTATGAATAGATCTCAGAATAATGATTTCATTCTTAGGCTATATCACCATACCAATGGGCCCCTTAAATTATTCATTAATTGTGCGCTTACTTGGCTTTCTAGGTATGCATATAAACTCTCTCTGAAGTCACGAAGCAGTCGAGATATGGACCTCTATGAGCTTCAGTTGCATACTTACTTGCTAGTGGTTTAGGATATTCAAAGTCGACAATTTGTGGAGGCAGTATCAAACATGGGAAGTGTTCATAAATTCAGGTCTAAAAATAACAACAGTTAAACACATTGTTTGATTACAAAATAAATTTTTGAACGGTATAGAATGAGAGATACCTCCGGTATGTCTCACTTTGAATTTTGATGCCTACCTTTAGTTTCTGTACATATAAGCTAGTGTTGCAGCTCCCCAAGCATACTTTGAAAATTCAGTCATTTTCTCTGTGTATTGCAATCATAAACATCTTACATGAATATCGGTCTTGTCCACAAAAAAAAAGTGGTGTCAAACGTGTACAACACATAGGCCTAGTGATATATAAGAACTCATCATCATAATTCGAATCCATGAACGGCATACAAGTATCCCTTAAGTACCGTAATTTTATAAAAAGCTACGTACATCACCAATTTTTCGATATATCTTTGCTTCACTGTTCTGCCCAGAAGCTCAACCACTTCTTTTTTTTCCGTATGCTTTCTTCTTGTTTTTGTATTTATTTTTTGTATATTGTTATCTCAATTCAGACTTGAGTTGTAATACATTTGATTAACAAGTTCATACAATTCATTACAAGATTATATAATTGCATTTTACTTTTATGTCTTTATTTTGATTGATTTTGAAAGGGTTTTTTAATTTAACTATGAAAATAATTCAAAATGTAATTTTAAAAAATTCAATAGAAATATGTTGTTGGAATTGGCATTGAATTCATATTAAAATTCCAAAGGAATAATGTCGTTGGAATTTGCGATGGACAAATTATCAAACATTAGAAATTTCAAAGGTCAAAATACGTTGGAAACAAATTCAATGGAAATTTACTGTTTGAATTGTCGATGGAACTTGTGTGGAGAAAATTCGAGCTGTTGAAAACTTCAACTGTTGAAAATTTGTGTTGGAATGTACTGTTGGAATATTTTTGGAATTTCACTTATAATTGTTGGAATTTTGCGATACCAATAGGCACATTTCCAACGGACGGATTTATTGGAATCATATTGGAATCAATGATTCCAATGGAAAATCCTAAATTCCGTTGAATTTTCTTTGTTGGAATTTTAATGATTTTCTTTTAATGTTCTCTAAAGGGGAAGTGAAATGAATTGATCTCCGGCTGCCATGGCTTGAGATCAAATTCTTGCTTGGATTCTTAAGATACAATAAAATACATGAAATTTAATAAAATAAAATTGTACATAAAATTTATGAAGAAATCATTTTTGTTCCTCCCAAAAACTTTGATGAATGGATCTATGTCTTTCATTCCTCACTTTCAACAAAATACTACTCATGGAATCAACTATATAAATCAAATGCCTCATTTTTATCAAGCACCCCTTACAATTTTCTATAAATATTACTTAAAACTAACAACATCCATGTTTCTTAATTTCATCATAATATTGAAGAGTTATTGGGAACATTAATTCAAAGGTCTAAAAGTATTGGTACATGGATGAGAATGACACACAGTTGTAGCTTTCATTGCCAGCAATAGAAACTGTTACTGTCACCATTTTAAAATCAGGGCTACTTTGGCCTCTTCTCTTCTCATCTCATCTCATCTCATCATGCACTTCATCATTTATTCACATCTCTCCCACCATTTATTGTCCACCTCTCAACCATACATCTACCATTAAATATTCATATATTATTAACTTTAATATTCTCAATTTGACCTCAATATTCTAAGTTTGACCTTAATTAAATGAGGACTTTGAATGTAGGTTCTATGATGAGTCCATTAAGAGACATCCATATACATCTTCCCTATTAATTTTGAAGAGAGAAACACGTTGTAAAAAATAAATTAGAATGAGAAAAAATCCCACGAAACTTTTTCATAGTGTGTAATTTACGTGACGACAACTTAAATGTTGATACAGTATTTGAATTTCATGCTAAATGTATATAAAATAGACATAATGCATTAAAAAATTCCTAGAGTATCAATTTTCACAAGAACTCATGTGAACACGAGTTCACGATAAACTGTTTTTTTTTAAGATTTTATTATATAGAAAAAACTATCATTATGCATTGAAAATTATTATTATTGTTATAAAACAAAACTCTTACTTTGTTTAAAAATATTTTGTATTTTTAAACAATGATTTTTTTTTTTTAATAACAACGATAATTTTATGTCTAACAAATGATAGAAGATAATGATAGATCCTTCACAAAGAATGTTATTTCACCACTTTTTATTTTGAAAAATTATGAATTAATATTTTTTTTTTTTTGTTTTAAAAAATATTTAAATTATATAGTTCTTGTTTCATGAGGTCACAGTGAGGGAAATTCATGAATTTTGTTGAGCCAGTTGAATGATTCTCATTAAAATATGAAACATCAATCCAAATTTATTATTATTTTATTCAGATCAAATTCCAATACAAAAAAGTCTATAACGAATTATTTGAAATGAAAAGATAGTTTAGAAGTCTATAACGGATTATTTGAAATGAAAAAGATAGTTTACAAGTTTTTAAGATACAATAACTAAGGGTTTTAAAAAAAAAAAAAAAAAATAGCTAAGAGGTCTTCTAAAATAAAATTTTATAATTTAGTAGTTCTTTAATGCACTATGCCTATAAAATATTACCATATATATGATCTTTTGATCTACTTAAAGGGTAAATCCCATCTTTTTTTTAAAAAAAAATTCACTAAATTACTAGAAAAGAAAAAGAAAAAGAAAAAAATAAAGGGGAGTATATATATAGTGAATAAAAAAGGAGTAGCAAGTATGTGATCATGTGATGAACCCGTGACTTTCTTTTTCTGTTGTTTGTATCAGTATCAGTATCAGTATCCCCTACCTAAATTGTACGTACCACACTGTACACTATTCAAATTTTGAATCCTCCACCTTCGACACATAAATAAATTATTAAATAAATAAAAAAGTATCCTTGTCTTATCCACTCTCATCTAGATCAAATTATTTTTTATTAATTAGTCAATAACATGCTTCTTGTATTAAATTATGACACATTTGGATTATTTTGTAGTATATAATATGATCTTCAGCACGCTCTAGTAGTAGGCCAGTACGCAATAATTAATACACCATTTGATTCAACATTTCAACCTAACAAATTATATTATTCTTAAATATATTATGAGTACACAGTAAATTTAAGTATATATAAGACCCACGCAGAAAACTCAGCATTTAATTTTTACTATAATAACAAATATTTGTTACTATAAAAAAAATATTATGTGTTATTACATGATAAAAAAATAAAAAATTTATTAATTCAATATTATAATTGGTGGTTTGAGTCTTTACCAAAAAATAATTAATCCTTGGTCAAAAGGATGAGCAAATGAAAAAATAGGAGAAAAGCATGATTGAAAATAGAAGGGCGTCGTTTTTGTCTTTTACTGAATGCGTTCTAAACCCATGATAACACTATAAATTAGAGGATTTATGTTGTTTTTCTTTTACTGAAATTTTATAGAAAAAAAAAATTGACCTAGTTTGACTCACACATGATCCGCGATTTTTTCCGACTTTGTTTATATCGCTTTCTTTCGACCCTAGGTCATGTTTCATGAAACTTTCTCCTCATAACAATAACACATAAATGTCTTTCACATTAACACATATTTCTTTTAATGTAAATATATCCAGGTTTTTTTTTATTGTTTCTATTTTGTGCTAATTTTAGGAATATCAACTTGACCGATTCGACCCGCATGACATCTGCGGATTTTTCATATGTATTATGCTACTCATTTGACCCGCAGATTATATTTCCCTTATTTTAAATCAGTGAAATATTTCATATAAAATTTATCATTTAAAAAAAATCGATATCGATAATATTCACAACAATGTGTATCGAAATTGTGAACAAGGCAGTTAAAACTCTTTGTCATGGGCGGAGTAATTATTTGATAGAAAAAGAGTATTATATAACATTGCTAAACTTAAAAGATCATTGGTTCAATTACAAAATATCATGAAGTGTATGAATTTATGTATTTTTTAAAATATTTGATACCCTGTATATGAATGTAATGCGAATATTTTCAGGTAGAAATAATAACAAAATAGTACTCTTTCTAAGAATGTTTTATAGTTTGGGAATCTGGGTGGTGAAAAGTGCAGAATTACAAAACACAAAGCATAACTCACAAATAATTGGCTTCATTCGAAACACCATCACACCATATATGATATGCCCTTCAGATTCTTCACTGAATGACAAATTACCACTTATTGACAAAACCCATCACATCTTTACTGTTTCTCCCTACTCCAATTCAACCAAACATGCATATTCCCATGTCATCCATCCACAGACACAGTATTTATTTCCAGACTACCTAAGATTTAAAATTCAAATTTAAAATCTAATCTAAACACTACTTACTGCATCTATTACTGCACATATTCCCTTTATAAGTATATATATTCCCACTAATAATAATATTATCACTAGGTTTACACAATTTTCAACACAATATGTAATTATTACAATAACAATCTGATATCAAATCAATTTTTTTACAATTCTACCCTTATAAAATCTCAATACAAACATCTATTTTTCCATTCGTTAAGATTTTAAAATCTGAATTTCAAAGTTTTGAGTTTCAAGCGCATTATAAGGGTTAAACAAAACATACCCTTACTTGCGACAAATTAATCCATTTTATTGATTAAGGTAATTTTTTGTATATATCATTATTGCTGTTTTAAATAGTGTATTTTTTTAGCGATTATTATTTATTTTTCTTGAATGATAATAGTTATTTTCTTGAACAATACCTCATCGTTCAAAGTAAATGACTTGTTGACTTTTCATTTAGTTGCAGATTAAATTATATTTTGTACTTTTTAAATGTAAATTGGTTTGTATTTCTTTTAAATTTTGGTATATTAAAATTAACTACGTTTATCATACATAAAATTAGGTATATCAGACATACCAAATTTTCGGTAAAATACCTTTTCATCTAAAAATTTCATATACCGTTCATATCGAGATATCATTATACCGTTTCATGCGAATTTTTTAGACTATTTATGGCAAAAATACAAAATATCGAGATCTTAGTAATATTGAAATACAAAAAAAAAAAAAAATTGGTATGCGGTATATACCCAAATACTTTTCGATGTACGGTTAATATCAAAATATCAAAACTTTTATCGTCATATTATTTATCGTTTGAAACATTTTAATACGATTATCATACCCTACCGAATTTTTTGATAATTTTCAATACTTAAGTATGGTATATCGAAATTTCGGACAGTGTTAGTCGTTAATTAATGATATTAATATATCTGAATAACAGTTAGGGTGATTAATTGATTAATTCGATTTAGATTAGATGTAGTAGAAAGGTAGAAGAAAAAAGATGGGGTAAGCGGTACATAAAAAGGTCCCCTCATCTGATATAAATACAAACATCTACTGCTGCACTGCAACAGTGCTGGAGGTCCCCTGTTCAATTTATTACACACACACAGAGAAACAGGGTCAATTTAATTGAATTCCAATTACAATTGTTTTTTTTTGAGATCACAATTTCCCACCATATGTTATGTTATGTTAATGTTGCACCTCTCCTTCAATGGCATGGCATGTTTAGAAATTACTAATATGTACTCCAAAACTCCCCCCCTCCCATGAGCCCCAGTTTCCTTCTCCAATGATTTCGTCGACTCCTCCACCTCCCGCGGGCCTCGCACCACCGCAGCGCGTACGGGGACGCGCCGGTCTCTTCCGATTTTGAGTTTTTCCGTTACTAATTACTCCATGATGAGCGCCGACGAGCTTTTCTGCAAGGGGCGGCTGCTGCCGCTGAAAGAGGCGGCAGCCACCAAAACCACCACTCTCCGGGAGGAGCTCGAGGAGGAGGAGGACGGCAGGTGGGTTTTCTTTGAGGCCGCCCAAGAATCCCACCAGGTGGAGGGGGTTTCTTGGGTTGAGGAAATCCCACATTGGGTCAAGAAATCTGAGAAATCTGTGAAAAGATCGCAGGTTAATTTTTTACTGATTTGTACTGATACCGTTACTTTTGGATACTGATACCATAACATTTCCATATGCGTGAATGTTGCGGTATTAGTTCATAAGTGTAATAGTATCAGTTGATAAATGGTGTGGTATTAGTTTATAAGTGTAATGGTATCAATTCGTATTAACAAAGTCTCATGTGGATTAAATACTAATATCATAACGCATTTATTCACTGACACGCGTTACTTTTGTATACTGATACCGTGACATGTCACACGCTTGAATGTTACAGTATCAGTTCGTAATTGTAATAATATCAATTGATAAGTATTGTGATATTAGTTTAGAAGTCTAATGGTATCAATTTTTGATTTTTTAAAATTTTATTTTTTTTGTGCAGGATTATGTGGATTGAGGGACAGTGAATTGCCAAATTATGGGGCAGAAAAATTGGAAGGAGGGGGTTCTGTAGAAAATTTTGTTAATTAATGATTGGATGATGTGGTAATCTTGTGATTGTATTATTGAAGTTGGAAATTTTAAATTTTAATCTTGGTAGTTTGTTTCAGAGTAATTTCTTAGTTTAATCTTTTTAATTTCTTACTTGTTTTTAGTCTTCACACACTTTTTCACTTTAAAGTTTTCCACAACTCATGATCTACAGATTCTGCACCCATTAATTAATTCAAATATGATAAAGTTGAATTATAAGTAGCCAATATTTGTTCATATATGATTCATCAACATGATCATATACAAACTTCCTTCAACCTTCACAATTTATCCTTTAACTTGGGTTTCTAATTTATTTTTTTCTCAAGTTGGTGTAGTAGTACCTCACAAGTCACAAGTACCATCTAGGGGTATGAGCAAAATAGATATTTTTTCAAGTGAGTTTTAAGATAGGGTTAATATCAATTTATGATTTATATTATAGTATTTTTCAATTTAAAATCTATAGCATAGTGTTTGTGCGATTGCAATTTGTACTACATGAAATCGACAGACGTCAATCTAAACTATATTTTTATGGTATTTTATGGCTACACCTGCCATAAAAACCAAAAAGAATTACACAAAAAGAGAATTTAGGGTTACAATCGTTTATTTCGTATAGTGCAGGCTACAATTTGATAAAAAAATATTATACATAGTGAAAGTTGAAAAAATATGATTATATGTTTGGAAAGTGACCACATTAATTATTTCAGTTAAAACAAAATGTGAGATCTTTAACACTCAGTAATCAGTATGCATTTGTTTTTAAGTGATATACAATGTTACAAATATGTCTCCTATATCAAACGTAAAAGATCCAATTCAAACTTATAAGTTATAACTAATTTCTTTAGCTTATAACTTATATATATACCCACTTGCTAACTATCTATATCATCCAAAAGCCAAAATCTATTAAAATAGTTAATTTTTTTTGGAGATTTTTGTTTGTTGTCTCTAGTCTCAATATATCTCCCATGAGATCATTTAATAATAAGTCGTTCCTTTCAAAATATAAAAAAAAAATGTTTGCTTCATAATAAGCGGTCTCATGTTTTATTTTTATGAAAATATCTATTTTATTTTCCATTTACATTGTTTTATTTTTTTTGAACTAGTTCATTTGATCTAGAGAGATTAATAAATAAATTTAACTTGAGTAGGTTTCAATTTAAATTTATTACATGTATATAAATTTATATTATTATCTTTAACATTTAATATCACTTTTATCTTTATCGATTGATATTATTATCTTTATAAATTGAAATATTATAATATTAAATGCTATAAGTACTATTTTATAAAATAATAATATCACTTATAAATAATGACATGAGCTTCAAAGGAAAGTTGTGATTCAACTTTTTAAAATTTTACTGCTCCATTGATTTTTGAATCAAACCAACCTCAACGCTACTCATGTACCTATAACATTAATTTGCTAAATGTTTTTATTAAATATTAAATTGGATGATTGTACAAACTAGAATCAGAAAAACCATAAATATATAGTTGTGAGAGTCAACAGTCAAGATGACAGCTAATATGACAGCCTTTGGTGCGTGTGGCAGAGATCACGTTGAAGGTGGGAAAAGAAAAGAATAAAAAGATTTTTAGAAAATATGAAGTGGAAAATTAAAAATTTAATTTTAAAAAAAAAAGGGAGAAACATCTGACAAAGTGCAAATGGGTATTTTTTTTTCACCTAATTAGCTTTTTTTTGAGTATGCGTTGGACACAATTCAAGGATTTAAAAATCGAGAAGAAGGATGTGGAAATTAGAGGCATTTGTGGGAATATAAACCCCCATTTAATCAAAGGGAGAATGCCCAATATTTAATTTATCATGTGGCATCACGTGGATTCTTGATATCACTATAGTTTTTATAAGTTTGCAAACTTCTTAGCAAAATGGGTATTCTTACATAAATGTAGAGTGGTGGCAGTAAAGCACTCTTACCGGGTATCCAGTTTCTTCTTTTGGTCAGAAATTCCATGGACAGTGGTCACCCCTCTACATCTAAAATCTTTGTCTCCCCCAAACACAAATTCTATCGCCATTTATTTCATCCAATATATATTCATTTCTATTATTTAAAATATAATAAAGGAAAATAACTTTTGGTATAGTTTCATTTATTTAAAATTTTAATTACCATTATTCTTTCATTCTTTGTATTCATTTCTAATATTGAATAGGGAAAAAGTACATTTGGTTCCTATATTTTTCAATACATAATTTTTTTAAAGACAATCGGTATAATTTCGTAGATAATCAAGTCTCTTCTACCACTTAGAGGGTGTGGCAACATCGTTTAAAATGCCGATGTGAATCGGAACACATAACCACCACAAGGAGACCATAAAGCATTGGTCGAGCTATGCAGCATGTGGGGGAGCCCTTGGCTAGCGCAAGGGAGAATATCATCACCACAAGAGGAACAAGCTACTGAGGGAATAAATTTTCCACTCTCCGTGTCTCGAACCGAGGATACCTCGGGTAAATGTGGTGGAACTCTCTTTCCCTTAGTTATTCACGCTTGACCATGCATAATATTGAATGTTAATGGCGGGTGGCTCCATTTGGATGGAATATTTGATTTGAGTGGAATTTAAAATAAAATGATTTATGAATTCATGAATTTCAAATCAATTGTTTGGATTAATAGTGAATTTATCAAATCCATTGATTAAAAATTATTGTTTGGCAAAATTAATTCAAAACAAGAATCTTTATTTTTTAAAGGTAAATTTTTATTTAAATTCAGAATAATATTTTTTATACGAAAATAAAAATTATTTTCAATTTTTTATTTTTTCAATTTTTTTAAAAATTTTCGAAAAAATATTTTTTTTTTAATAATTAATTTTTTATTTTTTAAAAATTAAAATATTGTTTTATAAAAAACGAAAAAAAAAAAAGAAAAAATAAATAATAATATTTTTACAAGAGCAAGAAAAGAGAGTTAGTAAGTGGATTTGTCGAATGAAGTAATTGAGGATGAATTTGTAAATCTTCTCATTTTTTATGTAAAATTCAATATCTCAAAATCCATTGATTTGAAATCAATGGATTTCAAAAAACATTTATAAATTCATAGATTTCATTTTGCATCAAAACACACCATAAAAAGGATTTGACAATGAATTTATAAATACATAGGTCAAAAATCCTCCATCCAAATGGAGTCTTGGATTTCTTTTAACATTCATTTTTTTAATGATTACGTGACCGACTGCGATCGACTAAATGTGCCCTAAATTGAAGGCATAGTAAAACTTCTTATATAATTTGTCTCATTTGAGATTGATCATTTGAGGTTTTGAACCGGGAATCTGAATATGATCATAATTCTAAATCGACTCCTCACTGGCTGAACAACCCCTAAAGGTATGTTTATTTTTGAATTTAGGTATAGCAGGGGTTATTAGCTGAAATCACTTATGGATTTGAAAAGTCTTGATCATAGTAAAAAGTATATGTTTGTTTTGAGATTTTTTGGTAGGGTGAGATTTTGTTTTATGTCCGAATCGATGTTTAATAATAGTTGGTTTTTTTATTATTGTATTAAGAAAGGATTAATGTTTTTGGTTGTATTATATTTTTGTGAAAAATAGGTGTGTGTAGATATATTTAGGTGTAATTTTGAAGTCTAATATCAAATCTCAAACTTTAATGATATGGGGGGTTTTACAAAACAAGTCCATCCGGATGAGTAGAAATATCCTAAAGTTCTTCAACGAACATTAATTAGGATTTACAATAAAATAAATTGTTTATTCTTTGTTTTTATTAAATTCATCTTCTTTTTTTTTCATCTCCATCAAAATTTGAATGTCGAGAGATTTGTGTTAGGTTTCGATAAATATGTCAAACTATAATGTAATAAGGATAAGTTGAATTGTATGGATAACTTAGCGATCTGAACCTATGTTTCATCTTTATATGTAATAAATTGGGGAACCTTAACTTATTGCTGAGTTTGATGGAGAAGGATAAGACAAGTCCAAAGACATGAAGATCTAAAAAGCATCTTCGTCTATTTGTTTTTTTGTTAGTTGTGTCAAAACAATCATTTGTATGGACATAATACTAAGATAATATTAGATGTTGGTTTAATATTATTGTTTTATTTACATATTAAATGTATGAAATTATACTTATTAGAATATTATATTTGATTGTTTTGCATTTGTTCTTATATCATGTTCCCACTGAATCCTTTGTCATTGAAGTATGTGAGAACTCGGAT